>OY292410.1:4950000-4955000 GCA_958496275.1 Zele albiditarsus
CAAGACCATGCGATCAGCACAAAGTTATTCAGA
Organism: Zele albiditarsus; assembly: GCA_958496275.1. NCBI lineage: Eukaryota > Metazoa > Arthropoda > Insecta > Hymenoptera > Braconidae > Zele > Zele albiditarsus. The sequence goes on from OY292410.1 coordinate 4,950,034, forward strand.
GTCACCAAAGTAAACGATGGACGGGCGTTAACCCGCCACCGATTGGTTTTGATCTAATAAAAGCGTTCCTTCCATCTCTGGTCGGAACTCCAGTTTGCATGTATTAGCTCTAGAATTACCACAGTTATCCAAGTAAATGTGGGTACGATCTAAGGAACCATAACTGATTTAATGAGCCATTCGCGGTTTCACCTTAATACGGCATGTACTGAGACATGCATGGCTTAATCTTTGAGACAAGCATATGACTACTGGCAGGATCAACCAGGGAGCTTCGTGGCAATATACATCGCCATATATCGAAACTTACTCACACGTACACAATTTTACTTGTGTACATATGGTGTCAACATTACTGTCGTGGACTCACGAAAGTGCGTCTCATCGACTTCATGCAACACGTTTTTAAACATTCTAATAACTTCACTTATAAGTGTACAGACACACGATATTAAAAAAATTCAATACCGCATGGCACACTCTATTTTCATTTTGGAAACGTTCTCTCATTGACTACACTTCTTTGAAAGTGCACTCTCGCAAGACATGTAATATCGAGCGACACGGCAATATCGTAATATTGTCATTGGCATTTCCATATAGATCAGCCATATAATCTCACTCGGATTTTAGTAAGTACGATACTCTGTTAAGATTTTTAAAGTTGCAACATTTTGTTGAATGTCACCTCAACTTGTATAAACGCCTTAGCGATTTACCACATAAAGAGCCATTTTTGTCATTGACAGCGACCCGTGGTAGTGCAGCGTTCGTATGCCACGAATATTGCTCGTAAGCACACTGTGCGTCGTCCCGAAACGCCCACGCGCTCCGAGCAACTGCTTCTATACTAGTACCGGACAGCGAATTTCGTTCTACTCCGATCTGGCACACTAGCACCGCCCGGCGGCACGTGAATCTCCGACGCGCCGCACTCTACATTTCTTACCACGCGGCACTTGGCACAACCACGCATTGGATGTATTATTTAATTATATTATTTTACGCTATAAAAAAAATCTCTATGTATGTCTGTATGAAAATTTTCAATAATATCGACGATCGCCATTATTATTTCGATATTTGAATTGAAAATTATTGCCCAAGTGTTGATAAATGGAGACAAAATTAGTATATCACGTAGGTCAGAATTGAGAATATATTATCTACATGTGCGTTATTTTCTAATTTATTTCTAATATTATTATATAAATAACGATAAAGTTTGAGTATTATCTGACGATCAATAAATAAATATAATTGTTCATACATCAATTCATAGTTTATGTTTGTGAATATAATAATGTCGATGAAACTCATTAATAATTCGAGTATTTCACATAGATATCAATATAACAGTGAATAAAATGATATGTCCCAAATAATTCAAAGTGAACATAATCTACAATGTTCTTGAACTATGATTTTCCATCACACCGTCATTTCCAAAATGATATTTTGAATAGATATTCGAAAGCTAAATAATACTACATAGTGGAATTATGATTGGAATAATTGCTCATGTTACAATAAGAACGGTCTCAATATATTTTCAAATTTAAATCATCAGTAATATTGATCATTGCCATTATTGTTTCAGTATTTTATTTCATAATTATTGCATAAAATGTGGACAAAAATGATGTATCACGTGGATAGAAATTTCTAATACACCATCTTTACTCATGTCATTTTTCATTCTATTTCTGATGTTCTTTAATAAATAACGATGAAATTTTAGTTTTATGTAGCTATAAAAAGATAAATTTCTTCATACTATACCAATGTGAATTCATTCATGTTTTTATGTACTATTTATTTATCAATCGTTAGTACAATGAAATTGATAAAATATTTTAAGCGATTCCAGTATTTCATGTGTATACATCAATGTGACAGTCAATAAATCGATCTGTTTCGAATAATCCGCAGTAAATATTATCTACAATGCTGTACAACCATGATTCTCCATCACACTGTCATTTTCAAATTGATATTCCGAAAAGATATTGGAAAGCTTAATAATAAAATAGAGTGGAATTATCATTGGAATAATTTTTCATGTTACAACCAATATCATTATTATCTGGTATCATTGCTCCAATCCTTCACAAATATTTCAATAATACGAAAAGTTTCAGAGGGAACAAGTTTCATTTAGCTGAATATATATATAACACACGATTATAATTTTTACGTCATGTTCCGAGTTAAATGCATGGAAATGAGTTTTATAATTATTGAGACACAACTCTGCATTTCATTGATAATTGAATGATTCATAAAAAACATTAATAAAATATCAATTTACTTGTCCGCATTTGATGGTCTACAGAAATAGGTCAATACATCAGCAAGTCAAGCGTGAGGATCCGACGGCAAGCGGTCGCCCGTGAGCATTCCACTCCGCGCTATAGATATACTAGCAATAGTAATTGCAACTAACAATGCAAATGATGAATAATAATAAACAAACGAGAGGTGTCGTGGGACACCTGGTAGGAACGGAGTTCCTTACGCTCCATGAAAAATAAAATAAATGAAGGACAGGTAATAAAATTGTAATTAATCATTTTTTTTTAAGTTTTGAAAATAAACATTTTATTATTAATTATTATAATTTTTTTTCTGATGTTATCTCAGTATTCGATGTTTTAGTTGATTCACTATCCTCAACTTTTGTTTAAATCTACTTGACAATTCATTTTTTATAATAACAAGAGTTTGATAATAGTGAAGAGCGGTTATGAGTATTATGACGCGCACGGCTTGTAAACATTCAAATCATCACGTGCACTGCTTTTTGAAAATAGTGAATAGCGGTAATAAGTATGATGAGTGCACGGCGCGCTGCTACAGTACTAGAACTTTGTATGTCGTATACAAAGGCATAGATGTAACGTACTCTAGCAGAAGTGTAGGGAAAAGACAAACTATAGCAAAAGTGTCGGAAAATTCTTACACGTTTCTCGGTCTAGCTCTCATCCGCCAAGCGTGTAACACCACGTAAGGAACTTCGTTCCAATTACATCATATCAATTCATTCGGTGGACTGTATGATTTTATCTCATATTATTGAGCTTCAATTTCATTTTGCATCGAAAAGTTTATGATAATTCACTTTATACATACGCGATACTCGATACCACTACAAAATATCCAAATATTCATTATTTTTTCACTTCTCGCTCTCGAATTATCAAATAATTTCTACTGCATATCACATATGAACTGACAATGCAAATTATTTAAACGAATATTTGTCAACCGTAGTGAATATTCGAACGCAATTTATCCGATTGCTCGTGTAAATTTCAATTCTGTTACTAAATGTGTATTATAATAGAATTACTTATGTGGAATCGTAATACTGTCGAATACTGCTTGAAAATTGTTGACGTAATATTGATATAAATTGCTGAAACAAATTCGTTTTAACAACTTTGGGCCAAACAAATACATGCAGTTCAAGTACTAAAATTAGAATTTTTATAAATGTAACGAATAATATGTTGGAAAAATTCGTATCGCCCACGTGAATAAAGACACATTTCATTATCACACAGATCCAGTTTCCAAAAGATTTTGTACATTGATTCATCAATAACAGCGAAATAAGGTTTTGTGTTAATTCAAATCAATAATCTTGTTCATTTAATGAATACATCCATTTTTTATCAATATTAATTGCTATAGATTGTAAAGTCTATATCGTATACCAAGGTATTATGGCATGATTAATTCAGTGATCAGTACAATTTATGAAGTCCCGATATTCGTTTGTTTGCTTATTTGTCTCTTCTCGTTGCGACAAGTGATCGTCGAACAGCTGCTGTTACGTTGTACGCATCATACGTCCACACTTTCCAACTCTTCTCTCACTCTTCATCCGTCAACCGATAGTTCGAACCAAACCAGGAATATTATTCACTCTCTTTCCATTCTTACTCTTATTTACACTCACACAGAAAATTCAAACGTAGCTTCCCATCTATGTATGTGGACAAATATTGAATGAAATTGATGGAATATTCATATTTTTAAATTACGAATCATGTTATTATATAAAAATAATACAATCCAGTAATTTATCTGTTAGTGCTGAATAAATATTCAAAATCTATTTGAAAAATGGATATAGTGATTATAATAATGAAACGTGATTTACATACGTGATACGACTTGTCTTCTCGAATTTTATCTATATATTTATAAAAATTTTAACTTCAGAACTGGCGTAGCATGTGTTAGTTCGACCACAGTTACTTGATCTTAATTTTTTTCAGCTATTACTTATATAATGAAAACCAATTCCAAGCAGCCTCCGAACGGTATGAACAATTTTCATAAGTTATTCTACTATATTATAGATTCAGTTATAAATTGTGTTTAAATGTCTGGTAGAATAGATGATTTTTTCTCTCGATTATTTGCCTTGTTAGTTCATACGTGATATGCTGTTGCAATTACTATTGCTAGTATATCTATAGCGTGGAGTGGAATGGTCACGGGCGACCGCTTGCCGTCGGATCCTCACGCTTAATTTTCTGATGTATTGACCTATTTCTGTAGACCATCAAATGCGGACAAGTAAATTGATATTTTATTAATGTTTTTTATGAATCATTCAATTATCAATGAAATGCAGAGTTGTGTCTCAATAATTATAAAACTCATTTCCATGCATTTAACTCGGAACATGACGTAAAAATTATAATCGTGTGTTATATATATATTCAGCTAAATGAAACTTGTTCCCTCTGAAACTTTTCGTATTATTGAAATATTTGTGAAGGATTGGAGCAATGATACCAGATAATAATGATATTGGTTGTAACATGAAAAATTATTCCAATGATAATTCCACTCTATTTTATTATTAAGCTTTCCAATATCTTTTCGGAATATCAATTTGAAAATGACAGTGTGATGGAGAATCATGGTTGTACAGCATTGTAGATAATATT
>OY292410.1:4967500-5035000 GCA_958496275.1 Zele albiditarsus
AATGGGTTCATCGCAGCCTTCCGGCTGCTTCTTATTCAACAAAGACCACCACTCTGGAACTATGCGTTACCCATTGACTTGGTGAATGAATATGTAAAGACAAAAAAAAAATATCTCATCATTCGTGCATAGTGGATCCGCTGCAGAGGCAAGAACACTAATCCCAAGTTTTCGGGTTTTCGACCAAATGCAATTTATTGACGTTGAAGACACAAAAACGGATATAATTTATTTGATGAGAATCATGTAACACACGTATATATAAAGAGTTATTATAAGGGTGATAATCGCATATACTTTCGTATGGAATATACATTTGTGGTAGGATTTCTAATGTGTCCAGGATGAGATCGCGTGAAGAACTAACATTTGAGTCTCCCACCTCGACAAGTATGCTAATTTTGCATTTGAACGGTAAGTAGTTTGTTGTCACCATAATGAAGCGTTTGCTATAAATTTCAGACCGCTAAATATTTAATGAATCGAGCATCCAGAGGGCGATTGCCGCGATCGTGATAGAAAAGAAGCCAAACGTGGACGGTGTTGAAGATTTTCTGATGATGATTGGTGGACTAATACGCCAACTTTTGTTATTATAGCAAAACGAAGTGCTGGTCCAAATTCCGAATCTTTTACAAAAAGCATTCCGTCATGGACATGACCCACCCTTAACGGGACGAGATCGATTCTTTATCATCGGCTTATGCAACCAGTCGACTGCTCAGTTGATTATATTTTTCGCCAACAGAACGGCCAACTAATTTGCGGCGGTCGACTCTAAAATTCAAAAGTATACAGGATAATATAGTTTGTCACTAAAAGAATTTTGGAAGTTCATGTGACATTTCTATTATTTCCTCGACTGTGTAATTCAAATTTATATTATTTTTTCATTCCTATTTTATGAGATTCATCCAATCATCATGATTAGTCGTCGTTGTAAATTATCATAATGTAATCATTGATGAAATATATTCAGAAACGAATTATTTTCATTGAAATAAAGTGCAGGAACTCTTGAGGGACTCTACGGCCATGTCAATGTCTCTCGTTTTATATTTTTTGAGAGAACGTGATGAAGATTGGTGTCAGTTCATTAAATTGTTCTTAAACTATACCTAACTATTTTGTCCTTACTTTCGAAAATCCCGATAATAAACAACTCTCGAAGCTTAACTCAATCTTGCGCATATGATTAGTAACAGAAAAATATCACGAAAAAAATTATTTCCTGTCCCCCTAGCGAATTCGTTTCTACACCAAACTTTTGAGTTGCTTTTGTGTATTTTTACGGTATAGTAGAAATTGAGTGAGATTTGGGTATATTCCACGAACTATACCCAAATTCAAACCCAATTATACTCATTATGCTGAAGATTGGGTGTTTTTGAAATTTTTATGCCCGGATTATGTTAATGAGAAACTGTTCATTCACTTTTTTGTCACTAGAAAGCGACTGCAATCAAGAATCTAATTTCTTTTTAGCGATTGTAAGTGTGGAAAATTTTTTCTTTTAATTTAATAAAATTATTTTCTCCCCACATGTATATATACTGACGTACATCGATACCTTATCGGCAGTTGATTCTGATGCAGTGTTTATCAGTGTTATCGAATAAGATCACAATTCAATCGTTTATCAACTTTTTGACATATAACACTCAACCACGTATTATTGTGGTTTTACATGAAAGAAAAATATATTTAGCATTATTTCTCGTAAGGCTCGGTTTTTCATTCTCGGATTAACGTAATCCCAAAGTTAAATTAACACTCGGATTAATTTAGCCTCGGAATTTAACACTTCGCGCCTACCGGTCAAGGGAAATTTTTATTTGTCGTCTCGATCTCGTTTCTTTATGGGAAGTTCCGAAGAAATTCTTTTGTTTATTGACATTTTTTGTTTCTGCCTGTTAATCCGTGACAATTAAACAAAAGAATTTCTTCGTAACTTCCCATAAAGAAACGAGATCGAAACAACAAATAAAAATTTCCCTTGACCGGTGGGTGGCGCGAGGTGTTAAATTCCGATTCTAAATTAATCCGAGTGTTAACTTAACTCTCGAATTAAGTTAATCCGAGAATGACAAACCGAGCCTAAAAAAGTGATCCTATGGTCTCATAAAATATATTATAATATTGATACCAAAAGTATCATTGAAAATTGAAAAGACTATTACCAACCTATACATGTATGTTTGAAATTTGCCATAGTAGAACGATGAATATATAAGAAACAACATTCCGAAACGCAACATTTTTTTCCATCTTGGCCAAGTAAGATGTTAAACATTGAAAATTATTATCAACGTAAATATGGTGCAATGGGGATATAGGTTGGTGTACATCTCGCCCGTCCAATTTATTTTATATTTTCTCTATTTTCATCATTATCATTTAATTAAACAAATTATAAGTCAGTCAAATACAATGGAACTAAATAGGAAATGGAAGCGCCGTCAACAGTTCATAAACATTACTCAAAAATTATAGAGCAGTGATTAGAATTGTATCTTCAGAATGTTTGATTCAGATTATTACCAAAAAAATTTCTATATCCTGAGGTAAAGTATGAAAAAAAAAACAACTCTTTGTAACATTTTAATGCAAAGTTTGTTATATTTGACAATATTGAAAACTTTGAACGTAATTTTTATGAACATCCCACATGAATAATTGGTTTCAATCCTTCATAATCACTGATTTGTCTTTTTCTACAGTAAATTACTGATTATTCATTATCATTTGCTGAAACACATATATTTTATTCCTTTCGTTATTGTGGTATTAATAATTATCCAATTTATAACTTCATAGTCATCTTCTGTGCATGAGAATGTGCATGGAAAACTCGACTTTTCGGAGGATCAAAAGCCAGAGTCTAATAATGATCGTCCTATTATTCCACCAAATAATACAATGTTATCATCTCAAGATATACCAAGCATGAGGTTCTTTATGGCGTGTTGATGAATATTGACAGAGACAATGTTATGAATAATCGCGGTAATGATAATGATTGCAATGGTTCTATAGCTGACACAGATGATTATGATGGGAATTATACCCAAAGTGACACATCACTATTTCAAAGTCACGTTTCAGATTTGCAATTAGTCCCTCAAGGAAGACTCTATCCAAAGGATCATTTACTATCAATCATTACTATGTAAATCATACACAATATGTGAAAATCACATTTGATTATAAAACTTGTGTCATAGTTAAAATATAATAAGAATCTTCAACCAAGCTGTGTGACTGGTCTGAAATGGATGAAAATTATAATTACATAATAATAAACCCTAAAAATTGCTTTATGATAATCTTCTGACTTTCTATTTCCAAAGAAACATTTAATTTTCTTTTATACGTCCATTCCCTTTGTCATTCATTCAATTTATTCGATAATAATTTATTTTCCACTTCGTCGATTCAGACATTAACTACATTTTATTGAATTCGTTTAATCCATTTTCGACTCTTATATACGATAACCCAAATCAAGTGAGTAAAAATTCGAATGATAAAAAAAAAACATGGGTAAAAATTCGGATGAAAAAATTAAAAAATACACTTAAAATGATAGAACCAAATCTGCATTGGATTTGTGTTTACAAACGTCTTTTCGTTAGGTAACCACACTACTTGTTAGACTAATTTACATGTAGAAAAGAATGCAGGAAATAGCAAAATTTCATTTTTAATTGTCAATAATTTGTGAGGATTTTCGCTTGGTCCCAAATTATGACTATAGATGTATATTCACATCAGTTATCGTATGGATCGATGAGAATATCCATTGAATAATAAGTCAAAGCATCTTCCCACTATATGATTATACTCTCTAGTGCGGTTATATTTTTAAACATATTTTAGGTATAAAATTAACAATTGCACACGGATGCATGCGCATTGCTGTATCATAGCGAGACGTGACACTCTATTAATCCGCATCTTCCCATACCCACATTACCTACGGAAGTGACAACCGAATTATCGACTTGGCGCATAAATCGATCAATAGATGGTCGACCGCGTTCTGTTAGGGACAACAGAAATAAAATACGCCCACACACACTTTTCGAAGTTAGATATGCTTACTTAATTTATATGACCAAATGGAATCTCAATGTGCCATGTAACTAATTAGTATTATCGAAATTGTCTCTCATTGCACATTTTAGTTTAACTATCATTATCTACTGAAATTTAATATTTTCCTCACCTCTCTGTAGTTTCAATGAATGTTTCTATGGGAATTGTACGAAAAATTTGTTCATTATTATTTTTCTCTTTAAATTAAAATACCATGTTGGATTACGATCGAGTGCTACACCTGTTCGTGCACCAATAACATTATTGATATTATCAGGATTGTCTGAGCACAAAAGCAATCCGAATCCCCAGAATCTTCCTACGATAACGATAATTTTGCCTTAGGTCACTGCATTATCGACTGCCCCTATGGTTATACCACAAATTCGAATGTGCGCTTCCAAAACACGTACGTTTCGTCAAGACTAAGTTTTGTCAAGATACGTGCATGCATCCCTTAATTCATATTCATTTCCATCTCATCATACGTAATATTCTAATTTCAACATCATATGTTCATTATATTTTAGTTTCATTATAACCTACTTGTCACATTCATTATTTTTTATCATGTTTGCGAGTTCATTTCCTGTCGTTCCGCCCGCTTACAGTCCAGAAATGTGAATTCCGAAATAACGTAGTTCCGGAAATTTTGTTTCGGCCAGATGACTACAAACCGTACCAATTTTTTTTTTTTCAGTAACATCGTTATCATCATCATCAACATAACTTGAAACACTAACCATAAGATTATGAACTTAAAAAATATCTAAGGTAGATGGGGTAATGTCGAGAGATTCAATAACGAATGATATTACATACAGTCTTCATAATTATTTTATGAATTTTACACTGTAATCAGATGCTATATTGACATTGGATGATGCGCCAAGTCGGCTTTATACGGAATGCAATTATAAAAGATAATTCTAATATTTCAAACCTATTAATCAATATTCACCGCTTAATATTTGAGGATGTATGCCCTTTCAAATCCGCATTATATTTATTCGTTTTTTGAAATCGATCATGATGCAAAATATCAATGATGAATCAAGTCGATGAAAGTTGCACTTATTAACTTTAAGAATAATTAGTTCTTAATTTGACTATTTTCTACTCGACGAACTGATGTCCGTTGTACCAATCAAATGGCGGCTGTAGTAGCAGTTTCCAGCGCATGAGCCGAACGACCCTACGTTTTATTGAGATTTCTCAATGCGAAATTTTAAATAATATGTTTTATAACTTTTACACTGATGTAAAACATGCTCCATTTTCTCATATTGTCCCAGATTAGGCTACTTCTGGTACAATAACCACGCTTCAATGAGACTAAAAACATTAATTTGATATAAGAAAATTTCCGGTAAGGCATAACGTTTTTTCTTAATCGTCGTGGAATCGTTCAATAATATTGTATTCTTCAGGCATACAATAATACATCCTTGATCTCTTAGCAAATATAAATATTGGAACGCGCTCAGCTATGCGTCAAAGGTTTATTACGTACAAATGTCACAAGATGCATTAAAATTGCAATATAATATTTCCAATGAGCAGATAATTGATCGTCGGTAATGGGCGCCCTCTAATGTCGATATGTGAAACTATTTCACCTCCCAATCGTCTCTCTGCTTCCAACCTAATTCCAACAAGCACCTTGAAATGTATCCTACGGTAGGCCACAGTTTACAATTATAGCCGAAAGGCACCTATATATAGATTATGACAATAATATCTTGATTCATTCATTTTTTCGCGGTCGGTCCAATTCCGAGTTCCGTCGTTTCATGACGCCTGCTGTCGCCGTGACGTCCCATGTGATTACAGCCTAAGACTGATATATCAAATAGACCAATGGCAGGCCCGAAGTAAGCCAATAATAATTATCGAGGCAGTGATGTCATGACATGCTTTGACCAATCATTTTCACCGTCCCACATCATGAAAATTTAGCGTAAGAGTACGGCCTAACAAATTTATGGTTATGTTCGGCAGTCAACTGGACGAACTCATATTTATTTTTGACTGTTAGTCTTTGGATGTTGTCATGAAGTTAAGTAATTAGCTCTATTGTTATAAGTAATTTTATTGCTAAAATCATGTCGCTGGCGGATGAGCTGCTTGCTGACTTAGAGGAGAATGATGATGCCGATGTATTTATGCAAGAAGAGGAGCCGGATTTTATACCGGCTTCGGTAGCCAAACCCATGGAGGAAGGTTAGTTCAAAATAAACAACTTTCCATATTTTTCACTCAAACTTGATCATTTATCTACTCACCAGTAAAAATAACAGCAACTAATGATTATGTTTTGTTCATCATTTCAGATGTGAAAGCGAATACGGTTAGAGAATTAGCTAAATTACGAGATTCACAGCAATTACAAAAAATTATGTCACAAATCGAAAAATACAGCAAAGTATCCAGGAAGTGTGCAGATATTATTGGTCCTGTCGAATCAGATCCTGAATATCAATTAATTGTTGAGGCAAATAATATAGCAGTTGATATTGACGATGAAATTACAACAATTCATAGATTCACACGGGATAAATATTCAAAAAGATTTCCAGAGTTGGAGTCATTGGTCGTTGGCCCATTGGAATATGTGATGACAGTGAAAGAATTGGGAAATGATTTGGATCGTGCAAAAAATAATGAAATTCTTCAGCAGTTTTTGACACAAGCTACAATCATGGTTGTTTCTGTAACGGCGTCAACAACTCAAGGCCAATTATTGACACAAGATGAGAAAGACGCAATATGTGAAGCATGCGATATGGCAGTAGAATTGAATAATTGTAAACTGAAAATATTTGAATATGTTGAAAGTAGAATGGCATTTATTGCACCGAATTTATCAATAATTGTTGGTGCATCAACAGCAGCAAAAATAATGGGTGTTGCTGGTGGTTTAACAAAATTATCAAAAATGCCTGCGTGCAATCTCCTCGTTCTCGGTTCACAAAAAACAACACTCTCTGGCTTTTCCCAAACTGCTACTTTGCCTCACACTGGATTTATTTATTATTCGGAATTGGTTCAAGAAGCGCCAGCTGATTTGAGAAGAAAAGCTGCAAGACTAGTGGCGTCGAAGAGTATGTTGGCAGCGCGAGTTGACGCTGCACATGAGAGTACAGACGGTCACATTGGTCAAGCATTGCGCGATGAAATTGAAAAAAAGATGGACAAACTTCAGGAACCACCACCGGTTAAATTCATCAAACCATTACCAAAACCTATTGATCCTGGCCGGAAGAAGCGCGGTGGCAAACGTGTGAGAAAAATGAAAGAACGATATGCAATCACGGAGTTCAGAAAGCATGCGAACAGAATGAATTTCGCTGATGTAAGTTGAATAACTTTGATATTCCGTTTTGTTCATTTTTTTGGTCACGATTTAACGTGTATGATTGATTGGTTGTTTATTATTCGACAGATTGAGAGTGACGCATATCAGGAGGATCTTGGATATACTCGTGGTACAATAGGTAAAGCCGGAACTGGCAGAATCAGATTACCGCAGATTGATGAAAAAACCAAAGTTCGAATATCAAAAACGTTGCAAAAAAATTTGCAAAAGCAGCAACAATGGGGTGGCAGTACAACGGTGAAAAAACATGTATCTGGTACGGCATCAAGTGTTGCATTCACACCGCTTCAAGGTTTAGAAATTGTAAATCCACAAGCTGCTGAGAAAAAAGTTAATGAGGCGAATGCAAAATATTTCTCCAACACCGCGGGATTTTTGAAAGTTAAAAAATGATAAATAAAAATATAGGTATCTGTAAATGAACTTGCTTCTATATGGATTCAGACAAAGGTTTTTTAAAAAGTGATCACATAAAACTTATTGTTTAACATTGAATAAATTATGAAATATTATATGGTAAACCAAAAATGATTTAACGTCAACGATAATCATTATAAATTCCACGTAATTTCTGGTCTGTCCTGTTATCATTTTATACCCACACCGTTATGAGTATTACCACTTTCATGTCACTAATCCAATACTCTAATCGTTTTCATCCGAAAAATCTAAGAATTCTCTTCCCCATGTTTGTTATCTAAATAAAATCTAAACTCTTCACGCTCGTGCACGCGAGCGTCACAAGTTTCCGATAAGCCGGACAAATTGTGTCTCGACTGCAGAGTTTGTGAGCGTACACAAGATCAACAAGGAATAGCACCACATACCAGTATAGTACACACCAAGCAAATGAGACGAGATACACACACACTATAGTAGGACCTGAGAGCGTAAGTGACTGAGAAAGAGAGACGCGTAAGCTGCCGGTTATTCACACACAGGTGTAAGCACACAGGTACTTCGCAGTCCACGACCCCGTGGCGAAACGCTTTGAGAATAAACAGTGCGCGAGTGTGAGTTTCTTTAGGGAGGCAGCTTGGAACCAACGCGAGAAGGTAAAAAAAGAAAAGGGACAAATAAAACTTAGTAGTGAGAAAGAATGTGTGCTGCGTAAACCGGCCAACAACGCAGCTAAAATATAAAAAGGCGAAAGAAAAATAAATATATATGTATATGAACACTTGGAGTTAACGAAGACGCGAGAGAATAAACCGGCAAGTGAGGACTTGGTGTCGCAAGGTAAATCGTGACTACCTTGCCATACACACATGTGCTCAATTTATATATGTATATATGAATAATATTTCTTCTTCACTCAGTGTTTCATCGTTTCACTCTTTTATACTATACGTGATATAATATTCTTCCAGTGGCTGATGGCGGAGCCTCATCTTCGCGGTTGGAGTTGTGCGTGACTCTCCACAGAATTTTCAACAATTAGAAAGACGGAAAAAAACAAAAAAAAAACGAATCATCGCAATATAAAATAATTGTGGTGAATAATTTAAATTCAAGAGTTATGGCGAGTTTCAATGATTTGGAAACAGATTGGGCCACGTTGTGTCAAGAGTGCCCGGAATGCTGGTCAAAGTCTGGTGAGTTTATTATTTTTTTTTTCTTCCCATTATCAAATTATATATCAGAATGAATAAACACATACCTCAACGATAGATATGGCATTGATTCAACAGGATTATTTATTCATTTATTGTGGGATTGGGACGAGTGGGTCAACGCGATTTTTCAATTATTGCAATGTTATTAGAGCTCAAAAGTAGAACATCGGAATGTTTATATATGGTTTCGTTTGCGAGTACATATTTAATTTGATAAAACATTTATTTCACCGTTAACTTCACATACAAAAATTTCGCGACTTGTTTCAACATTTACCATGTTGCCTAAGCGAAAAATTGCATTTTAAGTGTGTGTGTGTGTTTGTTTGGTAAACACATGTGACTTGCGGAGCGGTGATCAGTATTGGGATTCCTCAAACGACTTTCGAGTCGTCGCCTCCAGGCTTTTGCGTGACTCGACTATATGTCTATCTTATCTTCTCTCTTTTTCACCATCTCATTCTCCTCTCGCTCCGTTCCCAATATCAAAATGTGTTAAAAACACACATAAACACAGACTAACACACATGTATATATGCAAACACAAAATTCTATATTATAATAATACTTGAAACCAATGTGATTTTTCGCTGCTACAACACCTGCTAGAAAATTTATATACATATATTTTTAGAAATAAATTTGAAAGTTCGGTAATATACATAATATTTTACCCCCGTTCCATTTTCGATATACACACACACACACACAGTCCACCAACGTATCCAATATTCAAATACAGTGGATGATGATAAAGATCAGCCAAAATATGGATGTTTCCTCTCGCGTATACTTCCAACCAATCACACGCTTTCTTAATTCTGAATTCATTCGCACAAGTGCGTGATTAAGTTAAACATATGATGTGAATATATATTTAATGTAGGAACGAACTCCAAGTGGGCTCTCAATTGTATTGAGTAACTGCCACAATTGCAATTATATTCCAAGCGTAAAACTTAATTTATTCATTCTAGAGAATAAAGATAAAATTTCCCTGACTAATTGTAAATATTATTTCAACGGTAATAGTATTACATTTTATAGATGTTGGATTATATATAACGGTCTCTATATATAGCATTATAAATAATAAATAAATAAATAGTTTGGACTAGGAAATTGTCTAGTTACAACTTTATAGACTCTTCGAGAGATAGGGAGACCAGTTGTTGCATAAGTGTGGTATTTTGCCGTTCACCTGTACCGAGAGATAACACTCCATTGATTCGATGGAAATAAAAAATATAAGAAATATATATGGAGAGAATGTGTAAAAGAGACGAAAGGAGTAGAGAATGATGAAAAAAAAAAAAATGGCAATGAATTAACCTTAAGGCGATTAAGCTTGAGGCGTTAACATATATACAAACTTGATGTTAGTGGAATTTGAGAATGAGCTTCAGGGCTCTTAAGTCACATAACATTGACGTGCCTGAAGCGATATGATATTCGCGATCGTAATCATTGCGATGTCATGGAAAATAGATACGAAAGAGAAAACAAAAATAGATATGGAAATAAAAAATAATAATAATTGACTCTATGGAAGAATTTATCTTCAAGTAACTTGAAGTGAATTTATAAGTCATGAGAGTGTAGAATATAATTCTCGAACTTGTGTCCCTCATTTCACCTCTTCACTCAGCTATATATATATATATATATATACGTGTCTATGCTCACGGGTCAACGCTTTCCTTTCTGACGTTGCAATGCAAGGGAAACATCATTTACAATTGAGTATAATATATAAATACGTTGTTTAAAGTGACAAGAACCTTTTGATAGGTTGAATGATAATAAATTAAAAAAGAATAAAGAAAAAGGTTGAATATGATAGAGAAAATAGGACAATGTCTGCTAAATGTTATCGCTTTTACATCGCTTCGTCATTTATCTTTTCATCAAATCACAGTCATCGAGAGCTAGATAAAAAGATAGATAGGTAGATAGGTATTATTTTTATTTTTATGGGAATACATTACTGCAAATAAAACGACAATGAAATTAACGAACTTGATAATGAGTATAAAAATGAGCAATTCGAAACGGGTAAGAAAATAGAGAAGACAACAAAAAAAAAAGGTAAAACAAATTCAGTTTACTTTTTCAAACATATTTTAATGTTGAATTTAATATGTCGGTTATTGGGGTGGTTGATTTCAAATTCCAATATGGAATTTTAGAATTCAAGATGGATACAACATGCCGACGAAATTACTTCCAGCATTGAAAAAAAAAAAACAGAACTTACTATCTGAAACTTTAAACTCACAATTTTATATTTGAGAAATAACATCATAATTCAATTTTTCAAATGTTTATTAACAATATGTGAACTCGACTACATGAAAATGATGGAGTTAACTGCTTCAAAATTGTTCGGAAACTAAATGATAACAATGGATAAAAAAAGGTGTGACAACGTTTGTCACACTCTGCTCCAAAGGGTTGAATCCACTTGTAGACATAATTACAGTTATTGATACAATAGCTACTTTCACTTTATCTTAGCAATCTCTGGCAAACAGATACTTATATTGTCTCTTTTCCAACATTAATATCATTGACATTGACATTGATATTTTCAGAAAAGTAATCGTATAATGATATAGCTGATAAAGTGAATGAACTTTCAAGTGTGACTGTGTGACATTGCAGTATTCGAAATACAAATTTTCCTGCTATCTGTTAATGTGATGGAAGACATGTATCAACTGGTTGTTCTACAACATCAACATAAAGACGTGACAACGATTTACAGTTTGAGAACTAGTATGGAATTAATAAAAGGTAGTCGAAAGATATCTGTGTTTAAATTTACATTTATTTATTATCGTCGTGGCAAAAGGTCACTGCAAGTGAAAAATAACCGAATAACAATTTGATAGTGAAAATATCGCATTAATGCAAGAAATAAAATCAGCAAACACTACTGAGGAAAAGCGAAAAGGAAAGGGAAACGTGGATATCCAATCTCCAATAATTTCTTTCATCTGCTTCAATACTTTTAAATTTTGCGAATCAAACGTGATATTGAAACAAACAAAAAATGTTGACATCTACAACGAGAACATACCACCTGTCTCCGCTGTCAATCTTGCAATAAATTAACAAGCACATACATCAAGTATTCGTCAAGATCGATTCATACACAAACATAAAACGTATATGTATTGAAGAGATAGTCTCGATTTGATAGCGACGATGTCTCTTTTTTTATAAACACAAGTATATAAAACCGATGAATGAAATCGTGTCGGCATCTTGTTGCCTCCATAAATATATGTATACATATAAAGTAGATGTTGCAATTGTGCACTTTTGCTCGTCTCCTTCAGGTTTGAAATACTTTATACATATATGCTATATATATTTACCATACGACTAAAACAAATGTTGGAGGGGCCCACTTCGTTAAGTGGAAAATCGAGAGCGCTGCCTATAACTGCCAACCCATTGAGTTGTTTCTGATTTATGCATTGAAACACCAAGTGTTACCGTATCCGGTATATATATTTGTGGCTTGAAATATATACGCTTTCTATAACGATTCTTTTTTTCGCATATATCTGTATATACATATATATATAACTCTTTGGCTTCTGGTTTGTTTTATTATTCCTCTTCTATCGATTAATTCAAGCCAATTAGTGTTATAGAACATTTGTTAAAAAATTTTTCTTGGTGCACAGACAATTTTCTTTTGTTTTCTTTTATTTTATTTAAGACCAGTTGTATATTGATTGTATGTATATACATACATTGCGAACGGGGTTTGTTCCGTTACGATGTAAAACCCTGAAGGCAGTATTCAATATACCGAATGAATATTTCTTTGCCTAGTGTAAGTGTATGTGTGTGTATATATGGTTATATACAATCGCGACCCTATAGAATAGAACATCATCGCTCTCGATGATATATGACCCGTGAACGAAACACGAATAAAAATAGTATTAAATAATTATTATGGTACCGTAATCCACTCCCCCTTTTTGCATATAATATAATAATATTGTATAATATAATGTGCATATTTTTAATTCAAAATATACTTTTGTACAGTCATTCTATTAATACATTAATATTTTTTGGCTAACCATTTAATACAATTATGAAAAATTGTAGATTTAATATTTATTTCCACATTTTTTGAATTGATGTGCGAAATATTATCAAGCAATTACTATATGATATCGCAATTCACTCCGTTTTTCTATACTCATCTTTTGTATTATTCATAATGAAATATTAAAATTTTTATATTGATTCTCATACAATTGATGCCGACACAATTGCTCTATGAATATATCAATAATTATAAATCAATGGTTTTGTTCATTGTTAAAAATATTATATTATGTAATATTTCAATTAATAATTTTTCTCTTGGCTGAAATAGTATTATTCATCCTCGTGAGGTCAGGATATCGATAAGTCAATCAGTTCCAATTCACAAAAGAAGAGAAAATTAAGTAATTATCACGATACTGTAAGTCACGTCTCTCTTGTATACGATATAAAAATCTTGTATACAACAATATAAACGATTTCCATTAAATATTGATTCCAATATAATTATTAATACATTGTTGTGTATTGGTTGATAATTTTGTCCATCATTAAAAATTATTGATATAATATTCACTACTTTATTGACTTTTTGCTGTATACAATATTATTCACGATGATAAAGTGGTGGAATCAACTTTACAATATCATCGTTCTCAATTCATAATGAAAAATATTGTTAAGTAATAGGCATAGTAAAGTAATTGACTTCCCTCTCGTGTACAATAAAATAATCTTGTATAATATAATATAAATAATTTTAATTCAATATTCTTTCTCATACAATTAACCTATGAATACATTAATATTTCCTGGTTAACTACTTTGTACAGCGTTGAAAAATTGTAGATGTAATATTTATTTATTTTTCTATCTAATGCGCATGTTCGTGAACACACAAGATATCGATGAGTCCATCGATCTCAATTCCCTTGTATTCACTCTCTCACGCGTCGGGTCACGTACGTCTATATAATCTCCAATCCCTCGATGAGAGAATCCTCTGCATATATCTATCTACATATATATATATATATATAATTCAATATATAGATATATATATATATATGAAAACATTGGAGCTCATTGAACGGATAGCTATATGATAATCAAATCTCTCGCTCTTTATAAATCGATTTATCCAAATGGCCCTTTCAATTGAACCAAAGGAGAAAGGTGAATAAATTGAATACTTTAGATTAGATCATCATGTATATGAAAGTCAAAAATCATTGTTTCAATATATACATATATGATAAATGTATAATAATATCTATTCCAATTTCACCACCCACACGAAACATTTTAGATATATTGAATAATTAAATTTTGTACTCTCAAAAAAGTCGTCAGAAAATTTAGTTTGCGTGCATCATGTTAATAATTGCCGGGAAGAAATATCGATGTCAAATATATATATATATATATATATATATATATATATATATTTATACGTGCGCGTGTGTTCGTTGGTCGAAAGTCCAGGTCCCATTACTGCGGTCTAATTGCCATTACGAATGTAGACATTCGTCACGATATAATTCTACTTTCCTATTTTTTTTTTTTTTTCTCTTTCACTACTGTATTTCAATTTTGCATTTTACATATTGTTTGAACAATTGTTCGCCCTCTCAAATATTACGAGTCTCATCAATTCATCATGTACAATTTTTTATACGTCAGACACAAAATGTCATAATACTAAAAAAAAAAAAGGTAGAAAAAAATTGATGACACTAGACATTAGAAGGCAATGATATATACTTTACAAGCATTATCCATTGAGTAATTTCCGTTTGTTAATTTGTTTTTGGCCATAATTCTTCATTTCATAATTATTCTGCCTTGTCTTGAATCTCAATACAAATAATAAATTCTTCAATTACCAAATAGAGAGATAAAAGAGAAGAAACAATAAATAAAAAAAAAAAAAAGAGAAAAAAAGGTAATTTAACATTTCTCAATACATAATAATGATAATAAATATATTTTCTTTCCCACGTTTGTCGATTAAATAAAAAAAAAAGGAATAGAAAAATTTGCACCGCCATCCCATTCTAGATAGATATCTCCGCACATTTGAAACATGTTTGCTGAATCTATCGGATTTAATTGTTAGTGTCCCGTTCATACTTGAAGTAGCCCCCTTTTGTCGTCGTAATTCATTCTATGGTGAAAGTCGTCTTATCCTTATATTTTCCAAAAGCCATCATCTCACCCACGTTTCTGTTTATCCATATATATATATAATATATATATATGTTCATTAAATTAATACACCTTCACGGTCGTGCAGGATTACAAGATAGCCGGAACCGAAAAAAAAAAAAAATTAAACAAATAAATAAATGACAAACGAAAAAAAAAAAAAAAAAAAAAATTCAATGAAGTTGGGATGAAAGTTCGAAACGTTATGTGTTGCCTACGGCTGAATTGGTTTTCTATTCGCGTTGCTCTCATTATCATCCTCACTCACTTTTGTTATATATGTATATCTATATACATATATATATATATATTCATCCACGCCTATATATATATACCATTGTTGCCTATCCTGATTCTATTGATTTGTTTCATGAAAGCCTTCATGAATCCATATATTTATATATATATATATATATATATATATATATTCATTTGAACAATTGGCGGCGAGGCTATGCGCACCATTCTCTTTCGTTATAAACAATATTTTAAATATATTGAAATAAAGAAAATGAATGCAATAAAAATTTCAAGTTCTAGAATATTGGGGGCGGAGCAGTTGCGGCTTTGTGCACGAACTTATATACAATGATTTGTTTTATTATTGTATATATAAATATTTTAGAATAATAAATGGTATTTAGCATGTGTATTTTATATACCATACATATTGTGATTAGCAATAATTAACTGGCAAAAATATCTGTGTATACACAGATATGTATATATACTTTTTTTTTTTTTTTGTAACAATTATTTACGGTTAATTTATTATTGGTTCATGCGATAGGTCAAGTGGAACGCTATTAAATAGTCACATACCAATGCATATATATATAAAACTGAAAATTAAAATTAATATTCAAAGATTGTTATTTCAAATGTACTTTGGCCTCTCTTGACTTGACACATGGTTAGGTAGGATTATATTTAACACCTTTCTCCTATAATCTCTCAGTAAGGTCATTAATTTTCAATTCCAATTGCCTATAGCATGAATAATCGAATATTAGAAAGCATCTCTTCTCTCTCACGTTCCCTGAGGAGAAATATTTGCTTCAATTTTCATCATTGCATATCCACTTTTTATAATTTCATGTATGTGTTTGTGTGTGGCGAAATTATATCGATTTGCATATATGAAACACGAAAGTATGGTGCCTTTAGCTATAGGTGAAAAAAAAAAAAATGGAAGAAAATATTTATACCATTATTGACCTATGTCTCAGATTTTCTCGGCCTTTCGCTCATGAACTCAACCATACATTTATCTATGTATTTTTCATCTCAGTTTCGTTTCTGCAAATTCATCTTCAGCGTCAGTTCATATATATATATATATATATATATATATATATATATATGATTGAATCACACTACCAGAATGGCTTTTATACATGGAATATTGAAAACTTTCTGGTTTCGTCAACATTTCATATTTTAAGTGAATAAATTTATTTCAATTATAACTTTACATGAACACATATCATAAACGTATTAATATATGTTAAGATGTTTATATGTATGTATATATAAAATCGTGATGTATTTAATGGAGGGGAAATTAGGGAAATTGACATGTGGCTGCAGGTTTCAATTGTAATTTATTTTTCTTTACTTTCTATATAATGTGAATTTATTTAAATTGCTAATGTTATTTTGCTTGAAGCAATGTATTAAATAATTTGACGTTTATTTCAATTGTATGTTGGATATCTTTCCAAAAATTAACATTCGCCTATGGTGAGATCATTCAACCGTTTCCATTATTTTTTATCGTTTTTTTTTATGTAAATAAAGACGGAATGGAATTTTTTTTTTTTTTTTACTATGTGATTGTTATTGTTAGTGTTGAATAATTGTGTTGTGATGACAATGATAAGATGTATAAATATCATATTCATCGATAAAATACTTGTGGAATTTTTTTTTGTTCATCTTTTATTAAATTTTACTGGAAATTTTAATAACTTTGGGCAGTTAAAGAAGATGTAGACTTTGTATATTGGAGAGTTATAATAATTCTATAATTAGTTGAAATACGAGAATTATATTGAATGGGAAAATCATTGTTTGTTCATGAAAAATAAATTAATGTATTCGCAGAAGACAAAAAAATATATAGTGGATAATTTTTGTCCGAAATATTTCAAGGTGAAATGCGTATTAAAAATTCAGTAAGTTTTATATGCATCTGATGTATTGATGTTGTACGATTATTTTATATTGTGAGTGGGGAAAAAAGAAAGAGAAAAAAATACAAAAAGGTACAATAAAGTGATGAGCTACTTAACCAGAACCTCACGAATCAACGTTTTACCGATTTCTTTTTTATTACTTTTAAATTAGCATACTCGAGAACATTAGTTTCTAATTAGAAAAGTTTGAACAAATTTTTTCTCATCAATTCATTAACATTAAAATGTTGATTCCCATTTGAAACATACATCCGTTCAAATTATTCAATGACTCATGATTTTTCACACGAATATTGATATTTATTATTTGGATTTAATATATATTTGTGAATTAATTGAATTACTCCAATAATAAAATGGTTAAAATGTTATTAAAATCGAATTCCGATTAAGTTTTCAGCAAGTAGTTACTCTGTTTTTCAATTGTTCAGTAAAAGTTTATTTTTTTTTTTTATTTGTTCAACAGTGATAATAAAATTTTCAATATTCCTTCGGTTGTTTCTGTAAAAAACCTCACTCCCCTATAGAGTTCTGTATATATACATGTATATATACACAAATAAAAATCTCCAATGACATAAAAAGCACTCAACCCAAATTCAAAATTTTTTTTTTCTTAACGGTTGAACTCAGAACAAATAATAAAAATCTTGGTGTTCACTTGTTTAGTTGAATTCCATATTTTTGAAAATACAGAGAGAACGTCAAAATAATTTTTAACAGTTACAGAATAAATATTAATTTTTAATTTCTTGTAGAAACTTTTGTTTTTGTTTTTGTAAAATTCTGTTTGACGGCTTCACAATAGTTGATAGTACTGTGTTTATTATACTTTTCACTGAAGTATTTCGAATTGATAACAAAGAAATGTCAGGGCTTGGATGATAAATGTTGAATATACCATTCAGAATAACTGTTCCAAAGAATGAGGAACACGAATTCATTGTGAATTTGTTTTTTATTTTTCTTCATATTGAAATTCAAGCTGTTATTCACTATGCTCATATCGTGCGAATTAAGAATGCCCACACCTTCCTCAAGTGTTCAGCATTATTCAGATTTGAAACCGACTTAAATAAAGATTAAATTAGCCATATAATGACGAAAATCACATTTTTATCAATTCGACAGTTCAAAAATCAAGGTTACAATGCTCGCAAACAATTCAAAATAATTCGATGATAATTCTCAATTAATATTAAACAAATTCAATCTCTGTTATGTAATTTTAGTAAATCCACACGTAATCTCGATACAATAATTCAAACGATAAAATTATCACAAAAATTCCATTACTTCATGCTAGCGCCAACAAAAACATTCTCGTAAAATAAAATAAACAAAATAAATTTATTTTTATCCATATCATATACAGTAAAAAATTGCGTGAATAATTGAAATACCGTGCTATACAGACAAATTGTAACTTCCGGTAGTATCATCATTCTATATAAATATTTCATGATAATTTTATAAATTTTCAAGGTTTTTTTTTTTTTTTTACATAATAAATATATATCTTAAAGTGTAAAACATTGTCAGGCCGGTCTGTACAGTGGCGCACTCTCAGTTGTTAGCCATCAACAACAATATATAATCCATCGTTGTGTGTCGGTCTATCAAGCAAGGTCGTTGGCGAGGAGCAAAAGGCAGACAGTACGGAGGGGCCCTGAAAAATTGAGTCGACGCGCGAGCTCTGCCCTGGCGCATGCAGCTGTTTTTGTCTGTACACCAACATCGTGTACATCGACGCACCTTTAAATATTCTGTCTCGTCTGTTTCTTCCTCATAGTTTACAATTTTTTTATTATCACTTTTGGTCTTGCGCGCTCTCAACATTTACTTATTATTCGTGCATGATTTCTTCGATATCGCCCATAGACACACACACACACACACACATCAATTGCCACCGTGCACAATTGTATATTATCATTGGAGTTTGTGTTGAATAACGCGCAGTCGCACACGCAGTTGTAAGTACAGATAATTATTGATCGCGAAAAAAGCGACGGCGCCTGAGCGCAAACCAGGAGGGCGTCATGCGTCGGCGGGACGCCGGGGCTCAGTGTACATCGTTGTGGCTCCTTTGACGTCCCCTTGTCGCGCACACACACACACACACACACACACACACATTTATTACTAGGTGCAACGTCAATTTCTCTATGCAAAAGTGATATGATATAAATGAGAGTGATACAATTAATTAATTGCATACGCGCGACATAAGAGACAATTGTTTTAAAATTAAGTAGTCAAGTTTTTCAATTTTTTAGTGGTGGCTGGTTGGTGGCCGCCTGGCCGTTTAATTTTTCTTTAAACAAATATATACATATATATTGCAAGAATATATGTAAAGAACCGGAGGATAAAGTGAAAGTAGATTTCGTGGCTGGAAGAGCGTAGTGTTTCGCATCGTTTGCAAGAGGAAATAAGAGAAGGAAAAAAAAAAATTATAAAATAAAATAAAGAATATTTACAACAAGTTGACCTTCCACCTGATTTTCGCATTAAAATTCACAAACATCACTCTGAAAGTTGAGAGAATTTTTAGAATAACGATCAATGATTGTGCTGTTGCAAACAGGAATTTTCATTCCTATATGAAAATAGTTGAGTTATTATCAGACGAAGGGGACTGAGTAAGTGACGGTCAGGCGGTCGGTCCACCCGAAGAAGTGTCTGACTCATATTGTCTGATATTGTGAACGATACGAGCGCACTAGCGTCATCAACTTGGTCGCCATGAGTCTCCTTTCGGCGTCGATCAACGTACGCAGCCTCGCTGACGAGGAGTCCGATCACAATATGCTTCAGGGTAAATTTCACTTGTATAAAATTTATTGAATTTTTTTCTCATCATTATTTTTGTTTTTTCGACTTTTTTCTTCTTTTTTTACATTCAATATTCCCTTTTGGCTGCTTGGTTGATTTATTGTCGTGTTATATTATCAACATCCGCATTCTTTATATTCACCCTATTTCGACACAAAGACATGGTGGAATTTACACAATCCAGTTTATGAGAAAAATGAAGAATAAATGAATAGATCAAATTAACATATAAGTAAACAAGTTATGCAGTGACGTGAATTCCAAGTCTATGTTACTACACCCTGGAGACATCATGTCAATTTGTTGGAGCATATATAAATTAGGTAAATCTATAAAACATAGACTTGAGAATTTTGTAAAATTATTTCACAACCATTTGTACAATTAATTTTATTATTAACTTTTATTTCCCTTTCTCTATTTAGGATTATTTTTGTTTAATTGCAATGAGGAAATGTTTGCATTTGAATTATATTTATATACTGAATATCTAAGAAAGAATTTTGTTGTTAAATTATAAATGGATGATGATTGGTGTTGCATTGATGAAGAAAAGAGGAATGGAATTTGAATCGAAAGTGGAGCACTGCAATGCTTGATGTGTCTGACGGCTCGTCACATTCACGTGTGCAGTATAAAAGTATAGAAATACACCCAACAAATTCTATATAACTATCTACGTAATGCCAACACACGAACATTTATAAATATATATTTGCTTCTATATTCGTATGAGAGATTGAAGGCCGGATTTAATATTGGACACGACTAATTAAATTGCCAACTCGTTCAGATATTGTTCTTCTAATTTCTTTCTTTTTTCTCTTGATTTTTTTTTTTTCTATCGTAATACACTTTTGTCTATAGATATTCATTATTTTAGTAATAATCTTTTCCCCTATGTCCTCTTATGTGTAATATCAATTCAATCTGTGACCGCGACTTTGCGTGCAGACCACGAAATTGCCCGTGAATTTTCTCTGTCTCTCAACGCTCAATGTCTTTCTCCTTCCCTGCTTCTCTTTGCTGTCTTTGTTTGTTTTGGTGCTCGATCAATAAGTTGAGACACATGGCACATGTATATATGTGTTTCTTGGAGGAAATACTTTGTCCACCAAGTCCAAGTGCAAGTCCAATGTCTTATTTAGTCGATTTATATTCCGGATTTATTTCGTATGGCATGCATAATTGTTGAACATTATTATTGTGAGGGAAAAATATATTTACAACTTGGATTTTGTTGTGATTATTTTTATCACATCACATTGTTGAATATATTCTTGTTGATGACGGTTGAAGAAATGATTTTCTAATATTCTGAATAATATTTTGAAGTGATTGTCATTCGAAAATGTTAGGTTAACTAGTTATAATCAAATAAATATTGTAAAATGGATTTTCCAGCTTCTTCTCCGAATAATTTTCATGAGGTGAATCAAAATATTGCAGTTATTTAATTGACATAGTGAACAGGTAATTGTCATAAACAATTCGTAGTGTGGAAAAAAGTTTTATTCAAAACTAATTCGAATTGAATAATGAAACATGTTTAAAAATTTGATTATTTTATCATTCGACCAATGGATTTGTCACGAAACTGTCATGAACAATTGAAGTGTTTATGTAATCAAATGGTTCAATTCCGATCATCATCATTACCATTATCGTGATATGATCATCACGTATGCTTAAACATTTATATATAATTGTGTTACTGTAAAACATAACCCTATAACTATTTTTATATAAACATTGTCTCGTTTACATCTTTTTCAGTTATTTATTTTCATTTGGCCATCTCATGAAAATATTGTTAATTGGAAATGGAAATTTTGAAAGGAGACTGTATATCACGTCTATAAAAATGAGTCACAGAGCTCAGGTAGTTTTTATTGACTAGATAATAAAATGAGTGCTGCAGCGATGTAAGATTTGGACCTGATTTGGTTTGTTGTTTACTTGTGACAATATCGATAATTTTATCCTCCATATTGACTGAAAACGTAAAACCAAAACATTCTCATGGTCAAGGTCGTTGTTAATATATTTTATACTAGAATCAATTTTTATAAAACAAAATAAAATAAAAAATATTGAACTGCCAGAAAAAAACCTTTGATTACTCACTAATTTTTTAATATTAATCTGATAAGAGAAAATAGAAACAATTTTATGGATTGTTTTATTTTTAGTGGGGGCTATAAAGAATTTATATAAAAATCGAATGGGATTTGTTTGAGATGAAATCATCAATGTATATCAATTTCCATAATGTCATGGATATGATTGAAAATAACTTCAATATTTTTTTATCTTCACAAACAAGAAACATTCACATATTTTTTCATGAAAAATCGTGGAGAAATGAAATGTAAAAAAAATCATTTTCTCTCCATCACATGCTCATTCATGCCCTCAATAAAATTTACATCGCTGTCACAAAATCTCACGAAAATTAGTATAAAGTCATTAAAAAAAAAAACTCTATTCATATCATAGCAGTACAGTTAATTGCTTTTTAAGTGATCGCTATATTTATACAAAGAAATGTCAAATCATTAAGAACAGTTATTCATCTTAATGAACTCACATAGATAACAAACAAAAATTATGACACTTATTTCATAATGCGTCTATTTAAATTGATACTAATATAGTTCGCTTAGATAATCTTGATGTTGACAATGAACCAGAGTATTTCTATCATTAGATTTTTGTTCTCAATGCATTTGTAGGAATATGACGCGCGCAGACGCAAGTAGGGAATCCACTGCAATAATCAAACACACATATATTTAAACATGTAGTATACTATATGTATAGTAATAGTGCAAAATATGACGCGCGCGTCGTCTCAGTAGCAGCAACTGCGACAACAAAATGGATTTATCGCCAAAGATACGCGTAGGTTTTGATTAAATGACGTATATACCACGACTTTGCTTTTAGAAAGTTATAACGCTTATCTTTTGCCTTGACATAAGGATAATTACCTTTAGACTTTGGTTCATCATTATAAATACATATATGAATAATAATGATAATAATAATAATAAAACGATAATCTTTGAAACACATTTGGTTGGTCAGAGTCCGTTTATCATAATCTTCGTTGTGAATTTTTTTTTTCCATATACTTTCTTTCCAATCATTCATTAATTTCTGCTTGTCAAATTTTTTAGTTAAAAAAATATCATGCAAAATTTATCATGAATTAAATAATTGATGTTCATGGTAATGAACGAATTTGAAATTATTGATTTGGTGGGGACCATACGTGTGTCGTGACATCTACCAATATTTCAGTTCCACGAATCTTTAATTCGTAAGTGAAGTCAATTTTTATTTATTGTTTTTTGATAGGTCCGGAGACATTGGGCAGTATTTTATAGATGTATAAGCAGGACTGACCTATTTAACTCCAAAATTATTCTATTAATCATAATCAATGATGGATTGATGACTCTGTGAATGTGTAACATTCTGATCATGGTTTTTTTGTCAATGTGAGGATTATAGATA
Organism: Zele albiditarsus; assembly: GCA_958496275.1. Lineage (NCBI taxonomy): Eukaryota > Metazoa > Arthropoda > Insecta > Hymenoptera > Braconidae > Zele > Zele albiditarsus. Next base: position 4,991,437 of record OY292410.1, read on the forward strand.
TTGGCAAGTGTATAGAATGGCGACCTGCATTATTTAAAGACATTTTCAGGATTCTTCATCCTTTTAAACTTCACTTAAGTTGTCGTTAAGACTATTACAATTCTTCATATTTAATTTTCAAATCGTTTCAAAAATACATTACATGATTTTTATCATAAATCTCAAGTGTATTAATCATAGAGATATGAAAATTGCGACTTGAGTGAACTGTTTGTCACCATGCACTAATGAATACAATTATACAATTATGGTTTAATATTTCTCATGAAAATTGTTGTTATCATGCCTACCAAATTTTTTTTTTTCTATCTCACTATCAGTTTCAGAAAGATTATACGAAAATAATCAGAATTAATATCAAAATTCTTTAACATCATCGACCAACAATGTGACTATATTAAACTTCTCTATGTCACATTTCGTAAACCAAAATACAGATCTGTTTCACTATATTCTCTTATAAATAATTGTCTTGATATCTGCTATTTTTCTTCGTATCAATATGACAATATTCGTTAAAATATAGACATAAAAAATTCATCCTTACAGCGAATAAAAAAGAAAGAGAACAGAAATATTGATAAATATATCTGCTATTTTATTTTATACATTCGTAAACTATCGACAGATGTTTGCATGATGCATTGTCAGGAAATGCAATTTGAGCGTGAACGGAAATGATTATGCCGGGAGGGAACGTTTATGTATACACGTACACAGTCGTGACGTGTCCCAACACGTATCTGTAACGATAAATATCTAACCCTCTTTTTTTTTCTTCCTCTTGCAAAAACATTGGTGATGTCGATGTGTGTTCGATACTTATGTACAATAAATATTCGAATATGTACATTACATACATACACATATCTCTATATAATTATATATACATATACCACACGTATATAAAGGTAAATTGACATGACAGTGACGATCGATGGTATCAGTGGCTGGTGCACCCTTGCTCTCAACCAAAATAGATTTGCCACCACTCTCCCTATTCTCCTCTGTTCGTATATCACATTCGCTTCTATATATGAACGTGTACATACATATATTCAATCGATAATGCCTGACGTCTGAATCATATGATATGTATTACCAGTAACTACACGTATGTTGAGGGAGAACACTAAAGAAGGGCAATGACACGAAAGGTTTTTTTTTCTCTGCATTTCCATTCCAGAAATCGTTAGCATTAGAAACAAGATTGAAGACTCGAAAGGTTTCCTATTTCTTACAAGTCATTTTGATAGAATTGAATGTCGGAATATTGGAAATTATGTAGGAGTTATATTTAGAAAGAGAATTATTTCAATTACCTATTGGTTTTGAGGAAAATTTCTTTCACGCTGAGGTCAAAGTTTAGATTTTGTTCGTGTTTGTCTCCAAGAAAATAGAAGCACTGATGTACCTGAAAAATAAAGCTTCTCATGAAATTTTTATTAATTCATTTTTAATTTCATTCGCGTTAAGAATTTTTATGAAAATAAATAATATTCGGTGTATGCGATTGCAATGAAATATTTTCAATTGTGTTTGCACTCATACTTGTTTTTTCTTTGACGATTTGGCCTAATTAGTATGACAATCATGACAGTAGAATGAATGATCTGAAACAAAAATATGTATCTTCTTAAACTAGAAAAATATAATTGTTATTGAATGTATTCCTTTTTTTTGTTTACAAAATGTCCTATTTCCTATCTTCAACATTGCAGTCATTCCAGTTCCTTATCATACACTCATAAATGTTTTATTTTGTTCAAAAGAGATTAACATTTGAAACATTTTGACATGTTCGAAAGGTGACTAAAAAATAAAATACTTGGAATTGCATTATGTTAAGTAAAAATATATGAACAAATTGATTTGTAAAAATTTTCCTTTACTAAATTGTGAAATTACTTAATCATCTTATTCTGTAATAAATCATTGTATATTGTCATTTAATGTGTTGAATATTCCATACAATTATTTTTGAAATAACACTTCTTCAAATATAATAAAATAAAAACATCCATGTATACAAAGTGTCACTGTATATAGTGTCTTCTCTCACTGCATGAAATGCGAAGAAATATCAAACTAAATGTAATAACAAACCCACACCAGATATGATGTGTGTGGCTTCCTGCAATGCCATGTCTTGTATTCGTTTTTTTTTTTCCTTCTCACTCACTTATTCTTTCTCGCTCTCTCGTTCTGTCGTCATGTGAGTGGCATTGTACAATTATATAAAGGCATCAGGTTGACGAGTATTATATTACATGACAAAAATATATACGCACTTGTGTGCATGCGCCTATTGTCTATTCCATTCTGTAAGAAGCAGAGAAAATAAAAATAACATAAAAAAATGAAAAGGAAAAGAGGAAAAAAAAAAAAAAATGTTAGAAAAATAAAAATATGAGGAATGTATTGCATATGCAAATGCTGATTGGTATTTTTTTATATACTATCTATATATATGCAAAATGCAACTTTACACATATATACACATACACGTATTACTTTCGCATTTACAATTTGAAAAAAACAAGTACAACTCAATATAAACGAATAAATCTATGAGACTCGTATTTATTATACATACATTGATTTAAATAAAAAATAGTGCCCGTTAGATCGAAGAACAGTTACACTTGTACATATAATGTATATATATATATATGTATATGAACATCTACTATGTAAGAAAACGAGTAACATTAATTAGTTGGTGTAAATGCACGGTAATTAATTCAATAGTTCCGATCGGATATGATAATTAGCGTACACGAGATTCATGAGAATATAATTTATATATAAATTGATTTTGTCAAAAATTCGTATAAGTGAAAGTCACCCTCATCGATAACACTTGATTCCGGATATAGAAATCGCCTTATATACATACCCCATATATATATATATATATAAATATTTATTGTAAAATAAATTGAATTTTTTCTTACAATTTTTGGAAACTGATTCATATAAAATCATTTATATAGATCTCTTGTATATGCATTTATTGATTATTAAAATTTTAATCAAACACACAACTGCATGCATGATATATATGATAAACATATGCTGTGAACTTTCGATAGAAAGCAGAAATTAAAATTTTTTTTCCTCTTGTTTCAACGTGGCAATTATTATCGCTAGATAATTGAAATAATATCAAATGAATATAAATGACTTTATCAAAGACACAAACGGAAATTCAATAAAATTCAATGTGAATGTGTTTAACAAAAATTATTGATTAGTAATGAAGAATAAAAAAAAAAAAAAGAAGGAAAAATAAATGAGGAGAAATATCAAATTGAAAAAATATGTAGACTATTTTTATACGTTATGCATATAAATTAAATTAAATTCTTTCAAAGATAAATATGCATATAAGGCTGCTCTCATAAGTGCAGGCTCATGCACGTAAGAGAGGTGTGAAAGTGCACACACGCATGGAATATGAGGAATCCCGTGCAATCGTGTATAATTGGTCGCAAAAAGCATGTATATTGTGTATTATATATCGCATGCATATCGAGGTCGCACGACCATATGAGCATATGTACCTGCACCTATCTATACTACATACAAATATAAATGAATACGTGTATACATAGATGCATATATATATATATATCATCTAGAAAAGGCACTTTACACGCGCGCACGACTCTATGGGCCCGATTAAATGCATATTTTTCGTGTCAAGTATATAAACAGGTTGACCTTGTGGTAAAAAAGAAAAAAAATCTGATCATAAAATACCGCAGACTTGTTGTAGTGTTGTATATATAAATGTTCAGCCCAACTGTATATATATATATAAACAAAAGTGTAGATATAGAGAATATAAATACCGGATACCGATTGAATTCTACCCGCGCGATTCATTCGTGCGTTAAATGACACGGGACGAGACTGTAATGTTAGAATATATCATACAGGAAATTCAAAGAGGATTTTGTAATGTTGATATTGCGATTATTTATTTTCTCTCACTCGTATTTCAGTTATTGCACACTTCTTTTTATGCGTAGATTATATATAAGTACGAATTTCTGTATGAATTTTTTCATTTGTGAATTGTGTGCAATTTTTTACCCTGTACCATTGTCATGATGAACTGTGTTGATGATAGAGTGAATTTTCATTATTATCACTTTTGAAATATGAACTTTGCAGCGTGGTATAGAATGGGAAAAAATATTTCGGTTGAAATTGCTTCGATTTTTAATGCAGTTATTATTAATAGTTTTTAATATTATTGATAAATACTCGTTGTCGATTAATAGTGGGATCATATTAAATTGCAATTTACTATGGTGCATTTGAATATAATATTTATCACCGTATTGCATGAGATAGAATATTTTTTACCAAAAACCTGTTTCTGCATTTTTTAGAAAAATAAATTGTATTTTTAATCACAATATATTTGTGAATTCATGTACAATTTTAATATTATCAATTGGAGGGTTAGTTATTCAGGATAATTAAGGTATAGCATGAAATTATAAATTTTTAATGATTGGGTTTCCTTTTAGGATGCGGAAAAAATTTTTCTCACATGGTTCGATAATTATTCTAAAAAAGAAAAATGAATGCTGCACTGTGAAATCTATATCTTAAAGATATTTCATCTTTGAACGGTGAAAATACTTTTTTTTTAAGATAAGAATTGCTATTCATGATTGATGATGTTGGAAAATGTAATTGTTTGATTTGAAAATACTTTTTTGTTGTTTCAGTGATTGAGGTACAGTCTATATGAAAAGTACGAGCTGAATGTTTTACTTTCTCTAATATAAAATATGTGTGATTAATTTTCCAATTTAATCATTAATTTTTATCATCCATACATTTAATTTTTGTTTATCAATTTAGAAACAGTTAATACGTGTATGGTTAAATTGGCCATACAGCAAATATGAATATTTGAGTATATGGATCTTTCTGACACTTATCTATTTTTCGATGATGATTTTTACTAAAAAATTTTATCAACATATATATTCCACGGAGATTTAAAATGACATGCCTTTTTTTTGTTTTACAGAAGACTATTCCGCAACATTTGGTGTGAAAATAGATTTCATTCTTAATTTAAATGCAGACTTTGAGACTCCTTTCAAGATTGAACTCTTGAGAGTTGATCAATTCCAGTATTTCTTGGAAATAATCATAGCACTTATCTGATTAGACCATTATTCCTTTACGACACGACCGGACGAATCCAAAATAATAAGAGAAAAAGAAATCAATGATTATACATCGTGGACGGATGTTATCATTTCCTATTCATGTCGCAGAAATAATTTAATCCGCGATGACAAATACATATACTTATGACGGAAATAAACATTTTGCATCTCGATTGAAAAATATTATATTTAAGAATATGATTATGTTTGACATAGGAGTATTTTTTTCCTATTAATTAATTCAAATGTTGAGTTTTCCTGATGATGAACACTACAATGAATTTATTCCTTCGAAAACAATTGGCTAGAATGATTTTTTTTCAAGTTAAATAATTGCTAGCAGCTACTTTATCTATTTTCAAACGAATGTATCAGAAAAACAATATTAGATTGCAGATTGTTTTTTTACAATCCAATTTTCTGATGGTAAACTATCATAATTCGTAATCTGCGTCACGACTACTCGATTACACACCGTTTTTCTATCAGAATTCACTGGTTAACGGTCAAAATTGCCCTATTAAATTCCTAGATATACCCAGTGAAAGTTGAGGAACCCAATTCTGGTATGAGATGACTTTCCAAGTGTCGTATAAAGGGTTGCCTTCAAGAGTTTAAAATTTACCGATAATAGATCATTACACGTCCAATCTCATGAGAAAAAGCTTTCATTGAGTCAACATCATATCACCACCAAAAACAACAAAGAATTGAATGGTCACAAGCCACTCTAAATTTCCGAAAAAAATTCAATTTTCGCATTTTTCCAACATCCACATACTCTTAAGAGCATAAGTACCCCAATATATCTCACAACTCTCAACACGACCCACAATTTTCCGAAAAAAATTGTGGTAGAAATCTCTACGACAGTGCTCCATCCATTGCCAATTACTTTTTCCAATCATTTTCACAACATTTGTCAGTGGAAAAATGCTAGAAATATTACTCATTTTCAATCACCAACAATTCCTCCCCTCAATACAATGCATAGTTAGAAGTTCTCATCTCAAACATCATATCTTCATTATCCTCACAAATGAAATTACATTCCAACATCTTCTTTTGTTTCACAACTGAACAAACCAATAAAGAATAAATAATTAACCAATCCTGTAGCATTTGTTAAATTGAAAACAAAAATAGAAAAACAAAACCTAATTACACATTTCCGTTGTGGTCAGTCAAATAAATGTTTTCTCCCCTTCCTCATATCGCAGAGCACATGCTCTGATGCAATAACGACAGAACGAAGAGCATGATGATGAGAAGCTCTATATACTGTATAGAGAAATAGAATACCTTCTTGTCCTAATGCCAAACCTGTATTTATACGCCTACACAACAAGAGCCTAGAATTTGCGAGGTATTCATATCGATATATCGTGTACACGGAGATATATATATATATACATATACGAGTAAAGAGAACCAAACACAGTGGGAGTATAATAATACTCACGAGAGATATAGGTTCTGTGGCAAAACCGTTGCCGCCGCCGATCTCCTTTCCATCTTCTCCCTCACTTCTATCTCCCTCTTCATACTCGTAATGCACCAACGCCGTTGAGATTTATCGCAAAGAGCAAAGATCCCTGTCTTTATACCAGCTATCTATACAAACCATGTACAGCCGCAATTGTATTTTGTATTATACCGATGTGAAGACACGCTCTATCATCAGTCTAGAAAGATTGATTGAATGTTGTACACACAAATATAAAAATATAGAATAAAAATGAAACACAAAAACAAAAACATATTGCTCAATTGGATCACGAGTAAATAGAAGAAAGAGAAGAAACAAAAACTTAATAAATGAAGGAATAAATCATATTTTATTATTTATGAGTTATTATAATATATTATTTGCGTAAGGTTGGGGAATTTATATACACGCACACGCCCTCAAAACAGAAAAAGCAAATATAAAGTCAAAATCATTCCACAGCTATATTAGAGTGTTTATATTATGATACGTTTCACTTTCCCGCGATCCGTTCGTTCGCGCAGACCCTATTCCGCAACAGCGCTCTCGCATTATCTGTCCCTCTTACACTCACTCACTCTACCGTACTCTTTCTCCTATATATGTCTGTATATCGTATGTTCACTTTTTCTTCACTCCTCTCGCATTGCAATCGACAACTTCCGGCGGATATACAAGGCCATTGTTTTTCACAAAACTCCATGGAATTGTTTTTTTTTTTTTGTGTTGAATTGACACACCTATATAATGTATATTTAATGTCCTCATCCTGAACACACGCGTTCTTATCCCTCACTTTTATAACTCCTACCTATATATATTTGAACGTTCTAATGAGTATATTAAATGGCTATTAGCCTCGTAATATCAAATAGAAACAATAAAGTTTGTTTATTGTATATACAGTCTTGAGAATTTATCACAGAAAATAATTCTCATGACCCTCGTAAGATAACGCCGTTAATTTCCACTTAATTTTTATATATTCTCATATATATTGTTTGTATATATATATATGTACGTATATTAAATGAAGGGGATCAAGTTGACTGATTGGACATAGTCTTGAAGAATGAGAGAAGACTTGTATTTATTTTTCTCTCTCGCTCTTTCTCTTTTACTTTGATTCACCTAGGAAATAGCAAGAAGCGATTATGACCCATGGACTAACGGTATCCACTTGCCGACGTGCACTTTACGATAACCGAGTTCTGGCCGTGCCCTCGTGCCGCAGAATGCCGATTCAGACATCTCGGATATATACACACCTTGTTGATAATATATGTATATGAGTGTATTTGAGGTTAACTTTTTTTGTGTGAAAGATATTTTATGGAGAATATTAATATTTTCACGCTTCAGTGGATCATATGTGTTTTATTCATCACATTGTGACAGAACTTAATGTTGTTGTTGGGAACAATGAAATAATAGGATTCATTGTTCGAATTTTTCGAACTATATATTAAATTTACTGACGATATGAATGGAGAGAATATGATTTACATATTTTGTGAATTAAGACTGGAAGAGGGTAGTGAAGTGTGGTTATGGCAAGAGTGTAATAGTTTTGATTACATTAGGTTGTTTACTTCAGAAAATAATTTACTTCTTTATTGTTAATGTGAATAGTTTGTAGATATATTTTTATAGTGAAAACTGTCAATTTTCTTTCATTTTGTGACATCACGAGAGGCTAAATTTATAGAAATAATTTAAATTCTCTTCTTTTAGTGTGAATTGTGCTGGTAATTTCGTGTAGGCATAACAAATTGGTATGTCAAAGTACACATAGTGGCACAATAACTTTCTTGTAATTTTTGGGATTATTGTTTATCAAAATATTTGAATGGTGTAATTGAAATGACGTATGAGAGACACGAGCATAATACAAGAAGTGAAAATTAATTGTCGTACATGCAACAAGAACTAAGACTGGACGGAATTCTATAGAATATAAAGGATATATATTATTAACAATGGACTGATTGAGATATAAATACCTAACATAGTTACTATGTACGATGAGTTCTATATATTTATATATTATGATGTAAAATGTGATATTATTCTGTCATGATCTTAGATAGTTTGAAGCCAAATGAAGAGTTGGATTGTGGATTGAATTGAAAAAAGGAGATTATTCTCAATTGCTGAATCTGTAGAACTTCAAAATTAATCTAGCTCAAGTGTTCCAAATTATCTGAGTTTACTTCATATGCATACTTTTGTTTTTAGCATGTAACAAATATTTTACAATTATTCAAACCTTTTAAAACTCAATATAACATCATTTATACTTCCTTGATGAAATCAGAATAACCAAGATTTATATAATGGCAATTATTCAAAGTATTCCAAATATTAGTGTCATACTTTCTTGATGGAACAGGACCTCGAGAACGAAAACCAGAATGCTTCGCGTATTGAATTTCGAGAATAACGATTCTCAGTACCGAACCATGACGAAAAAATAAAACACGTTTCTATGACCAATATAATGACTTTATGACAACCATGTTGATATCAAGTTCTGTACAGTACTAAAATAGTACCATTGTTTTGACTTGGGATGTTAAGTATTTTTACAAAAGAATTTTTTGTTGTACAATTTCCGTTAAATATAATTTCTCCAATATTTTCTTTAAAATATAATTCTCCAAGTTTTAATATCTGGAAAAGAAAAACAAAAATTTCTCGAGAATCAATAAGAAAAAAATAATGAAGTTTCAACAAGAAGATGTCCCCAAGTTCACAATATCGAAATATATATTTTGATTTCGATTTTAAATCGGCCATTTCGTAACAACCATTTCGAATTTCCCAATTTCGACTTCATATTATAATTCAGAAACTCTAACAACTCTTAATTACCACTTGAATTTGCAGTCAAAGCAAGTTGAATTGTTAATGCAATACTCTAATGCACGATAATACAATTTAATATAATCTTACTATTAGTCAATGACGATTATTCATCGTGACTCCCCAAAAATTTTTAATATAAACCATCGTGAAAATAAATCAATTTACAGATTAAAATTTTGTTTCAGAGTGTCACTGTGTGTGTGTGTGTGTATGTGTATATATATTTTGACATGAAATAAAATGGCTGAAGAGAAATTATATTATTGTACAATAAAAGAGGAACAAAAAGTAATTCTACAACACGGAATTCACATGTGAATAAAAATTCAACGTGACACATTTATTTTTGTCTGAACGATTGAAACAAATAAAGATGAAAAAATTAATATAAAAATTTAACGCCATAATATTAAACGCCCACGCACGAGTAATTCTTCGTCTAGGTATATATTCTTGATTGTCTAGAAGGTGTTTCACGTGACACATACATTCTTATATATTTGTATAGATGTTGTAGATATATATATAGAGATTTATAAACGGGTTGATAGTAGTTGAGAGTATATATCCGTGTGGTAAAAGGTTCGTGCACATATTTCTCTCATTCATCGCGATCGTTGGATCGACTCTCTCACGATATGGGCAAACACATTCGAGGCCGTTATAAAAGCAAGTGGTGTGCTTGTCTCGGTCACTAAAATGTCTTGTCTTACTATCAAACATAAGAGGTATTAATTGATATTCACTCAACGTGTATATGATGACGATGTTCCATTGTTGAAATTCCATACTGGTTGTATAAACTCGGGATTTAGAAATTGGAATATTTTATTCACTTTTTTTTCCAACAATTTTTTTCATTATGGATTGAATTTATTGTATTTAATATTTTCTTTTCTTTGGATTTGTAATTTTCTTATGGTTATTATTCTTCTTTTTTTTTCCCAATTACTTCCAATGTTATTCAGCTGCTTGTTCTTATTTAATCAAGTTTTTATATCATCAATGAAGACTAGATTGATTTAATCATGATGATATTTTTTAGTTACAACATTCTATAGATAAACATAGTCTTGAGAACAGTGGTTTTTTCACGAACAAAGTAATCATGGCTCTATACTGATAGTCAATACATAGCCGATAGTCTTAAAATGTTTTTGAGTTCGTTGATTTAGAATCTAAATTACAATTTTGAAAATTAAAAATATCGAATCCAGTACGGTGAGAAAGGTGTTCGACCTAATGATGTTTGAAAAACTGATCTAGCCTTATTGAACTTTTATTAGTTTATCTATATTTTCATTTTCACCGTCCATCCTACGGCATAAACAAATATTTAACAATTATAACCAAAAATAATCTTGAAGTTGATATTTGCGTTGATTAATTTTGGGAATATTTATGATGATATAAATGATAAAATGTTATACTTCAATTTCATGATGTAATAATTTCAATGTTGTACTATTATCAATTTTACTATGATCAATTTACTGAAAGTTCAATTTTATATGTTTAATTTTATAAAGATCAAATTGCCAAAGTTCAATATATGAAAAGTTCAAATTGCCTAAGTTCATACTACCAAAAGTTCAAATTTCTAAAGTCCAATTTGACAAGATCATATGATGAAAGATTAACTTTGAAAAGATCGTGAGGTACGCGACCGTGAGAAACAATTGAACCAAATCTTCTGTTTTATATAAAACTCATTTTCATATTTTGCATTGTAGTATTTGTAGTTTAGTTGAGAAATTGGCGAACCAAAAAAGTTTTAATACTAAAATTTACACAAAAATAAAATTGATAAAGAAATGTTTGTTTTGACAGTTTAATATGGAGGTTTTGATAATCATTGATGCTAAATTGTACAAAATGTCTAAATTCAGAATATAAGATTCAGTTTTGCATAAAGTTGATCATTCTCTTCATATTTAGTCAGCCTTATTGGATCCCCCAATTTTTTTTTTGTTCAAATCTGAGTGAAAATTGGAGATCAACGACATCAACAACTCAAAAAACAAAAAAAAAAATGTTTTTCTGTACTTTATAATTTAGCTACATTCGCATTCTCGATAAAAAAATAAGCAATATTATCAAGACTTCGTTCGTTTATAGAGTTATATAAATGCAAAATAACATTATGATTAAATTTTTCTGAAAGCTCATTCATCATGTGAAGATTCGAATAGATAAAAATAATTAGTTAAACAGCATTGAAAGTGGTAAAAAAGAAAATGCAATAGAGTTTGCTACACTGTTATTTAAAGAGTTATTATAGAACGTTTATCAGTAGAAGCTTTGCAACCCTCAAGTTCATTACTCATATTTAATATATTGATTAAAGCATTGTTAACCATTTTGTCAAGTAATGAACACTTCTTCGTGTGATTGGTGTAAGTTTTGTGTAGTTTGCAAGTACGATATGGTCAACTATACAATTGGCTTCAAGATTTATTCTGAGTATAGTGTTGATAAATTATAAAAAATTGTTTGTTATGTAACTATGGCAATATTTGTCCCTCTATGTTTTAGCTTAACTAATAAAGAGCATTTGAATCATAGGTTTCATAATATTATATCTGTAGATAAAAAAATGTATTATTGACAAAAATTCGACTTCAATTTTCAATTTCTATCTCCAAAATGACTCACAATAGAAATATGATGAACGTGTCGAAAATTTTGTTATTTCCTGGAGAAAATTTGGGGAAAATTTTAATTGAAAGTTCTACATTTATGTGGATATCTTTTATTTTACCGTTCCGGTGTCGAACACAATGATGTGAAAACTAATATAATATAAAAATATCTTTGTAAACTAGAGTAATATGATTCTCCAAACTTCACAATCAGTATGACATCGACGAAGAAACTAATCTTAAAGAAAATAACGTTTAATAAGAATTTCTCTCTGTATTCAAAACAATATGTTTCCCTCTTATTACAGATCAGTATTTTATACTTGTAATTAATATCAGAAAGCCCAAGTTTCTCAACGGAACTATAATTTTAAATTGTCATAATTTCAAATACACATTCGTTGTAAATTTTCACCAAGAACCGAGTCTCATGAATTATCATTCATATTTTTATACCCAACAATCTAATAACAAAAAATTCAATCTCTTCCATTTAATCAATCAATTTCCTCACTTAATGAATTCTCTCTCAATTCATTCATCAGCTACAACTATATTTTACGCTTATGATTATTATATTACTGTTAATAAAACCTATAAAAATACATTATTACATATTCATATTACATGAATGTGAATATATAATATGTGATATATAACTTTATAAGTGTTTGTACCATAGTGAATATAACACGTGTGTGCATGGAAGTCTTACATCATAGAAATGCAGTAGCATATATGAAAGGCTGTTTATATATTATTCGCAGCCAGCCTATAAAATTATTGAAGGCATATATGCGAAACGTTCATATATATATACATTAATGTATCCATATAAAAGTGCACACGGTGTATAGTGCAAGGAACGTTCTACTTGAGCATAGCTAATGATCTTCGAGAAGTTGAAACTGCGTAGGAATATAATATAATCTCATGTTAAATATCTCTACATATACATATGTACATATGTGCATTTATGTATAGAAATTATTTTGTACATTGTACTCTCTGTCTGCTATAGTTGGTAAATTATATTTTTCTTTCACTGTACGACGAATGATAATTGCTCGAATAATTATTATTTTAATTTTTTTCTCTTGAATAATGTATTTCAATACATGTATACAACTTTGAAAAAAAAAACAAAATATATTATTTATGATCATTTATCGTATTTTTTTTCATTTTTTTATTTTTTTTCTATTACCCAATACAAACTTGTTGAGACACGAATTTACATTTATATTATTCGCCGTTAAAATATCAATATTTATAAATTATAATCATCTTCCGGTGTTATGAATTGGATAACTCTACATAACATTAATTCAAAATTATATTTATTTGTCGAGATGGAAAAATAAATTTTTCATTTAAATTAATCAAAAGTGAAATATAATAATTTAAACTTTTTTCATTTTTCTCTCAGTGTATATACATGTGTGTTTACATGCGCATCAATTCTCAATTAAATGCATAAAACGACGAGTAATCTACGCTGTCTCGTCATAAACTTTCCCATACATAGATGATGGAAAAAGTGGGTATCGAGTACGAGTAAATCGTCGTCGTGTGTTACGATCGATGCGTAATTTCTATCGTTTGCTGCAATTTATATACGTATATATATATATATATATATATATATATTTACAGTGTGCGCTTTGATACGATTTCTCTGGTGTTTGAGACGCCATCAAAGATCACGCCTGGCTGGCACGCGATAACTGACGATGATGATACAAAAAATAAAATAAAAAATATATAATAATAATAAATATAGTAATGGTGATAGAATTTACAGAAGCAACGATCCATTGCTCACGCATTGTGATCACAATCCCTGCTGTTGCAGGTGCATTGATCTTTTGAAAAACAATAGTACGCATCATTGTAGAATAGCTCACCGTCATCATCATCATCATCATCATCATCATCAAATCATAGCGTGTCACGCTTCAATGGAAAATAAAGTGGCTGACAAAACAATTTAAAATCAATTTATAGTTGATGTAAATCAGTAGTAGATATTTTATTTTTATTTTGTTCTGTTTTATTTTGTTTTGTGTTGTTTTTTTTTTTTTTTTTTATTCAATTGCATTTTAATTCGATGCACTTGTAGATTTGCATTCGATGATTATGCAGATGTAAAATGGATAGTCGTTAAGTGTTTGTGTGTATTGGTATAGGGAAGTTTGTATATACAGATAAGATAAGCGATATGTGGGGAAGCATATGTGTGTGTGTGGGTATTAGCGGTAGTTTTCTTATCGAGTTTAATGGAAATGTATTTATTATTACATCTACTTGATTGCTCACTGTTTTGAATACGATGATTATGAAATGTCAATGTTTGTTGATTTAATTTCCTGGAATTTGTTTATTTAATTGCGCAAAATTGAAAATTTTGGTTTATAAATTTATGCAAAAATACGTGGAACAAGTATAGTGAAAATGCTTGTATGTATATTGATATTATTTTATTTTATATAAGTAAAATGTTTTGATTCAACGATATGAAGAAATAGAAGCAGGTCAATATACAAAATATAAATACATCAAATTTATTATGAAATGAAAGAACAATTTTTTTTTTTCTTATAAGCAAAAGATGGAGAAAAAAACATTTCTCGAATTTATGAGTTTCATGTTGTCATCACTTTTTAAAAATTTCACTTCAATCGGAAGTCATTTAATTCAAATTCAATTCCCATTTTTATTATCATTAATATAAATTTCAAATGAGTTTTATTACCATACCAAAGATGAGAAATGAATTTTAATTGTAAAAATAATGTACTTCAAATAAATATTCATTTGAAAATTAATTCGAAAGTGGATTCATATTTTTGTGTTGGGAATTGAGAAGATGAAATGTTCACAGGTAAGAACGACACAGTGAACATAATTTTTCTTCGACTCATCCTCAATTGAGTTCTATGTATACACTTAAAAAATACGTCTTCCTTAACATTACCAGTACAACTTATCAAACAAGCTCAATTAACATATTATAACTCAAATTATAACGTTGGAATTTTGCTAAAAACTTCCATGTACCATAAAAAAATAAAGTATACAAAAATCAACAATATTATTCTCGGTCCAACGACCATTCTCGCACTTGAAACAAAAGCGGATTGTGTATACAAACATGAGTATAAGAAAAGATAAAACAAAACACGTATAAATATATACAAAACAATTGACTATTAAATGTTTGCAATAAATTAAAAAGTTCTTGAGACAATTTGAATCATTGGGAATAAAATACGTTGTTACTTTTCACTGTTGTATAGATTTTATAAATAGATAAAATCGTCAAGCGCGCGAAAGTCTTTTTCCCGTGTAGCACGTGTGTATAATGCCACTATTTTTTTTTTTTTTTCTACAATACATCATCATCTTCCTCTTCTTCTTCTTCATCTAATTCTTCTATATAACATTCACGCCTTTTCATTCATTTATTCCACGGGAATGGAATCGCATCTTTCCCACGCGCGCGCGCGAGCACTCGGGGCCTCCTGTGTAATGGCTCGTTAATTATCTCGAGTACATTTTTTTTTATCCTGTCCTCCTCCCTGCCTCTCTTCTGCTACCGCGTGCAGTGGTTCTTTCCTGTGTGGATCGAGAGATTTTAACATCCGGAGGAGAGGAACTCGCGCGCGTTCAGACTCTCCCAATTCACCGTTTTATTTACCATATCCGGGCATATATATATATATATATAAGTATATTTTATTTATATATATTACTTTCAACTTGTCTCAATCCGTTGAATATAATACAAACCTTAACGACCGATTAATTGGGCTTTTCACCTGATGTATACCAAAGCATTTTGCCTTTTACCGCATCGTGCAAGAAATTAATTAGACTTGCTGCCAATCGACTGTATGATTTCTATATTATATTATAAATAAGATCATGGCCATAAGGAATAATTTTACAAAGTATATGAATACTGTGGTTTCCGCCCATAACAGTTGAAAGAAATGACCAAAAAAAATCAATATAATTAAATAAAATGAAAGTGTAATTGTGATTATTCGACAAACTGGATACAGGGTGTATTTGAAATTACTATAGAGTTCTCTTTAATGATAGACTGCTGGATTTTATTTACGATTGAACAGTCTTTTGAAATATACTCTCATTGAGAAAAAATTGTTTTTGTGAACTTGATTGTTCATGATATATATATATATATATTACTTAAATCATTATAAATTATATGAATGTGTTCTGATGTTAGCAGTGTTCTTGGATTCTAGAAATTTATGAATAAGTACTGTGAAGTATTATAATATGTGCGTGAAATCAAAGTAAGAAATTAATTTAACATTATCAACATAAAAGATGATTGGGGATTTATTTGAAAGGGGTAGCGGAAGTGATATTGTAATTGTGATGAATTCCAATAAGAATCAATCCAAATTTATGTACATAGAGATTTTTCATTTTTTTTTTTCAGATGCAGATCATTATGTTGAAGAATTATAATCGTAACATCGTAATAGTTTGATGTTTGAGAACGAGAATAAAATTTAATTGAAAAATGGCATAAAAGCACAGTAACTTTCTCAGGCTCGTTGTATTGTATGGTGGATATCAAATAACAACTGCAGTGTGATTAATTTCGATAGCATTATAATAGGTTGTAATAGCATAAAGGAGCCTTGGTAATATTTGTTTGAATAAGTTCACACGTTGAGTAAATTGAGTATTGAAAATATATCAAACAATATTTCACTTCGTAAACAAAATATCAAACTTTAACAATACCAAATAGTTATATCACATAATTGAAACATTATTGAATTTTTGTCGCTATACAATTTTATTTTACTTGTGGAAATAAAATAGTTTTGAGAATAATTACAAATTGTTATCGATTGTAAATTACTTGTTGTCAACGGCGACCAGTCAATTAACACTACTTGAAGTTGAAACAAATTCTCATTGGAGAAAAATGATTCTCAAGAAAGTTATTAAGATAAGGAATATTATAAAATCGTCTTGTCAATTCCATTTTCGCCTATGTAACTCGATGGTGCATAATTCTTGAAGTTCAAATAATATTTATCTATCAATAGAACAGACAAAAACAAAATGAATTGCTCATGTCTAAATTTTCTATCAAAAACGTTTGTTTGTTAATTCTTCAAATTGTTACAAAAAATAAATTGTCAACAACTGTTACGTATACAAAATTCTTCGCCAAAATAGTTTTACGGATTTTAATATATTTTATCATTCCACTTCATTAAATCAATTTTGAGATCTTCATTATCATAGAAGATCTCAAGCGGATACAGAAAAGTTTCGATTAATTTTTATTCAGGTTGAAGAAAGGAATCTTATTTGTATACGATCAACAGCCTCCACATAAATTTGTTATGAATATTTAAACTGTTCATAACAATGAACTTCGCTCTACTAATTTGTTATTATCAACTTCATTAATATACAATCTTCATTCATTTTTCAATCTTGAAATAGAGTCGAGTTAATCTACGAAATAGCTAATATTATTATTTCCGAATATTCTTTCGTTCATAAATTTTTCATGCAGCATTCGTAATGTTCAATTGCTCCAGAATATTATCAATTAGAATGTGACATCAACTAAAAAGATCATATAAGACCATCATAAAAAATTTGTTTCTCTTTTCTAATGATACTGGTTAATAAACATAAATAATCCATACACTATAACTCTTCGACAATTTCTAATGGTGTTATATTTGAAAAAAAAAATACTGTGCTTATAAAAACTGACAATATTCGAAAAAAAAAAAACACAATACATCAATAGGTTATTACATTTAATTACAGAATACAACTGAAATTTATTCGTTCCCGCATTTATTTTTGTTTATTCTATTCAACGTTCAACATTATATACTTAAGCATTACATAAACTCTCGCAGAAATCCTGCACCATCAGTGTTGCTCCAATGTACAGTGGCGAAGAACACTAATCAAGAAAGTCCTCGTACTCTGATATCAATTATTTATAGCACACTCAGAATGTATGTGATTATTAATCAAGTGAATAAGAACCTATCTGATAGAAAAAAAAGTTTAGCAATCTACCATTCACGTGAAATCTAGTAATTCTAGTTCACACTCTATGTATGCATATATATAACTTTGTATATGATATTTACACGTGTTGAGGTTTCACCGAGACAACTGGTGTACTCGTTGTGGAATCTAATCGATTTCATTCTATTTATTTTTCATCTTCACATATTATAAGCCAACATTCATTCGTTATATCTTTATATACTATCATTATCATTTATTTACATGTTTATATATTTTATATGCGAGTACTTTGTAGGATTTGCGTGTTAACGATACTGTAGGCAGAGTCACGTTTCCAAGGCGATGATTCGTTGTTGTTAGTTGTTTAGATCCAGTGGTTGCGCACACGGTAGTAAGGAAATATAAGTCGTTGTAAGGGTCGCAGCTCTCTCGCGAAAGCCTTGCGGTTGCATTATATTCTTTCTTGTTGACATTCATTTTATACATATAATAATAGCAATGAGTTGAGTGGGATTAAATGTTAACGTTTAAAGCAAAACCATTTTCATACATATGAGTTAATGTTAACTATTAAGAATTTTCAATCTTATTATCTATACTCGTGGTAGATGGCGGTCCAGAGTATAGCACGAATTACACTTATTCAGGAAACGATAGAATTAGTTGAGTAGAAAATAATATCTGGATATAGTTTTTTACAATCAAAAAGAACAATATTTCAGGATTGTAGTTTTCGTAATACATTGAAAAAAAGTATTTTTGCTCCCAGAATCCAAAGTATTACCGAGCGAGTTCGACTATTGTAAAAATATGTATCCGTACTGCAAGAATAGTGCTATAACTCCAGCAAGAATACCGAGTTCTACATATAATGCTAAAATTTCGTAATAGCTTACATCTTCATACTATAGCAAATCGTAACTTTTCCCGCGTGTTTTACTGTGTGTATTACCCAGATAAATATATCTACATAAATAAAGTGAGGTTATGGGGTGTTTTTATTTCAATGTTGGTATTCTTACTACAGCAATACCACGTTTTGCTGTGGTAAATAAACGTATTCCTCTATCAAGAAAACTCTGATATTCGCACTATAAAAAAACAGGTATTGCTACGGGAGCAAGAAATATTCTGGAATGGAAAATACAGTTTTTTCAGTATACCATGACTGCAAGCCCAAGTTTATTACCAAACGTGTAGTTCCCTATACAAAGTATTGTAGATACTTTTAAAACATTTCTAAACGTGTTATGTTTTATATGAAAAAATAACACACTTTGAAACGTGTAAAAAGTGTCTACGATGCTTCAGACAGAAAATTACATGTTTCGTCACACACTCGAATTAGCATTGTACTATTTGGAATATTGTTCTAATATGACATATAGTATCAAGGACATAATTTTATCTATTTTGGTTGATAAACAAAATACTACGCTCTTGATTGTTCTTAATCATAATGTCAATTGCTGCATTTATCGTATGCTTTATTAAGTTTCATACACGTTTGCCATTGTAACTATTGAGTATAGCAATTCTACTGATTTTTGGAATAATGGAAGTGATAAAAATTTATTGAACGTTTCATCATGCCTTCGTTGAACTGTTGAGTAAATTTCATTATGTTGTGCCATCATGGTTCTAACTTACCATCTAAATTAGTATTGTCTCTTCGTATATTGATACATCATTTACTATACTGAGGGGTCTTCATTTTCTCAGAGTATATAAAAATGTTGAATCGTTTTATACTGGTAATATTATTTTTTGTAGTTTGAGCACATGCAGACACGAAAGGAAAATTATATTGAAGATGTTCACGACACAATCCTCATAAATAATATAGCACAATGTGCCAAGGAAAAAAAGAAACATAAGGCATACATATTGTACATTGTTCAAGAGTTTATTACTGTAAAGGTGCCTATATTCTTCAAACCTTCTATTTCGTGTATTATTTGTCTTCCATGAACAATTAAATCTCTCTACTTTACGAGGGATTAGGGGATCCAGCAAGATGTGGATGGAATTATAAATATAGAGAGAGGTATAAGGATCCTTTGGAAGCCACATTTAAAATGTCCTTCCATATTTCGGTGAACTAAGATATTCACAAATAGACAGGTAAATTTTGTCTCGGAAAATATAAATTCCATTTACCTGGCGTACAATGAATTATGGCGAATAGTAAGACGAAATTCTAGGGAAACCTTTTGCCATTTCATATATTATCATTCAATTTATTGTTCTCCGATTGACAGGTATATATATATTTACTTAGCACTCTCATTTAATACACACTCTCATTTAATCCACAACATCTGGTTGGTGATATTTTCTTAAACACACGTCGTTTATATCTATAAATATATAGATATATTGCTTGTTTGTGAATACATAACAGGCGCCTCCGGGATAGAGAAAATGTCATTACGACATGCGACATGGTGACAGAAATGGCAATAGCTCTTGGGGACATTTTCTCAATATCATAAATTAATTCATCGATACAATTCAGTGGAAAATTTTTTTCTTCATTTATTTTGAAAGAGAAATATTTTATAATGATATAAGCGATATGTGATGTATAACTGATGAGAATTTTATTATGTATTTAAAATTTCGACAATGCTCTTATGCAAATCATAAACTATCTGGCGAACTGGCGACACGAAAGTGATTTTATAGATTGACATCTATGAATATTAAAATATATTGGTATATATTCAATACCTTTCATCAGCATAGTATATTTTCGACGCACGACAGCATAGTAGACTCACCTAAATAGAGTCTGAGAGATTAGTTTTGTCATACTATATGAACATGAAGTAATTGATTCACAAACCGAGAAAAATGACAGAATAGTCCTGTTTCAATAATTAAATAACAGAGTACAGACACTCACTTAATCAAGTTTTTGATGCAACATGATATCCCTGAATATTTGATTAATATTACTATTTATCACGGATGTTAAATATTTTCCTTAAGAAAGTGAAAACGTCATTTACATTGTTTCAATATTCAATACTATTACGTGTTCAAACAGATATTCATTTCAATCTATACCGTCACATCAGCCTATGACAGGCCATTCGAATATCATTATCATATCGTTATTTAACAATCCTTATTCGATGTAACATAGAAGTTTAGGATAATATTTTATATATTTTTGAAATGTAATTTTTCCTCTCACGACACCAAATATCGTGGTTCAATATACACTTTATAACCTAAAAATTTCAATGTAATTACAATTTTATTTTAGTTTTATACTCTACATGGGAGTTGAACCATCACTTTTATACTGATGGGAATTGTAAAGATTTGAAAATATGTCTAACAATTGTCTAGACTACAAACAAGACATCAAGACTGCGTGTGTGCTTATCATGCGTTTATCTATGGTAGCATACCGGGAACTAGGAGGTGTGTATGTTTGTATACATATAAAATACATATAAATGTCAGCCCCCGCGCAGCCAACACTATCCAAAGCTCCCACATCATTTATAAAAAAAAAAAAAAAACAAAATAGAAGTATGGGATAATAATAGATAAAAGAAGAAATAAATAAGAAATGAAATTCTATAGGTACATTATATTACACGACTGTATCAAATAGTACTCACAGTGCCGTAATGTGAAAAGGTGCAAATGGCAAATTAAATAAATAATTACATGGTGTGTTGGCGTTTTGATTTGTTGTTAGAGAGATATACATGTATATATATATATATATATATGAGGGACGCCTTGAGGTAAAACAAAACGAATAGAGTCCTCGATGATGGACATATAATTATTACGCACATCATAACGAGACTCACTAATTATATCGACATACATGTACAACCTTCCACAGTCATGTTATATTATTACAGGAATTAAATTTGCAAAATGTGGGACATCATTAATGCAATTTTAATTCTATTATTTATACATTATTTCACTCTCCTTCTTTTTTTATTATTTATTTCTAATAAAAATATAGACTTTCAATTAATAATGATGCTCAGGTTGGTATGTACAGGAAAATAAATATATAATTATTCATCAATATGTTCTGCTTCGTAGGAACTTTTACCAATTTTATATAAATATGTTTCTCTCTTTTTTTCTTATTGTATATTTAATTGCATTACTTTTTTTTGCTATACAATAAGTAAATTGATATATATATAAATATATATCAGGATTTTCCTGCGATAGCTTTCTCAGTTACATTAGAATAAAACGTAGCATTTTTATGATATGTATAAATACAATGCATATAAAAAGCCCACACACGTTTGTAATTGTAGCTGGTGCATTTCAGTTATAATGCATATACATACAATTGACATCACAACATGATTCGAAGTTTCTACGAAAACTTGCGTGGTGTTGCTGGAAATATATATATATATGTATGAATAAATAAATGGATAAATAAATGAATAAAAAAATACACACAATACACCTGGGAAACGCCCACGGATGTATGTTTGCAGTTCACCACAGCGAATATGTGACAAACAAAATGTGAAATCACGCGTTACAATTTTAAATACAATTGTATTTCAACTGTACATTTATATTCGACGTAGAGAGGTCATTAATGTTACATTGAATATGTCTGCTTGGATATTTTTCGAATTATGTGTGAGTGACTGATGATGTGTGCGTTCTCATCACACTTACCGTGTGCGAATTCACCTGATAATTATATATTATAAATTATCACATAATAAATTATGTTTTTTTTTTTTTTTTATGCGTACAGTTATTATTGTTGTATGAGATTGCTACTCGTCAGAAGCGTCACATGATTTTGCTATTTCTTTTTATTTTCATTTTTATATTCTTCAATGAAATTTTTTTTCCCATTTGCTATTTGCAAATTGTTGGAAGAGATTGAATGCTTGTGAATAAATACATATACAAATTTTTATAGCAATACATTAAAAAAAAAAACTTTACTGGCATTACAATTCAAAAATATGATTTACATATTTTTCAATTGGAAAAAGTGAAATGTACTTTACTGCCCAATCTTATTTAACAAAACGTAATACAATGTATTCACACTTTCCAAAGTTTTTCCCATAATATTATGATGTATGAAATATTTAAATATATCACAGTGAATTTATTACACCATTT
Source organism: Zele albiditarsus (assembly GCA_958496275.1). Taxonomy (NCBI): domain Eukaryota; kingdom Metazoa; phylum Arthropoda; class Insecta; order Hymenoptera; family Braconidae; genus Zele; species Zele albiditarsus. The sequence continues at coordinate 5,014,842 of OY292410.1, forward strand.
ACCATGTCAATCCTAGAGCTTTAATATTTACCACAATAAAAATTGGTTATATCATATATAAATTTACTCTACTGTCATAATGGTAAACAGTAAAATTCATCCAATTTACAAATTAAAAATTCATATAAATATTTCTCCATTTATTGAATAAAATAAGAGTATATGTATACACGAATTTCTTTCCTTCGCATGGCGATTAATAAATTATGCTTTCTATCCCACGCGAGGACATATACACACAGCACATAGGGACCCCGTTCTTCGCCACCATACAATATCGCATCCGCGTTACTTTAACGTGACTAACACTTCTCGCCTATTCTTTATATATATATATATATATATATGAATAACACCTTTATATTTATAACTCGTCGTGCACTTTATACGAGTTTAAATTCCCCGCATGGGAATGCCTATATATCTTCAAGTACAATCTCGAAAAATAATTTAATATTTTTATATATACGAAATAAATTCACACAATGGGTTTCTATCTGTACTTTATATTTAAAAAAAAAATTATATATATATATATATATATATATGTTTATTGTTTTGTTTCTCTATTACTATTATATACCTTCCGAGTTTCACCCTAACAATCTTCCTGGCACGTGTCGAATCGGCTTAAATTATCCGGGGTCAGCAGTTCCTGCACTATAAGAGAGTAGTATAGAGATAGTTTCGACGACTCTCTCGTGCATTTCTGGGTGAAAGTGCATAAGATGCAGAACATCCCGCGCACACTTATTGCACGAGGGTGTCAGAGGTGGAAAAAATTTTGTTCAAGAGGAAATGTATATACATTTGCTATATATGTATAGAAAATAAAATGAATAAATAAATAATTCGTGCTATAAATATGAAGAAAATTCCCATTATGAATATGAAAATAAATTTCATCCGTGCTTTTGATATCTCTTGGATAAAAAATACATATGTATGTCGTGCGTGTGTGTACTATACCTCACATGAGCGATTCACGAGAGTGCATAACTAAAAACTAAAGTATGTAATAAAATGCAATCGAGTATATGCTGGTTTTTTTTTTTTTTTTCTTTTTCTACTACCTCAGCATGATACGAACAATGAAATTGTCTTCAAGACAATATGAAGCGAATAATGAAGAGAAGAAAAAAAAAACTAGGAATATAAATTGTTGGTTGACCTGAGAGTCTATCCACATCGCTTTGTCATTCACTTCGTCATTATTTACGTAAGACAAATGTATGTGAGACACTTGCATATTCAGTTAATACATGTAAATATATAGTTGACCATTGAGAAACTCATTGTGCAGTGATGCTCAATATTTTTGTTTTACAATATTGTATAAATAAATATCATAAAGATATTTTTGTAATTTTATTATTTTTGTAATTCTTCAATTTTTTTTATATTTTTTGATTCATTCAATCATACAAGTGTTGAAGACATTTTTGCTGTTCAGTGAATGCTTTGATTTATATCAAACCTTACTAGGTTTTTTTTTTTCGAATTCAAATAAAAAATAGAGCATAGATAAATAAGTAAATAGATGTTAAAAAAATGCTCTCAACCAATGAATACACTTCGATTACTATCATAAAAAATACAAGAAAATAATTTACTCGATCATTACTCTCTGGAATAGAGTATACTTCATTTGAACGAATTGTTTTCTCGAATTGAAATTCACGAGAGCGAAGCGGCAAACGGTGGTTAATACGAAATGAAATTTTATCCATTATGTAAATGAGTGACAAAACGGATTTTTGTTATTTATTTTTTTATTTTTTTTCCACGTAATTGTGTCGGCCAATTAATTATTTGACAATTACTGATATTAAAATACTGGATGTAATAGTATATACATATTTAAAGAAAAATTAATGACACGTATTATATGATCTTACTGCATCCAAATTTATTTTTAGAAATAAAAAATAGATAAAATACATTAAACAAAAATCTATTATGGATTCTTTTGGTTTGACAATTGTGTTGGATGACTCCACCACTTTGAAACAATACTTCTCATCTTGTTTCAAAAAGTTGTAATAATTTTCCGCTAGTCAATAAACTCAACGATACTCAATATTTCCAGTTGAAAATATATAAAAATAAAATTGTACTGAAAATAAAACTTAATGAAATAGTGGATGAGATTGTAGAATTTAGTTTTCTCGTAGTAACATAATTTTCGGATTTCATCTTTTTTTTTCAGTGAGTCAAAAAATAAATGCCACATTAACAAAAAATATGTAAACGTTTTTTATAAATTATTTAAATAATAATTTATTGGATAAAATTAAAAGTTTCTAAATATTTGCTCAATATTTTCACATTACGAATAACATATTGAATAATGAAATTGATATGTATGACACAAAATTTTTTGTTTCCTCAATAATTTTGAATTCATAACATTCTTTATCTACGTTATAAAATATTTAAATAGTCGAATTAAATATTTTATGTACAGTGATTATTTTTAAGAGACACTTGAATCATAAAACATTTCTAATTTTGACAATATTTCATTTACACTTGAATAAAGAATAGAAAATATTCTTATTTGATATAAAAAAATATTTTTCTGATAAAATAAACTTTTTGTTTTCCGCGCGGGAAGTATGTTATTTCATTCACTAATCGATTGGGCTCTGTGTGAATTTAATCAGTATGAATAAATTTGGAATATTTAATAGCTGCCATTTCGATGAAAGTGGTACGGAAAAAGAAAAAAAAAAAAAACTCGTCCAAACTTCATTTTTAACGTCCACGCATTGATCTACATACATTTAAAAATATATACATAATTTCCAATAGTCTACAACAATTTGAAAAAATTCTTTCACTTAATTAATCGAGAAGAAGTAATAAAATAACAAAACATAAAAAAAAAAAAAGATGATGAACTGACAGACTACCTAATGGACGGAAGTATACATATGTATATCTATACGGAAGCCAATCGTACTTTCACTAAATTCATTCTCATAAAAAAGAGTAGAAAAAAAAAAACAAAATTGAAAAATACTTTCAGACCCTTTTTGTCATGCCCGGTCTCATCGAATAATTCCATCACTCCCAATAAAATTCAATGGATCTGCTGATTACTCCCCGAACAACATTCACAGTTGCACCGTTCATCAATATCCAAAGTTTGCAAAAATATTCCAATACAGTCAAAAAATACAGTGACACTCAACATTTCCATTTCACAATAATATATAAAATAAAATTGCATCAATAACAAAATGAATAAATAACAAAACAATACATTCCTTACTTTATACTGCAACATAATATCTGTCAATTAAAATCAAAATATATTACAGATATTAAAATACTAAACTTTAGCTTAATCCTTTCTCTCGTTCTCAACCACTGTCATCCAATCGTAAAGGGTGTACTAAAATAAAATATCTAATGGATAAGAGTAATTGCATATTACCTATACGCTGATCAACCATGGTCAACCATGTACAGAAAGAAGATTAAAACGTGTACAAAAATCCAGGGGAAGGTGGATAATAAGACAGACAGAAGTCTATAAATACATATACGTATAGGGAATAGAGATCTGTACAGAGAGAAAGGGGCTGTTGAAGTAGTTAATGATGAGAGTTGAGTGGGGAATATATATATATATATATTGTAAGGAGAGAGGCAAAAGTAAGAAATGGTAAGAAGGGCGCTTATAGAGTACCAATATAGAGAACCCACCACACCGAGTAAGAGGTACATACCTACCTACCTATCCACCTACCTACCTACGTTGCGATTCACAGTCATTCACAGTTGACAGAACACCGGTGGCCGTCGTTGAAACCGGTTGCCGCGAGCGGCTCTCAACAAAATCCAATTGTGTGTATATGGTGATGTGTATTTCGTATGTTTGTGAATTTCAAGTGAATTTAAAGATTTGTCATATGTTACTTTAGTTTTTATATTTTGTTTGGTGTGTGATTTTGTTTGGAACAAGTGTAATGAAATAATTTTTAAATATTCAATATTTTTCTTTGATTATTGTGAAAAATTATTGGCTAAATTTGGATGAAGATGAATGGTCCAACTGTAGACGTTGTTTGGGAACCAACGACCCAATTAAGTTCTTTAGAGTGCTGGGATTATTCAATAGAATTGGCGTGTCTGAAAGGGCCTGAAGGTATTTTTAAATTATTATATTTTTTCACTTTTCTCCCTTCATCAATTTGTTCATTTGTTTGTTCCATTTTTTTATATTTGATGCGAATGATTTTGGAACAAGTGTATCGTGCGAGAGAGTATTTATATGGGCTCTGAGAGATGCACCGTGTGGTGGATGCACAGCCACACACAAGGTCCTTGCCCCGACGACGTGAGAGAGCAGTTCAAACATTCTTTGGCTTCTCGTTCTCATGTTGAAGTTGAAGCAAGAGTAAGAAAGGGTACTTATCCATATACGCAATGTATACTGAGAGAGAGAGAGAGAGAGAGTTAGATTGTGGCGAAGTAAAAGGAGGCATTGATTATTTTTAAATTGTATTTCACCGGAAGCACGAAAAAAAATTATCATTCGAAGACTCTCGTTAGGTTTTACTTCCGTTATAACGGCAATGACCAATTGTCATTGATACTATTAATAGTGAAATATTGATATTAAAATTCGTTGAATTAATTACGTAGATATTATTTTTCAATTAATTATTGCAACGTTGAATTCATTTGCTTAATGTGACAATTTATTTTTTCTATTATTATTTTTTTTGCAATCTCCATGACACATTCGTTTTTCTGTCGTGTGTCGACGTTTATGAAAGAAGTGTGACTACATCACAAAATGTCAATTGAATTCAATGGAGAATGATTGAGAGCGTGACGCCAGGGCACGATGACAGATACTTTGGAATTATATATTGTAGATTGTCGGGTGAAATTCGTATAAATCATTTATGATATGTATTCTTCATCATCACTTTTTTATGTCGCGATATAGTTGATGAGATTTTCAATATGCTTAATACAGTGGAATGCAAACGAAACAAAAACGAATGAATAAAACAATTTGGATGTAAATTGTTATTGGCAGTGTCGAAAACTACCATACACAATCAAAAAGCCAATTGTTCAGTTAATGGATTGCTTACTGTGAAATTTCACAGTATACTTTCTTGAAATTCAATAAAGAAGAATTGGCACTAAAGGGTATGACGATAACAATAATTTAAAAGTGTATACGATTCGTCAAAGTTATTCGTGACGAAATCACTTCTCCTCGCAAATTATTTCTCCTTGTGCAATGTTGCATGATGCGGTTTGACTTTATAAAAATTCAACGCGCCAATTCGGTGGCACAAGAGCAGAGAAGAGAAAAGAGAACAGAAGCAAGGGGGAAAAAAAAAAAATATCACGAGGAATGTCTCTTCTATGATCTAATGGAATTAAACAAAAAATTTTTTTTCCTATTTTTCCAGATCTTCAACTTGCTGCGGAGCTTGGCAAAACACTTCTGGAACGTAACAAGGAACTTGAAACGAACTTGAAGGCACATCAAACGACTATTGAAGAACAGACACAAGAAATTGAGGTTAGTGTTTATCAAATATATAGTTATAATTCTTTTTCATTTTATTTTTTTTCTTTATACTCATTGTATCATTTTATTGTGCTCGCGCGCAGCTATTAATTACATGATGTAATTGGTAACACCGCACCTAATGAGCTTTCGATTTTTATTATAAGGTTCTTTATACATTTTTACTCTCAGTTTCGGTTTCACGAACTTTGCCATTGGATGACGTATGTGTACGTACATTGAGTGTGGGCAAAATCAGAATTACGGTGATGTGTATTGGCTTCACCGAGTATTCAGAGCATAACTTTCATTCAGGAAATTAAATTAATTACAGACGAGTTACAGAATGGCACAATTGAAGTGATAGCTCTTCTCTTTAATCGTCGTCGCTTCCGCCATTCTCATCATTATCATTTTTCCTCCCTTCATTATTGTAATTGTTTTTTTTATTTCTTTGTTCTTTTCATGTTACAGTATCTGAAAAAACAAAATGCCGCATTGAGAGAAGTAACTGACTCCAGGTTAAAGGTATATGAACAATTGGAAGTTAGTATTCAGGATTTGGAACGTGCCAATCACAGACTCGTCGTTGACAATACAGCAAGCAAAAAACTTATTAAAAGGTAATTTATAGTTTCATTTTTATTTATTTCTTTACGTTATTGTCAATGAAAAAATTGTTTTCCGAAATCAAGAATAAATATTTTTCTTTTATATTTGAATCGGAGAATGAAATTATCGTGGACTATTGATGAGACATTGTAATATTTAATTTTCATATTTAATTGTCAGCACATTTTTTTTTCTATCTTTTAATCATTTTTATGGGCTCTTTCCCCTTGTCATAAACATTTAATGGTCAGAGATGATATTCTTTGTACTATATTTATCGGCAAAAGACACCCGGATTGGGAATATTGCAAGGTTGAACGAAGTCTCAAAGTCTGAATAAAATTTATTCTTGACTCAACTGCAAAAATAGTGTTTTGACAATTGATATGTATTTTTCCGAATCGTGGTAATAAATCACTTGACTAATTTCTATTCCTTTCGTTTCATTTGATTCAGCCAAACGTTGACAATCGAAAATCTCGAGGCAAAATGCGAGGAACTAACGAGAAAAATTGACGAATTAAAGAATCAACATGAAAATTTTGTTCGCCAACATCAGCAACAGCAGCAACAGCAGTCAAATACTCCAAATGGCGAGCCATTATTGTCGAAAACGTGGAAGACTACGACTTCACAAGATGGCAGCATAATTCAGGTAAATAATAGAAAAAAGAAACGAAAGAAATAACGTCAATTAATGTTCATTTAAAATTATTATTCATCGCAAGAATGTGGGAATATAATAAAGTCGTGTATTTATTTATCTTTAATTTTGTTGTTTCTCACATTAGAACGCTGTAAAAAGTCCATCCATGTCATCACCGACAACTAATGGCATACGCACGACAAACACAGCCGAGGAAGAAGTGACAGATTTGCTGAGACAGTTGCAAGAGACACGAAGTCAAAGAGCGCGGGAACAGAAAAAAGTCGCGGAATTGCGTGAACAACTTGAGACAATTCTTAAAGAAAATCGTGGACTGGAAGAGCAACTGTCTGAATGGCGAAACAAAGCCCAGGATATGAATAATCTCCAAGACGAAATTAACACACTTGAGGAAGTTCGGTATGTTCAAAATTATTCCAACTATTTTAATTATCAATTATTAATATTTAATTTATGTATTTAAGTATCATTGAAATTTTTTTTTCTCTTTTCATGATAATTGCAGACAGGGCAAACTTTGTGGCCGTTGTTTGCGCAGCTGTGACACTCGTCCTCATGACGAACTCTCAATAATGTTGGACGCTGAGGAAGATGATGACATGAGTTTAGTTGAATCATATTTGAATGACAGCCATCGTGAATCTGAATCAATAGTGCAGGTAAGCATATCATCACACACCGATATGTTGTTGATGCACTATTTTCTTAGAACCAATATTTGGACACTGCTGCATGACAAGCATCATCATCATTTGCAGCTATTTCAATCACCACGCTTAATTACTGCGTTCATTGCTAATGTTACATTTGAATTAAGTCACTGGTTGAGGATAATTTAATTTTCAATAGATAGAAGGACGAAAAATATATTCTTTCTGAATACGGTAAATAGCGAATGCGGATATTTTTTATTTGTTTTCTCTGTTTTTTCGAGTTTTATTTTCGCAAATAATTATTCGATTTTTTTCTTTTTCATTTCCTCTTTAGGATACGGTTACTGCAATCTGTAGGGAATTCACAACCATTAATGAGCATAAATCGTTACCCTGGCGCATCTGGGATTTTATAATAATGATATGGAATGCGCCATCGATGGCGCATATTTTTTTACGAACATTAATTTATATCAATCGCGAATATATTTTGCCGTTGATATCAAAAGTATTACTCATACCAAAATTTGTGCTTAGGAATTTTTTAACATTAGGAATTTACAAGAAAATATTTTAGCCTCTGACTCTTTAAGTGACTTAAATTTTTTATCTCTCATTTTCAATTTTTCTACTTTCTTTTTTCGCTTTGCATTAATCATCAACTTTCTCTCTCTCTCTCTCTCTCTCTATTCATAACGATTATTACATACGCTTACACTATCAATTGATTGACTTTATTCTTCGCTTTAATATATTGATTTTGTATATTGAATCACGAAGAAAGCATTTAATGAAAAATTGATTATAATTAAAATATCGTATTGCAAATGCGTGATATATATGAGAAAGGAAAAAAAAAAAACATCCGATGTTTGTGTCAAGACTGCTTGCTGTGAATTTATCATTATTGTAATGTTCATTATGATTATTATTATTATTATTATTATTATTATTATTATTAGTATTAATTTGCAAACATGACAATTTGATTAGAAATGTATTCTTACAATTTTTGGAGCAAATAATTTGACGGAGATGTATATATCGAAAGGGAAAAAATTATTGTGAAAATTATCAAGCACCGATCAATTAGATGAACACGTATATTTTCTTTTGATCAAGCATGCGAAGAAAGTTGGTAATTTGAATTTGACAATGGTCGCCATCAGATTATCAATAAGATTTATTCGGTCATTCTCTCCTTCTGCTTAACATGAATATTATTATTTTTCTTTATAATTTTTATCAAAACGCAATTATTATTTGGGATTTTTCCTATCTTTATCATCCCTTCTTATGTGATTATGACATGTAGATTATTACATCTAGTCGATTTTTATACCATTACCTCCACTTTCAATGTACAAATTTTTGTATATGTGCCAGATTTATATGATTTTAAATAAAAAAAAAAATTTTCTACGAAATAAAAAAGAAAATTAATAAAAAAAGTAAACGAAGAAAAACGAGTGTATTTTTATTTAACGTCCTATAAATCTGGCGTTTGCATTTTCGTCATTTTGCGAACACCTTCCTGGTATCGCTTTTGAAAAAAATAATTATGATAACAGTGGTACAATTATATTTATAGTAATAAATGCAAAATCTGTTGTCCACAGGACACAGAAAATGAACCGAAGGAAATAAGTGAAGTTGATGCCAATCCGTACAGAGTGCTTGTTGAAAAATATGAAGCTTTATTAGAAGTTCAACGACATCCATCTGTACGGCGAAAGGCAAGTGTACCAACACCATGTATATCGCTCCAGGAGGAGCTCGAGATGTCTGGTGATTTCAATAGTTTCCATAATCCACCCAGTGAACCTGAAATGAATCAGGAGACTGGGAAAACCAATGGAAATTTCCGCGACAGAGTACATGCGAAGAAGCCATTTTCGGGTACACCAACAGACTTTTCCGAGGCCGAAACATCATCATCAGGCTTCGCTGATGAAACAAGCAACAAAGCCACTCAAACAGACGGTGGTAGACCCGGCTCATTGTTGTGTTCAATTGCCGATGGTGAAGATTGCAAATTCAGTATTTACGATGACAATAGTCCATTCGAGAGTCGTTTCCGTAAGACACCAGAGTATCGACAGCTTTTCAGTGAAATTTTTGGTGTACTCAAACGTGCTGCTGAAGCAAAAGATGAAGGCGAGAAACTTCCTTTATTAGACAATACTGTGACGACACCAATGACCATGATTGAACAGGATGAACAGTCAGGCGATTGCACTGATGATAATCAAAGCGTTTTATCATCAATAATATCATCTGTAGTGTCAGAACCAGTAATCAGAGTTCATACACCAACGCCTGAGAAAAATAACGATGAAAAATCAGGGAATACCAATGGTAAGAGCGATAACACAACTACACAACCACCACTATCATCAAGATACCCACACAGACGTCATCAATTGGAATATTTATCAGTTCAAGTGCGTAAGAAGAATACTGTTAAGAAAAATACTCAGAAAAAATTAACGTATAATGATCGTGCAACGACACCTGATATTGTTCCAACTGCAAATCCAAGAATTTTGCAAGCAAAATCGAATAGTGGTGGTAGAAGAAATAAATTTAGGCCATTGACTGCCGCTGAACAGGACGGTAATACATGGAATGGCAATACAATTCATATTTTTTCAAGTAGAAATAAAGAATCGCCCAAGAGTCATCGTTATAGTTCATCACAAACACGTAATAATGATCAGCACAATTCAAGCTTGGAATATAAAGAATACAAACCGAGCAGTGCATCTGAAGAGGTTGCGCGATTGAGGCGACTTGAAATGTCATATGCGGAAGCACTTCGCATGCCAAATAAATCCAAAGCCAATAATTCACGTCGTTTTTGAACTGTTCAATTTGTTGATAAAATTGGAATATAGATAACAGGCAGGAAATAAAAAATAAAATTTTATTTTTTGAATGTAGAATCCCAATGTAGATGACCAAGTAAATGACATTTTACTGTCCGAGAAAATATAGTTGAGTCGGACAATTGTGATGAATAGAAGAAAGAATTGATAATGGAAAAATGAACGGAGTATACCGGTTTGAGAGAATGGGAGAAAACAAATTGTAGGTTGTAAATTAATTAAATTATTTCTTGTTTTCACATTTCAGTATTGGTATCTCGGCCTCTATTCGGGCGAAATCCTTTTTTGTACATATTAATCATTAAATTAATGAGTATTTTTATTGATTAACTAATTAAATATTATTATAATTGATTGAGTGTTCCAAGAGAGATAGATAGAGTGACTTTGCATTGATATTTCATCATGACTTGTGTACCTTTTATTTCTTATGTATACTGTATATTTTGTTTTTTTTTCTATCTCGCTTATGATTATTTGTCCACTTTCGTTTTTTGTTTTCATTCAAGTATGAATAATATTTGTTTATTGTTGGTAAAGCGGGTTATCCATATATAACTGGTCATACGCAGAAATCTACAGCAAATTTCTTATGTTCTTCCCAGGAGGAAAAAAAAAATCGATTATTCATGTGCCATTTAATAAAAAAAAAAACGACATTCAAATTGACAATTCAAATTATAAACATATATATAAATTGATATTGCTTCTATCGCACTAACAATTTCTCTTCGTAGTAACGTAATGAACTTTTAAATAATTTTGTTTCTTTTCTCCTTCGATTGTAGACACATTTCTTCATGTGTGTCACACATCGATATAGAATGCAGAATGAGACTAAGGTATGTTTATAGCTTTTGTATTTTCATTGTAGACAAGAATATAAACCACATTGTGATCCATCTTGTACGAGTAAATAAATTCCTTTATCATATATAAAAATAAAACGAGAAAAAAAAAAAAATAATAAAAATAATAAATAAATATTATTGTGTTGTTGATTGTTTTTCATTTTATTGATGATTATTAAATTACATGTCTTATTTTGTATGCATGTACGGGACGAAATATCGTTCACAATTCATGTTACCTCCATTTTTTTCTCTGTTTACAAATCATTACCAAATGAAAACATTCTTATATAAATACATTTACATATGTATTTACATTTAATTAATCAATTGATCAATCAATTGTGGCAATCATCAAAAAGTGCACGATGCACTGCGCCCAAACTTGGTTGCACATAGCTAGTACTCGCTGCCCTTTTCGATCTAAAAATCAAAATTATAAAATAAATATGAAAAGAAATAAAATGGGAAAATGCCGAAAATTAACGTAAATTGAAAATACATTGAGCTGCTCTACTATAAATATAGTTGATACTATAAATAGGTACACTTACTCAGAAAGTGGCCTAACGGCCGGGGCTGTGGGATTATTTTTCGGTCGTGGATTAACTAGCAGACACTTCATTGGATGGCCATCAAGCTGTCTATTATGATAAGTTTCAACAGCTTTTGTCGCATCTTTAATCGTTTTATAAATCACTTCAGCGGTCCCGGGCCTGACTAATCTCGATACGAGTAGCTCTCCAACATCCTCAAATAGCTCTTTAATATCTTCCTGTGTAACATTTGCTTGTAAATTTGAAACGACAATTCTATATCCAGTGGGCTGTGACGATGTGGCAGATGATGGCACAGATGAGCTGGTTTTCGGTCTTGACATAATACCCATTGTCCTTGGTTTATTTAATCCGGAATCTAATCGTGCTTTAACACCAACTTCACGTAAAACCCTTGTTTCATAGTATTTATCATCGGGTTCATCAGTAACAATTGTACGTGACTTTGAACCAAATGACCAATTGTCTATGTAAGATGGCTCAATTTTTTGTGACAGTGGTGCACGTGCAATTACTTTAAAATCACGTGGTCGATCAAGATTAGCTTTTCGAATTGGCATATTTCTCGATGTATTATTGTTTGATTGTTTTACCCAATTATAATTAGTTGGCGTTTTCATACCAAATACTGGCGGTGGAGGTGGCGGTGTTGGTGCATATTCATTGCTAACTGTACGTCTCAACGGCGGTGCATCATTAATATATGATTCATTGTTGTAATCCATCATCATGTCATCCATAATATAATGTTGTGGCTCGGACATTGGTGGTCGAAAGCCAACTGTTCTTGAAGGTGGCGGTGGTGGTGCACCATAATTAACAGTTTGTGGTGCACGTGTTGTAATTAATGGCGGAATTTTATTTGTTGTAAGTAATATTCTACCATTTCTACCAGTTTTTCTTGATATACCCGAAATTGGTGCAATTGGCTTTTTAATATTTGATGCACGTAATTTATCCAGCTTCAGTCTTGCATCACTTTGTTTGGCAATTTGTGCTAATTTATCCCTAGCGTCAGTGAGTTTAGCACGATTTTTTTGGATTATTTTGAATCGTGCGTCTGTTACTGTAGGATTTCCTCTAGCTCTTGGTGATATATTTGGGCGTATTCCACCACGTGATGCTCCTTTTCTGACTCTGTAGACATGAAAAATATTAACTTTATCAATTAGATGATGAAATTTTATCAATCAACTGTATGGATTTTTCCTTTCACTCTCAATGGTTACAAATACGTGTTCAGATATTTTTTTGTTCATCTATTCGTGGTGTAAAATTAAAATTTGCTACGAAAACAAATGATAAATAAATCAACGATGCTATTGAAGTACACTTACCCGCCTCTACCCTTCATAATTGTATTTACTGTTGTCTTTTTCTTCTTTATTATGTCGTCGAGACTAACATCAGCCATACCTAGTTGGCGATGACTTCAAGAGTGTTCGGATTCTCACCGAAATTAAAAGCCGTGATTGTGTATTATATTCAATGGGTATACTCTATATACTCCAAACTTTTATTATTTATTGATACATAAAAATAATAATTTGATGAAAATGAAAATGAATAATAATGAATTTTTGACTATTGAATAAAGCCGACTGATTTTCTCATTTTCAGTCGTGAACTATACACAATAATGATCGTGTGATAGAGTGGTATACATACATACCACATATAATGCAACGCCTTTCGAAAATGTAGTAATTTGAATCACCAACGTGGCGTGGCGTACTGCTCCCAGTTATTTTAAATTTGAATCAATATGTATACATGAATATTTTCTTTTTCGATTTAAACATATTGTTGTAAAATCAAAATATGTTTTGTTAATAAATCCAAAATTATTCACTTTTTTTTTAACCATAAATAAACTGACGTCTGTTGAGACTATATTCGCTATAGTTTATACGTTCACGAAAATCTGCTGATCATTTCCCGCGAAAATTCTGCCAACTGTTTGTTATGAACAAGTTTATTTTTAAAGTTAGAATTGTGGCTAAACGAGAAGAGATACGAAAAATGTTTTGAATCAATAGATATTTGCTTTTCTTTTTAAAATGAAAACTGTTTCTTTTTTAATTTTTAATTTCTATCTGGGGCAGTTGAATTATTTATGAGAAGTAATTGTATTCAGAATATTCCTATCTCGTATGGACTAGTATTGTGTACGAGAGTATCAAAGTTATAATGGAATTCAGCAATATAGTTGTGGATTTTTTTTGTATTTGATAGATAGTGTGATTATTCTGTAAGAATTATGTTGAAATGTTACTGGTATAGGAAGGGTATCAACTTGTGGAATGACTGGACTTGGCTATGAAACCGAATGAGATCAGAAGAAAATGAGGAAGTGATTTGTAAATAAATTGGAATTGTTGCTAATCTGATTATTTTGATTTAACTTCTTGAAGTATAGGATTATATGAAGTTATTTGTGGCTCAAGTTGAAAAGGAATTGAAATGACAAATTCACTAAATTGTCAAAAATACTATTAAATATCATCAAATCTTATTTATTTCGTCACGAATTTGGTACTGAAGTGAAATTGAATTATTTGTGTGTTAATTTGATAAAAATATTGAACTCGAAGATGTTGAATCGCAACTTATCACTAATCCTCATCAATTCCCTAGTTTCATATCATAGTCTCAAATAATTATTATGAATAGATTCATTAGGATTGTATCAGACATGTATATTGCAATTCAAACATGCATCATTCAAATGTTGTAGTTGACGCTACAATGAATCAAAGGACACAAAGCGATTGATATGAGTATTTGATGCAATAATTTATAACATATTTTTTGTTTTCCCCCATATACCCGAGAGACATTGAAAGTTCATGCACCAACTCAATTCAAAGAAACTTTATTCAATACATATCAAAATACTATACACTGCCAGGTGAAAGAAGTAAAACGATAAATATCAGATTTCTATTTTTTCCATCACATTGAAGTTTAAAAAAAGTTGGCGAAAAAACCAACATTTGAATGCAATAATTAGAATCAAAATTAAGTTATCTGACTGAATGTTCCATAAATAAGTTAGAACACTGAAGAATGTAAATAATTTGTGCATAATACATTCAACAACCTTGACATATAAATATTTGATGGTAAACCAAAAACATAACTAACATGATCGTTATTTATTAACTGAAAAATTATATGCAAAATCGTGAGTTCAAATTAAAAATAAACATATGTAAATATAAGTTTTGTTATAACATATACGAAAAATATTAGATTCCAGTGATTGATTCATAATTGTCTATTTGGCTTCCACTCATACATATCATCTATCGTTAATCTTTTAGGAATAATGCATTTTGGTTTATCGAAACTGTTTCGTGAGAAATAATGAGGTACGCGTTCAACATTTGTGTCACTGTTAGAGGGATCGTTTTTTGATAATGCAGAATTTTGTCCATTTCCAACGTGGTTAGTTGCCTTTGGAACCGGTTCAATTGTCTCTTCATCTGGTGGTTGAAGTACATCGTTATCAACATTGCGATTTAGTTTTCGTCTCTTGGCTAATGTATTCTTATTATTTGTATCGTCACTATCAGGAAGTACTGGTGAAACTACTTCCATCGAGCGTTTCTTCGTAGTAGTGTTGGAGGAAGATTTATCATTACGACGTGGTTGCGTTTTGTCTGGTAATTCGGAGTCTGATTCATCATCATCATCATCATCATCGATTGATACGTCGATTTGGCGCATAGGTCCAGGCATCTTCCTCCCATCCATATTCGATTTTGGTTCATTTCGCACTAATCTCCTCGAGAATACTGGTGGAATTACTGTTTCCATCTCCATTACACGAGGTTTTCCAACATTTTTTTTGCTATTTTTTGAAGGTTGTTTCTGTGATGCTATTGAATTTTGTGAAGCCGTTTTCGATGAGATTTGGGATTGTGTGCGTAAGCTCATTGATGTCTCCATTGACGCAGTTTCTGGAATGATGACATTTTGTCTGTTAATCTTCGAATTTGATGCGGTGGTATTAGTTTGTTTATGTGTCTTCAGTGACATTTTTGACTGCATTTGTGAACTTATTTGTGAATCAACGGGAACAGATTCAGGAATGATTCGACTCCGCTGATTGTTTTTCTGAACTTTCAATCGCGGTTCTTGTGTCTCGAGTGCAAGAATGTTCCCTGGAGTTTTCACCATTGTATTATTTCCACTCGGTTGGAACAAAATATCAAAACTAAATCGTGGGTTGCAATGTTGTTTCGTTGAACAATATAATATTGCCAATGGAATTTCCGATTCAGGGACAGTACGAAGTTTTTGTTGCGATAAACGAAGGCAAACAGAACGATATTCAAACGTAGGTGATTGTGTTGATTGACTCGAATCCACTGATTGTACAACAATTGCATTATTCTCGCAGCAATCTTGCGGTTTCCATGACTCATCGTATATTATTGATGTACCGCCAGCCAATTCTATCATCCGACCAAATAATCCATGTTGATCTGGATTGAA
This sequence comes from Zele albiditarsus, assembly GCA_958496275.1. Classification (NCBI taxonomy): domain Eukaryota; kingdom Metazoa; phylum Arthropoda; class Insecta; order Hymenoptera; family Braconidae; genus Zele; species Zele albiditarsus. The sequence goes on from OY292410.1 coordinate 5,031,118, forward strand.
GAATATAAATATTTTTTCATCGAACAGTAATTTTCTCGCTGGATTTGGTAATAACGACATTTTGTCTGTGACTAATATTGAGCTATCAACTTTTGGAGTAAAATTCGCTGGATTTGGTAAACGTTTATTTTTCCTATTATTAAGTGCCTCAACCAATGCATACCAATATTCTTTTGTGACAATGTGGAGACCAGCCACTAGTGCACATGCTACTTTTTCGGTTAATTTGACTATGGGACATGTTACGTGAGTGCATTGCGGATTCCACTCGTCACATAGAGCTCCATTAAGTCCTTCGAATATTCTGGATAATTCCTCTCTCTCTTCGCCATATATCCTCGATACAAGTGACAAATATTTGTGAGACGGTGTGTATATAAATGTAAATTCATGTTGTTGTAAACCAAATCGGACTCTTTCCATTGGTTTGCAACGATGACCTACTGTGGAAATTCGTGTTAATTCATTTTTTTTCCCAATAATGAATGATCCGTATTTGGATCCTGCATCCATGACTGTACATATTAATTCATTTTCGAAGTTTGGATCATCAGATTTTAAAACAGTAATTTTTGCGTGAAGTTTACTTATTGAATTATCATTTTCCAATACGATAACTGCATTTCTCCGACCTACAGTTATTATTGTATCCGGCTCTAATTGTATTTCTCTTCCGATATTGTCTTTGAGCGCCCACATTTTCACGTATTTTAATATATTTATCACTCGTATTTGTTTTCAAAACCGTATGTGACAATCACATGATTCATAACCTCAAATAGTGAGAATTTTTTTTACTTTATCGGGTTCTATTTTGGTGTGAGGGATGACGACATTCTGACGGTGTATTTGCGAAATGTGTTTAAGATTTATTTACATTCATCTTTGTTATTTCATATGATATTTTATCGTTCATTGTGCATCGATTCACGCAACTTTAAATATTTATTGTATTTTTATGATCCTAGATGGCGTTACTGCTCGCTGCAATGGTGTGGAATCAGCATCCCGCCATGTCAAATTGGTATCGCGATCGAAACGCCTCTAGTGTCAATATTAAAAACTTAAGTGAAAAACAAAAGTTGCCTAACCTGACTATAGATATAAAATACAGAGATGAGTAGTCTACTCATCTGTGTAAAATAGATATATAATATTGGTCCTCTACAGCGGTAGCGTAAAAAAACTGATCAACAAGTCAAGACTGAGTATTGTTAAATGTGTTTCTTACCAGAGGCATAAATAAATGAATATATATAAAGTAATCCCTGCATCATAATTGTTTGAGGTTTAAAAGTACGATAAACCTACAGCAACCAAAGAATTCTCATTCAAATGACTCTGGCTGACGTCTGATCATATTTCGTGAATATATAACCGTTTGGACGTCGTGTGAATTGATATAAAGTGTAATCGAACTCGTTCGTCAGACTACCGATCAATTATAATCAATTAATGATTATTCGATTTTGAAGTTATCTGACACGAATGAACTTCCACGACATTTCCAAAAGAATTGTAGTCAATATATATCTAGAGATACATTGACATGTCTGGTAACTTCCATCCCTACCGGATGTATGGAGGGTAGAGGTATCTCTACCCTCCATAACCGGGTGCTAAAGGATAACAGCTCTACTGGGATTCCGGCGTACCACAATATGTTCTCTTGTAATATGCCTACCCAATGTCAACTCTACCAATGCAAATTGTGAGCGTCGGTAAAGTAGTAAGAAATGTTTGTAAGAAATCAACGTCCGTATAACGACGTCCATCTCATTCATCACTACTATATTACCAGAGATGAGTAGACTATCTACTCATCTCTGCTATTACAACTTCACCTGCGAACTCCTTGGGAGCACCAACGGTGAAGGAAATAGAAAGTAGATGATGGGAATGTTCAATGTATTTATAATGATAAATTTCAAATACTATGGGTATTATGCGTGAATGATTAAATGTGATTGAAAATAGGACAAAGGCACGTGTATTTGAAAATATGCCCAGTAAAGTCTTCGAAAAAAAAAATATTGTTTTTTTTTTTCATATTCTGCCCAAAATAAATAAATATATTGATGTAAGCCTTTGATTTAGATGTGATGTTTAGATCATGATCAATCTATAACAGCTATAATTTTTATTTATTCAACGTTAACGATCTGTTCGAAATAATCATGTCAATCGTTTATTTATTAATTTGTTTACTTATGGATAATAGGTACCCATGGAAAATATGCCCGTGTATAGATGCAACGGAATTTCCATTATTCTATTATTTAAATGTCATTATACGGAAATTCATTTTTCACCAACATCGAGTTCTTGGTACCGTACAATATTTTCTACCTTACCGATGCTCACAACTGGCACTGATAGAGTTGGAATTGAGAAGGCATATCACGAGAGAACGTGTTATGGTACACCTGAATCCCGATAGAGATGTACCCCTTAGCGCCTGGTAGGGATGAAAGCTAGTAGACATGTAAATGTACCTATCCCGAGGTTCGAAATTCATTTCCTGAACGTTTGACTGTTGATAATTCTTAATGATTAATTCATTTTCGGTCAAATACTATGTGATAATTGATCAACTCGCATAGTCCTCACTGAGCATGGGCGGCCGGTCCATGGCGGCGGACGTTTCGAGACACAAATCATGTCATCACTGTAGTAACAATGCGTAATAAAACATCGAACTATTCTTTAATTCATCCATTTGAATGTCAAGCCCTTGTAATATAATATATATTGAATATTAGGGCACCAAATCAAAAAATTCCGTTATTTTCGCACTATGGATAGTGTAGCAAAAAAAATTTAATTCTACATTACTATTTGGTATTCCATTATGAATATGACATATCACATAAGTGAAACATCTATTACTACATACAGTCGGTTATATTGAGTCCGCGATCGTTATGAGCAATTTTGTTTCGTGATTACTCATATGAATTAAAGTGATCTGTTAGTTTCTAGCTGTTAATTTTGAATGATTAAAGTAATAGAAATACTGCCAAATGACGAATGAAAATGTTCATCGTTTCCCGAAGTGTATAGTTATGACTTGAGCGAAAACTTCAATTATCCTATATATGTCTACAACGCAAGTTTTAGCATAATAATAGTGCATCGACATAAAATGGATTATTTTGTTCGTGAGATGCCAGAGCGGGTTGCTATCATCTTCCTCAAATAACAAAAGGCGGGTATGAAGAAGATACGAATTTGAATGTGTGACACGAACAAAAAAGTCGATATGATGATGTGGACCATATATAACCATAGACTCAGAATCCGATGAATGCGCTCGAGGTGAATATGTCGACACGGGGGAACAAGCAATTAGAATCAAGTGAAATGTGGTATATGGGAAAAAATGAAGATGCATGTTGTGGTGAATTTGTGAATAAACGAATTTGATCAGATAGAAACAGTCGAGTAGCAGAATCTGACGCAATTCAAACTTGCAAATTACAACAAGATGGTAAGTAGTCGACGGTGGTAGAAAATATATTGCCCCGAACGAATCATAGGATCAACGTTTAGAAACGAACAGTATTAGAACCCAAACGAGAATACGACTATTGAAACCTTGGTAGCTTAATCGATCGTATGTACAAAAGACTATTGAAATTAGTTTTTTATATCTGAGAAAACCTTATGCGAGGTTGTTCAATTTAATTGTCGCTTAAATTATGGAGTTCCTGATTTCTTGGTATGCTGATGACTTTATGCGGTGATTAGGTAACCTGTAAAATTAATCACTCACCAACACATAGAAATAGAGCGGGTGAAAACGAGAGGGGTGACATCAACTTTACGGGAGATCGGCATACGTTGAATGTACAAATTCAGTATACAAATATATGTGTATACT
>OY292410.1:5045000-5052500 GCA_958496275.1 Zele albiditarsus
TTTAAAGTCGCAACATTTTGTTAAATGTCACCTCAACTTGTATAAACGCCTTAGCGATTTACCACATAAAGAGCCATTTTTGTCATTGACAGCGACCCGTGGTAGTGCAGCGTTCGTATGCCACGAATATTGCTCGTAAGCACACTGTGCGTCGTCCCGAAACGCCCACGCGCTCCGAGCAACTGCTTCTATACTAGTACCGGACGGCGAATTTCGTTCTACTCCGATCTGGCACACTAGCACCGCCCGGCGGCACGTAACTCTCCGACGCGCCGCACTCTACATTTCTTACCACGCGGCACTTGGCACAACCACGCATTGGATGTATTATTTAATTATATTATTTTACGCTATAAAAAAAATCTCTATGTATGTCTGTATGAAAATTTTCAATAATATCGACGATCGCCATTATTATTTCGATATTTGAATTGAAAATTATTGCCCAAGTGTTGATAAATGGAGACAAAATTAGTATATCACGTAGGTCAGAATTGGGAATATATTATCTACATGTGCGTTATTTTCTAATTTATTTCTAATATTATTATATAAATAACGATAAAGTTTGAGTATTATTTGGCGATCAATAAATAAATATAATTGTTCATACATCAATTCATAGTTTATGTTTGTGAATATAATAATGTCGATGAAACTATTTAATAATTCGAGTATTTCACATAGATATCAATATAACAGTGAATAAAATGATATGTCCCAAATAATTCAAAGTGAACATGATCTACAATGTTCTTGAACTATGATTTTCCATCACACCGTCATTTCCAAAATGATATTTTGAATAGATATTCGAAAGCTAAATAATACTACATAGTGGAATTATGATTGGAATAATTGCTCATGTTACAATAAGAACGGTCTCAATATATTTTCAAATTTAAATCATCAGTAATATTGATCATTGCCATTATTGTTTCAGTATTTTATTTCATAATTATTGCATAAAATGTGGACAAAAATGATGTATCACGTGGGTAGAAATTTCTAATACACCATCTTTATTCATGTCATTTTTCATTCTATTTCTGATGTTCTTTAATAAATAACGATGAAATTTTAGTTTTATGTAGCTATAAATAGATAAATTTCTTCATACTATACCAATGTGAATTCATTCATGTTTTTATGTACTATTTATTTATCAATCGTTAGTACAATGAAATTGATAAAATATTTTAAGCGATTCCAGTATTTCATGTGTATACATCAATGTGACAGTCAATAAATCGATCTGTTTCGAATAATCTGCAGTAAATATTATCTACAATGCTGTACAACCATGATTCTCCATCACACTGTCATTTTCAAATTGATATTCCGAACAGATATTGGAAAGCTTAATAATAAAATAGAGTGGAATTATCATTGGAATAATTTTTCATGTTATAACCAATATCATTATTATCTGGTATCATTGCTCCAATCCTTCACAAATATTTCAATAATACGAAAAGTTTCAGAGGGAACAAGTTTCATTTAGCTGAATATATATATAACACACGATTATAATTTTTATGTCATGTTCCGAGTTAAATGCATGGAAATGAGTTTTATAATTATTGAGACACAACTCTGCATTTCATTGATAATTGAATGATTCATAAAAAACATTAATAAAATATCAATTTACTTGTCCGCATTTGATGGTCTACAGAAATAGGTCAATACATCAGAAAATTAAGCGTGAGCATCCGACGGCAAGCGGTCGCCCGTGACCATTCCACTCCGCGCTATAGATATACTAGCAATAGTAATTGCAACAGCATATCACGTATGAACTAACTAGGCAAATAATCAAGAGAAATAATCATCTATTCTACCAGATATTTAAACACAATTTATAACTGAATCTATAATATAATAGAATAACTTATGAAAATTTTTCATACCGTTCGAAGGCTGCTTGGAATTGGTTTTCATTATATAAGTAATAGCTGAGAAAAATTGAGATCAAGTAACTGTGGTCGAACTAACACATGCTACGCCAGTTCTGAAGTTAAAATTTTTATAAATATATAGATAAAATTCGAGAAGACAAGTCGTATCACGTATGTAAATCACGTTTCATTATTATAAACACTATATCCATTTTTCAAATAGATTTTGAATATTTATTCAGCACTAACAGATAAATTACTGGATTGTATTATTTTTAATTAATAACATGATTCGTAATTTAAAAATATGAATATTCCATCAATTTCATTCAATATTTGTACACATACATGTATGGGAAGCTACGTTTGAATTTTCTGTGTGAGTGTAAATAAGAGTAAGAATGGGAAGAGAGTGAATAATATTCCTGGTTTGGTTCGAACTATCGGTTGACGGATGAAGAGTGAGAGAAGAGTTGGAAAGTTTGGACGTATGATGCGTACGACGTAACAGCAGCTGTCCGACGATCACTCGTCGCAACGAGAAGAGACAAATAAGCAATCAAACGAATATCGGGACTTCATAAATTGTACTGATCACTGAATTAATCATGCCATGATACCTTGGTATACGATATGGACTTTACAATCTATAGCAATTAATATCGATAAAAAATGGATGTATTCATTATATGAACAAGATTATTGATTTGAATTAACACAAAACCTTATTTCGCTGTTATTGATGAATCAATGTACAAAATCTTTTGGAAACTGGATCTGTGTGATAATGAAATGTGTCTTTATTCACGTGGGCGATACGAATTTTTCCAACATATTATTTGTTACATTTATAAAAATTCTAATTTTAGTACTTGAACTGCATGTATTTGTTTGGCCCAAAGTTGTTAAAACGAATTTTTTTCAGCAATTTATATCAATATTACGTCAACAATTTTCAAGCAGTATTCGACAGTATTACGATTCCACATAAGTAATTCTATTATAATACACATTTAGTAACAGAATTGAAATTTACACGAGCAATCGGATAAATTGCGTTCGAATATTCACTACGGTTGACAAATATTCGTTTAAATAATTTGCATTGTCACTTCATATGTGATATGCAGTAGAAATTATTTGATAATTCGAGAGCGAAAAGTGAAAAAATAATGAATATTTGGATATTTTGTAGTGGTATCGAGTATCGCGTATGTATAAAGTGAATTATCATAAACTTTTCGATGCAAAATGAAATTGAAGCTCAATAATATGAGATAAAATCATACAGTCCACCCAATGAATTGATATGATGTAATTGGAACGAAGTTCCTTACGTGGTGTTACACGCTTGGCGGATGAGAGCTAGACCGAGAAACGTGTAAGAATTTTCCGACACTTTTGCTATAGTTTGACTTTTCCCTACACTTCTGCTAGAGTACGTTACATCTATGCCTTTGTATACGACATACAAAGTTCTAGTACTGTAGCAGCGCGCCGTGCACTCATCATACTCATTACCGCTATTCACTATTTTCAAAAAGCAGTGCACGTGATGATTTGAATGTTTACAAGCCGTGCGCGTCATAATACTCATAACCGCTCTTCACTATTATCAAACTCTTGTTATTATAAAAAATGAATTGTCAAGTAGATTTAAACAAAAGTTGAGGATAGTGAATCAACTAAAACATCGAATACTGAGATAACATCAGAAAAAAAATTATAATAATTAATAATAAAATGTTCATTTTCAAAACTTAAAAAGAAAAGATTAATTACAATTTTATTACCTGTCCTTCATTTATTTTATTTTTCATGGAGCGTAAGGAACTCCGTTCCTACCAGGTGTCCCACGACACCTCTCGTTTGTTTATTATTATTCATCATTTGCATTGTTAGTTGCAATTACTATTGCTAGTATATCTATAGCGCGGAGTGGAATGGTCACGGGCGACCGCTTGCCGTCGGATGCTCACGCTTAATTTTCTGATGTATTGACCTATTTCTGTAGACCATCAAATGCGGACAAGTAAATTGATATTTTATTAATGTTTTTTATGAATCATTCAATTATCAATGAAATGCAGAGTTGTGTCTCAATAATTATAAAACTCATTTCCATGCATTTAACTCGGAACATGACATAAAAATTATAATCGTGTGTTATATATATATTCAGCTAAATGAAACTTGTTCCCTCTGAAACTTTTCGTATTATTGAAATATTTGTGAAGGATTGGAGCAATGATACCAGATAATAATGATATTGGTTATAACATGAAAAATTATTCCAATGATAATTCCACTCTATTTTATTATTAAGCTTTCCAATATCTGTTCGGAATATCAATTTGAAAATGACAGTGTGATGGAGAATCATGGTTGTACAGCATTGTAGATAATATTTACTGCAGATTATTCGAAACAGATCGATTTATTGACTGTCACATTGATGTATACACATGAAATACTGGAATCGCTTAAAATATTTTATCAATTTCATTGTACTAACGATTGATAAATAAATAGTACATAAAAACATGAATGAATTCACATTGGTATAGTATGAAGAAATTTATCTATTTATAGCTACATAAAACTAAAATTTCATCGTTATTTATTAAAGAACATCAGAAATAGAATGAAAAATGACATGAATAAAGATGGTGTATTAGAAATTTCTACCCACGTGATACATCATTTTTGTCCACATTTTATGCAATAATTATGAAATAAAATACTGAAACAATAATGGCAATGATCAATATTACTGATGATTTAAATTTGAAAATATATTGAGACCGTTCTTATTGTAACATGAGCAATTATTCCAATCATAATTCCACTATGTAGTATTATTTAGCTTTCGAATATCTATTCAAAATATCATTTTGGAAATGACGGTGTGATGGAAAATCATAGTTCAAGAACATTGTAGATCATGTTCACTTTGAATTATTTGGGACATATCATTTTATTCACTGTTATATTGATATCTATGTGAAATACTCGAATTATTAAATAGTTTCATCGACATTATTATATTCACAAACATAAACTATGAATTGATGTATGAACAATTATATTTATTTATTGATCGCCAAATAATACTCAAACTTTATCGTTATTTATATAATAATATTAGAAATAAATTAGAAAATAACGCACATGTAGATAATATATTCCCAATTCTGACCTACGTGATATACTAATTTTGTCTCCATTTATCAACACTTGGGCAATAATTTTCAATTCAAATATCGAAATAATAATGGCGATCGTCGATATTATTGAAAATTTTCATACAGACATACATAGAGATTTTTTTTATAGCGTAAAATAATATAATTAAATAATACATCCAATGCGTGGTTGTGCCAAGTGCCGCGTGGTAAGAAATGTAGAGTGCGGCGCGTCGGAGAGTTACGTGCCGCCGGGCGGTGCTAGTGTGCCAGATCGGAGTAGAACGAAATTCGCCGTCCGGTACTAGTATAGAAGCAGTTGCTCGGAGCGCGTGGGCGTTTCGGGACGACGCACAGTGTGCTTACGAGCAATATTCGTGGCATACGAACGCTGCACTACCACGGGTCGCTGTCAATGACAAAAATGGCTCTTTATGTGGTAAATCGCTAAGGCGTTTATACAAGTTGAGGTGACATTTAACAAAATGTTGCGACTTTAAAAATCTTAACAGAGTATCGTACTTACTAAAATCCGAGTGAGATTATATGGCTGATCTATATGGAAATGCCAATGACAATATTACGATATTGCCGTGTCGCTCGATATTACATGTCTTGCGAGAGTGCACTTTCAAAAAAGTGTAGTCAATGAGAGAACGTTTCCAAAATGAAAATAGAGTGTGCCATGCGGTATTGAATTTTTTTAATATCGTGTGTCTGTACACTTATAAGTGAAGTTATTAGAATGTTTAAAAACGTGTTGCATGAAGTCGATGAGACGCACTTTCGTGAGTCCACGACAGTAATGTTGACACCATATGTACACAAGTAAAATTGTGTATGTGTGAGTAAGTTTCGATATATGGCGATGTATATTGCCACGAAGCTCCCTGGTTGATCCTGCCAGTAGTCATATGCTTGTCTCAAAGATTAAGCCATGCATGTCTCAGTACATGCCGTATTAAGGTGAAACCGCGAATGGCTCATTAAATCAGTTATGGTTCCTTAGATCGTACCCACATTTACTTGGATAACTGTGGTAATTCTAGAGCTAATACATGCAAACTGGAGTTCCGACCAGAGATGGAAGGAACGCTTTTATTAGATCAAAACCAATCGGTGGCGGGTTAACGCCCGTCCATCGTTTACTTTGGTGACTCTGAATAACTTTGTGCTGATCGCATGGTCTTGTACCGGCGACGAATCTTTCAAATGTCTGCCTTATCAACTGTCGATGGTAGGTTCTGCGCCTACCATGGTTGTAACGGGTAACGGGGAATCAGGGTTCGATTCCGGAGAGGGAGCCTGAGAAACGGCTACCACATCCAAGGAAGGCAGCAGGCGCGCAAATTACCCACTCCCGGCACGGGGAGGTAGTGACGAAAAATAACGATACGGGACTCATCCGAGGCCTCGTAATCGGAATGAGTACACTTTAAATCCTTTAACGAGGATCCATTGGAGGGCAAGTCTGGTGCCAGCAGCCGCGGTAATTCCAGCTCCAATAGCGTATATTAAAGTTGTTGCGGTTAAAAAGCTCGTAGTTGAATCTGTGTGCCACGCTGTCGGTTCACCGCTCGCGGTGTTTAACTGGCATGATTGTGGGACGTCCTACCGGTGGATTTAGCTGTGCGAAAGTATGGCGGTCCAACTAATATCCCATCGCGGTGCTCTTCATCGAGTGTCGAGGTGGGCCGGTACGTTTACTTTGAACAAATTAGAGTGCTTAAAGCAGGCTTATTTTGCCTGAATATTGTGTGCATGGAATAATGGAATAGGACCTCGGTTCTATTTTGTTGGTTTTCGGAAATCCGAGGTAATGATTAATAGGGACAGATGGGGGCATTCGTATTGCGACGTTAGAGGTGAAATTCTTGGATCGTCGCAAGACGAACAGAAGCGAAAGCATTTGCCAAAAATGTTTTCATTAATCAAGAACGAAAGTTAGAGGTTCGAAGGCGATCAGATACCGCCCTAGTTCTAACCATAAACGATGCCAGCTAGCGATCCGCCGAAGTTCCTCCGATGACTCGGCGGGCAGCTTCCGGGAAACCAAAGCTTTTGGGTTCCGGGGGAAGTATGGTTGCAAAGCTGAAACTTAAAGGAATTGACGGAAGGGCACCACCAGGAGTGGAGCCTGCGGCTTAATTTGACTCAACACGGGAAACCTCACCAGGCCCGGACACCGGAAGGATTGACAGATTGATAGCTCTTTCTTGATTCGGTGGGTGGTGGTGCATGGCCGTTCTTAGTTGGTGGAGCGATTTGTCTGGTTAATTCCGATAACGAACGAGACTCTAGCCTGCTAAATAGGCGTACTTTATGGTATCTCGAAGGCCATTCCGTTCTTCACGGGGCGGATGGTTTTTACTACCGACGTACAAACAATTCTTCTTAGAGGGACAGGCGGCTTC
>OY292410.1:6270000-6510848 GCA_958496275.1 Zele albiditarsus
GCTGTGTAGACAGATTACGTTTTATATTTTTATGAGTAAAAAAGCAATGGAGCGAAAAATTCCCAAACAATTTATAAGAAACTTGTTCTCAGTGGCGAATTTACTGTACTGAGTAATTAAATATTTAAATATGAAGATGAATTCAGTGGAGTGTTTACGAAACGCCTTTTTCTCCCTTTTAAAAGTACAAACAAAACTATTATGAATTGAGTTATTTATTCAAAGGCTACTGATAATATTCGTCGAAATATGTTTTTATCTCATTGTGCAGTTTGAATTATTTAATCTCTCTACGTCATTTGTGTGTTCTCTTTTTTACGTCTTCGTTCTTTATCTCCTTTTCTATTTTTTTTTTTCTTTGACATCAAAGTTTCTAATGAAATACAAATTGTATGTCTTTATCTTATCACAATCTAAATTCCACAGCTGGCCTATGTTAACGTAATTGAAATTATGTATGCGTAGATATGATTAATGAGTTTTGGATAGCAATGTGAGAAAAATTATATTCTAAAAATGATAAGTGTGAATATCAAATAATAATCGCTTAAAATAGGATTTAATCGTTTGGAATAACAAAGCATGTATATTAAAGACGAACACCTGATTGATAAAAGATAAAAATAGATGTATTATACTGTTTTGTTTTTACGTAGAAATGATTTTAATTTATCATATTTTAACGATATAAAATAATTTGTTCGATTAAAAATAATAAGTTTATTATTAAGTTCTTGTGCACTGATGTTTGTGGCTCGAATTTGGAATTGGCGGTAAATGGCAGCTGCTAATTGATGATTGGAACAAAAAGAGAAAAAGAGTTGTGAATGTTCATAACATTTTATCGCGGTTGAATTCGAAACAAACGAAAATGAGAAGATGTGTTAATTACCAGACACGAATCGGAAAAATGTTCGATTTCTTTTTGCATAATAATATCAAAAATAAATTTTTTTGTTCAAATTTTTTTAGTTTATACTGTAAGCTTAGTTATGAGTTCACTGAAAACGTCCGGAAAACGTCAATCCAACGGATAGTTTTTTTTTTATTTCTCCCGCCAATTAGAAAAAAGTGATTAAAAAAATGGCGTTTGAAGTTCAACATATTTGTGTATACTACCGTACTTATTTTTTCCTTGATGCTGCCACTGTCATCGATAAAAAATATTTGAAATCCCATTCTTAAATGTCACAGGTGTATTCCCCAAAGGTATTACTATCGATTAAAACAAGAAAAAGTCGATATTACTGATTTTATAAACCAAGTTTCTTCCACAATGACATTTAAAAATAAAACGTCATAATAATCACATCAAAAAAATTTTATCCTGTACTCAATCAAATTTATCGTACTACTGATAATATTCTATCATTTACCCACTAACTCAAAATAAATTGTCTATTGAACCATTCATTTGGAAATAGCAGCAGAAAAAAAAATTAAACACACTATAAACCAGAAAAATAAAAAATAATCATTAAATTAAATGATGTATACACTTGAGCTATAATAATTTAACTGAATGTCGTTACGTTTCTCCCCACATTTATTTGCTCCACTGAATCTAGCAATATATACGTACATATATGTATATTCATGCAATACATAGACAATAATTCAGTGTCACAGGCAACGGTTCCATAAATCAACGAGTTATTAAATACAATCGCAATTTTACAGATTTTGCAATTTTCCATTTGAATAGCAAAATTATTTCACGATAAAGATATTTATATATTTTGCATTGTCTATATGAAGTATTGAATCATTATCGTCTGTAAAAATGTCAAATTGGAATATTTTGTTTTGTAGATTTCACGTAATAATATTAGTGATAATGACTATAGAAATTGAGGAAGAAAAAAAAATATCAAACGCCTTTCTCAGAGCCAAATATAAATTCCCAATAGAAAACCCTCATGTAAAACAATTGTTAACAATATGAATATTACATTTACGTTCTCCCATTATCGAGAAATTGAAATCTGATATTTCATTATAAGGAGAAAATTGCTTTCAATATTCAGGAACATTACATTCTATTAAATCGACACAGATATACATTTGTGTGTGTGTGTGTGTGTGTGTGTGTAAATAATTAAATTCACTTCAATATTGAATATATTATTATCTGTCAGTATATAGACAAGTGTACCTTATTGCACGAAGTGAAATATTCAATTACAATATGAATAAATAAATTGAGAATGATATTTGAACAGTGGTGAACACACAAAAGAGAATCCAACAAACGAAAATTAAATTTTGATGTTTTCATTTAATTAGGTGCAGTTACATGAACCCATCAGGTTTCAGATTCTCTCCAGGTGTGCACACATATTCAAATGTTTCATTCCATTTAATATATAAATATATATGTATTATATTATATAACGACTCTTCATATATTCAAACACTCAGTAAATTTGCTGTGATGTTTCTACATGCATAAATAATTAATTCATAATATGAAAAGCCATAACTATATGATGTGACGTGAGAAAAATTCTATTTTTTTTCATGTGATATTACTCAAACTGTTATTTAGAGGGAAAAAACAAAAATTGTACAGTAAGTTTAACAAACATTTTTGATATAAATATCGAATTTGAAAATGTTTTACTGTGCATCAGCTAATAAAAACAGAAAATGCTTTTGGTTTTCAATCACCATATTTATAAAACTGTTGAATGTATTTTAGAAAATTATTAAAAAAATTAAATATAAAAAATTGAATGGGCTTCAACGACCATTTTGAGTTAACAATAAATAATAAAAATCCATGGATCTGATAAAAATCTCACTAATAAATTAAGACTCGGAATTTATATTTAGTACACTTGGCAACGTCTATTATTTATTAAATCAACAGAGGAATAGTGGTAAAAATTTAATGCATTTGTAGAGTCATTAATTTTTAATTGATTATGATTAACAAAATTTTTTTTTCTGAACTGAATAATTAAACGCTTTTTATTCACCCATAAAAAACAGACCTACACACTTCAACTATACATTAATATTTATATCTTCATATAGATTTACATTTAAATATATATATAAAAAAAATAGTTCTTCTTTCCTCTTTTTTTCATCATTCCATTGCAATTTCACGATAATCAGAAGAAGAAAAAAAATACATCACAACTTTTTATATGTCGTTGAGAAAAGAATGTTGACAATTTATATTGGAACAAAAATTTTGTACACCTGTTCTTTCCACATTTTCTTCACGAGAATCCGACGTGTCCAATGTCTGTTTTTATTGTTGAAGAACAGACAACAAGTTTTTCAACAAATGAAAGATAAAGTACGTAAAGGGTGTGGACGAAAAAAAATATGAAAAAAAATTATATTTAATCAGGTTCCAATGTGTTCAAAAGAATAAAAGCAGAAAAGGAATGAGAATAAAAGAAAAAAAGAATACATAAAACTAAAAAGAAATTTTTTTATTTCTTCCACTTGATAAAGTTCAAAAATTATTTCACTTCTATCTCAATAACACCAATTGAATTATAATCATTTGTTTAATTTTCTATTTGTAGAGAAAGTTTTGTAATTTACCTCTATAATTTATTATTCTGTTCTTTAGTTTCTCTTGTTTAAATAAAACATATTAACTTCACATCAACTAAAATGTATACAATAAATGAAGTCAAGGCTATAGCTTTATCACATGTGCATGACAAAAGTATTTACTATTTCTATTCAATCAATGTATACACTATCGATCGCATGATAGTATAGACGGAAAAGAAAAAGACTGACATAGAGGATGTATGTCTATATACCTGACACATGGTATTTTTTTCTCTTTTCGTTGCTGAACTTCAACGTGAATTATCGATTTCAAAGACTAGAAAAAAAAAACACTGAAATCGAGAGACATATCGGCGTAATTTACAATGTCAGTTCACCTCTCAATTATTGTTTTTATAAATTATTACGAAAATACGAAGGTAATAATTTAAAGTATTTCGAAATGGAGCAAGAAGATTGAAATTAATAATTGATTAATTTGTATACTACTAAATTTGATTATAAAATTTAGTTTGATAAAACACGTACACTATGTTTATTTAATTTATTCTATCTACTTCAACTTGAGAACTAATTGTGATAATGATCATATAAAAATTCTTAATAATTTACATACTATATTATATATCGTTCATTGTTAATTAAAGATGATAAATTATATACTGTTATTCACTAAACTTCGAGAACATTGTTTTCTCATTGTAATTAATGTAACCAATACTGTAGTCATTTTTTAAATATTTAAATACAATTTATTATCGACTCAACTTAATTTTATTTCAATGAATATATCACTCGAAAATTAACCATTCAATTAACACATCATCATTGTTTATAATGTGATAAACACATCACATACTCGACATGAAATGTAAATAAATCATAAAAGTGGTAATGTTCTTTTTGGAATTTAATATTTATCTATCATTTGGTGTTCAAATTTTTTTTTTTACAATTTTTTTATGATATTCTATGTGAAAAAAAAAAGAGATGTGTACTTTTTTCTTGTTAGGTCTTTCGATCACTCCACTGCCGTTGGCACTGGCATGGAATAATAGAGTTATGGTAATGAAGTTATCATTCAAGCGGTTGTATGTAAAAAAAAAAAGAGTGAGTGTATGAAACACATAGTAACGTCCAAATTTATTCGATTTCTAATAAGTTGATTGTAGTGAATGAGAGAAATTGATTCGCATTTGGTATACTGCAGTCAATTAAAATAAAATACAGAAACTGTTCATGGTTGAGAACAATGACTATTTAGATATAATCAGAGATAGACCATTGAAAGTTCACTGAAAAAAAACAAGAAAAACATATTAGTGAATACTGTAAAGAAAACAAAAGCTAACATCTGTTCCAATAACTCAAAGTACGTAGAAAATGTTTCTAAAACGTCTATGAACAAATAAAAAAATCACCTCGATAGAAATAACGTTTTCATGATTCAATCAGACCAAAACCCATTGATAAAATACACATATAAAATTAAACAAACCCAATCTCTTTTATATCACCAATAAATTTCCTCATAATCCCTATACAATTATTTGAATGCTAACATTATAATCAATAATCATACTTTCAATATTCTATGTCAACACCAGATATAATAAAGCGAAGATTAAATCGCCCAATAAAAAATAAATACACATCTCTTATCTTGTCATAAATTCATTTATAAATAAAACAATGTACAAAATGAAACAAAAACTTATTTGAACAAACTGATCAGACTACCACATTCATTGACGAACTATTGATCAAAATAATATAATTAAATCAAACAAAAATTCTTCCTAAAAAATATTTTGAATAACAAACTACAAACACTCACAATACAATAAATAAACTCTTCACTGTCATCGTGTCTCTGATAATAGGAAAGACATCAACATCTTCGAAAATGTGGACAAAGAAAAAAGTGTAACCTCACTTTGAAGTTTATCCCAAAACGATTCGACACTGTCGCATTTTTATGTGTAAATAATGTTTTGAGTAAACAAAAAATGTGGAAAAAACGTAAGTAAAAAAAAATAAACAAAAATGAGACAAGGTATGTGTATATATAATCAGAAGATTTGAGGCAATGCAAAGAAGATGCACTTTGCTTCACATCCGCCACCGTTCAACAGTCGTCCATCATCTTCCAAAGTGCTTTCAAGTACTGAAGTAACGCAAGCAAAAATGTTGATACATATATATATATATTTATGGCATATGGTGTTTGGCGGTTGTGTATGGACTGGACATGCCATAATTTATATATAAATATTCATCTTGAATATATTCATACATCAAAGGTTATATATACATACTCCTTATCCATCCAAAAATATATGCACAGTATCAACTTTCAATGAGAAAGATTTTATTATAAATTATTTTGGTAATGGAACTGGAGTATACCTGCATTATTATATGGAAAAACGTTTTGAGGTTAGATATTCCGTTGATGTATTTGGGGGAAAAAATTAGAACGATACAAGATGAAACAAAAAAAAAAACCTGAGGAAAATTTTCTTTAGAAACAAATATGCCGGGTAAGAAATAATACATAATAATGTATTATGCTTTTATAACAATATTTATAAACTTGAGTTTATATATTTACGATTATATTTACACAATTTATATATCATTATCACTAAATTCATATCAATAAATACAGATATAATACTACGAATTATTATGTTTTATAAAGAGCTTTCAGTTTGTATATAATAGTCACTGAATTTGTATCTAATCTGTCGTTCGAGAATATTAGATAATTTATTACACACGAATAATTCAATGAAAACATGGCATCGTTCTCACAAGGAAGTCAATTTTGTTATGTGAATTTGTCGAAATTCACTGGGGCTTTCCAACTGTAGCAAAGCATTCAAGACAATGAAATTGAAAGCAGGATGTCAGTAGTGAGAGAAATAATGATGAAAAAATGGTGGAGAAATACAGATTGGATAGCAATTACTCACAGTGGTGTACAATTACGATAATGGATTATTAAAATACTCTGGAAGTATTAAACATGATATATGGTTCATACGTATAAGATTTGAAAGAATGGGTATACACCAAGTGCATACACATATAGCAATATATTATTGTAACTGTCACATTATCACGATGGAAAATGCAAAAGAAGAAATAAAAACGTTTATATCAGCAGATTTTAATTCAAGTTTACCGTATCTCTATTAAAATTTATTCACAAAGAGAAATTATTTTCGTGATAAAAAATTCAATATTTATTCATTCTTCTTCTTCTTTTAGTTTTCAAACTCTTCATATAAATAAATAAATATATATAGTAATTATTTTGTGCATGGTTCATTGAAAATGCCGCAGCGTAGAGAGCCAAAAAAGAAAAAAATATGGACAGAAGAAAAGCGAAAGACAAATTGGTAGGTATATGAATTATTATACGATTGTTCCGGAACAGAAGTTAAAGTTGGAGCCAAGAAAAAGAACTGCATTATGCCAGTTTTCATATAGAAGAAAAATAATAATAAAAAATAATATAGAATAGAATGAAAAAGGAAAAAGTTGAAAAAAAAAAACAAAAGAATTTCTCCTTTCCAAGTTTTTTTTTTTACTTTGAATATCAAATTAATATAAATTGAGAACTAATTAATTTTTTTTACTTCTTTGTCATTTCACAGGTATGATGCTGTATTTCCTGAGCATATTTTAAAAGTTAAAAGTATGGTAAAAAAATTTCCCATCACAACGTTTGTGTGGAGGATAAGTCGGAAGTGACACTATAATGATTACCGCAATCCGACATTCCACCCTGTATACCAGGGACTGCAGAGGAAGAAAAAAAAGAAAAGATGAGTATCTACAAGTATAACACCGAGAAAAAGGCCATTAAGCGAAGAGTAAGATGAGCACGAGTCATCAACAATGAGGACGATAAAAATAAATATTCAACGCGTATATATTCATGTTTATTTTTTTTTAACAATTTTTTGAATGAAAATATTTACATGATAATGACGAAACTATTTATGTCGCGAAAGGCATTCTGAAAGTGATTTTCAGTCATTTGTATCCAGAAAAATACGTGAAAGCTCGTCATAAAACTTGCGACGTATGTTTTCGAATAATAAAAATATATAATTTTTTAAATACAATTGAAACTTGCGATATACATTGTGACGTTTCTGTTCATGCGAAATTGATTATTCAATTTTTTTTATAATTGTTAGAAGTGTGGCTATCGTTGGTACTACAATTGTTACAATATTCTTAAAATTTCTATTGTTTCCTCATTTGCTTATTATAACTAATCAAAAGTCGCAAAAATTCAAACTCTCTTCAGTAATTACTTACTCAATAATTTTTATGTTTGTCAACAACTATTCTAGTACCAGAGATAACCACACTCATAACATATATAAAAGCAATATCAAGTGTGATTTTGAATGAACATTAGTGTTACGAAGTGTATAACTAACTCTCACAGAAATTTGGACTACAATTATTTTCCATTCACAAGAAATGAAATCGGTAGCAAGATGTCCGCTTCGAAGAGTAAAACTTTTTCAATATACACTCATTCAACTCTTAAATTGAAAAGCAATTCCAGGTAGCATATTCCAAATTACCGTCTCAAGTAAAATATCCAGTGATGTATATTTATTCTTCTGTGATTATTGTAACATTTCTTTACTTTATCCTTTTTTTTTTCGTTCAATATAAAAGTTTGTTAATTGATTCAGCTTTGTGGCAGGAAATTTCATTGGTGATACAACTGTTCTTTTTTCTCATCTGCTGTCTTTGATTAAGTTATCAGACTGATATATATTGAAGGGGATGATATATAAACATTATCAAACGGAAATGACAAACAACAAAGATAGTATATATATACACTATCGATATACATACACTGAATGTGAATATATATGTATGTATTTGCTCGGTTTGTCGGTTGGTTGTTCGGATATTTGATTGATTACGAATGCTTAATTTCCTCATCTAATGAATAATCAAAAGTGAAGATAATAAATTACCAATTTTGAGTTTATGATGAGATACAAATTGTTGTTGTGTATGTTATTTATAAAATTTATACTTAATTCAATTTCTGATATATGTGCATCAAAATTTTGCTCCACACATTCTTGTAATATTTCAATATGGTTTGATATTGGATTTTTAAATTCGTGCAAAACAACACTCCAATGAACAAACATTATTTAATACAATAAAATGATGAAAAACTAAAAAAAAAATTAATATTGTCTTTCTCAATACTCACTGATAAAAATTTTCTTGCTATCACTCCGAAGATTCGTTTTGAATGAATAGAAAAAAGAAAACAGTGATTAAAAAATTGTTAATAATTTAGTGAATGAATTATTTATTCTTGGCACACTTTTACTTCTGAACTGTCTCAAACAATTGTATAATAATGAAATTAAATATAATAATTAAATACACACGTCTTGTGAATTGAATCCGTACGCGGATACTTTCTCCACGTGACTGAAGGGAGAATATAACTTGCGTATCTCCGGTAAAATGGGCAAATACAAATTGTGAACGAGCGCGCATGTCTCGTTTTATACATATACATATTAGAACTGAGAGGAAGGGTAAACCCAAAGTTTCCACACATATACAAATATGTTATTGTAACTGTCACATCATTATGATGAAGAATGAAAAAGAAGAAATAAGAATTTTTATATATCAGCAGATTTTAATTCTTCTCTTCATTATAATATTATACCAGTATATATGTAGATACTATTAACAATTATGAGAGTAAGTATTTGAATAGATATAAAGTTCCAAACGATGAACAAAATAATATTTGGTTTGGAGAAATATTGAATTAAAAATGTACATTTATATACATCAACGTATGGAAAAAAGTGCTCACCAATCACAATCTCCATATTCTCATAGTTAATGCACTGAAGATTTATGGTGATAACTGTTTGATGTCTCTGAAACGATACAGAAATTGATCATAAAAATATGAAAGGGTTTCAACGACCCATTTTGAGTGACAAAAAAATAGTGATAAAAATTTATGGATATTAAAAATCTCAATAATAAATTGAAGCCCACCATATAAATATCGGACTATCAGTGTATTAACGAGAGAATAGTGATAGAAGTGTAATATATTTGTAGAATCATCGCAGTCTTATTAATTAGTAATCTAAACGAGTAGTTCCCAACAGTGACTCTGCCATTGCTAAATCCGAAATGCCTCAAATTATATTTATATGAAAAACATTATTTTTCTTTTAATTAAAAATTTTTTTCATACCTGACAGCAATTTCCATGAAATTTGACAGCTTTCCAACAATTAAATATGTATTGTTTATCCATTAAATAAATTTATCTATCTATTGAAGAACACTTCTCACAGACGATGTTATATTATTCTTTATCTGAAACAACGACGATTATTTATCTAACGAATAAACTTATAATTAACCTGCTCAAATTGTTATTTTTGTCACCTGTAAATTTTCTTTGATAATGATGCAAAAATTCCATTAATATCTGTTGCACCTTTGAGGCGTGATCAAGTAATAAATATACAATGATATTTAACGAGAATTACTTTATCGATCCAAATGAATTATACCTATGTCATAATCGGTGTCATAAACTATATTCATGCTAAATTTAATTCACATCTATTATGTCATTGTGGCGTTATAGGATGACAAACAAATGAGTCCGAGGTTATTCTTAAGTATCCGTGCACAGTAATGTGATGTACTGTAAGTACTGTACGTCTGTAAGGACTTCGGAGACACATGTGATGGTAGAGTGGTAGATAACTGGTAGAACTCTGATGTAGATAAAAAATCCAACTCATTGACCCATGCTATGTCTTCATATGATTTTGATTCTTTTGTTTAAATTGCACTATGATGAATTAATAAAAATGCCAAATTGTTCTCACCAATGATGTTAATTTATTGATGACGTTTGAAAAGATAAAACACGTTTGTCTTTTAGTAAGAAAAATTCTCAACACAACCAGTAATATTTTGGTAATTCGGAATCCGCTGTACATACATATAATTTGACTTTATAAGTCTCGGTGTATTAGCTTGAAACATTGATTTCAACAGTGCTAAATCATTCAAAGTATTAAATTGGACTAATGGTATATCATTAAATATACTATTCAGCGTGTAAAATAAACGACATATATATTTCATATATTTCCATTGCGAAATTGGCGCTTTCAAGATTTTCACACAATGGGCCAGTTTGATCATCCTCAAACTTACTCGTGCGAAGTACTTTATAGATGACATTATTACATGTTGATATTTGGATTTATTATAAGTTGCCGTCTCGAATTTTAATTTTCTACTCACGTCTCGATTTTTGAGTTTTGCGTACTCAAATTATAATTTTAATAATCTACTCAATAGTACGCAGGGTTATTGCTAACAATAAAAGATTTTCTGCATGCCTACTAACATATATAATAGATCTTATGTTGGTAAGACCATAAGAAATTCTAATGAATTTTGCAAACTAATTATTTTTGTAATTATTACATCGATGTGAGTATTCACACATATTCGATCTATAACAATAACTGTAGAGAATGCGATAAGCTTCATTTCAAGTCCAATATTTCTAGGAGGTTGTTATTTTTCAGACGTTCATAAATAAAAAAATTTGTTTTTTTTTAACCAGTATGTAATAAAAAATGTGGAGCATATGTATCCAATCCTATTTGAGTTTACCACTCGTTCTCACTCAGGATTGGCCAGATGAAACAATTCCCACTGAATCAAGTCGAAGTGATCCAATCGTGTTACATTTATTAAAGAGAGTCAATCATTGCATTGGTCAGCCCTGATTCAACTTAACGCCATTGGAAATGCGCCAATGATTCCTTTGTTCCTCATTCCTTCATTTTATTTCTATTGTGGACCGATCGCCATCTTGTTTACCGTTTATTGGCTCTTTCTATTGGTCACTTCCTCCGCCATATTTCTTTTTCATTCAAAGTTTGAATGGAGAAAAAATACACTATGCCAACGGACATTATCAACTGCCGGCCGGCTGCCGCCCAAACACATACTAACGCACTCACACGACACAAAAACGTGCGGGGCCCAGTGTACCACAGCGTCTTCCAAATATTTACGACATAATAATATTATTTATATATTTATTTGTCGTTTTCATTGTTTATCATTAATAATAATAATGCAGCAATATTTACATTAATTTTTTCGGGGCACAATTGAGAAAATTTGTAAATTCAATTTTCAATTCTGAAGAAAATAAACATTTGTTTTATACAAATCGTGTGTGTGTGTGTGTGTGTGTGTGTCTGTGACAATTATAAGAAGAGTGGAGTTTTGTACATGTGTTGGTGTATTTTTGTGGCAATTTCAAGGTTAGTTAATCACAAATTCAATTAAGTTGTGTTGATTTATTTTCATTTTTTATTTGAATTGATATATTTTATGGATCGATATAAATAAACAATGTTACATAACCTATAATATAATTTTTATTTTCCAGTTTCGCTTTTTTATTTCGTTTTTTTTTTTTTTTTTTTCATCTTCCCAGTAATGATAAGAGAAGCTGGGAAGCTACATGAGTTTGTGGTGGAACGTGAATGATAGAATTATGTCGAAAATATGAAATGAAAGTTAATTATGGGAGAAAAATTCACTTGAGGAAGTAGAAGAAATAGCAAGGGTGCATTTTTTAATCTTGGCACAAGAAGAAAAAATATTTTTTATATAAATATTATTTTTCTGCATTTGAAATGAAACGAAAGTTTTATATATTCTGTTTAGATGCAAATTTACATGACGTTCAATGTAGAAGATATTATTTATCTTTGAGTTTGTCTTTTGGAATGTTTTTGCATTTGATATCTGGTGAAATTTTTGAATGTTCATAGAAACGGGTATTGAAGAAAAATAATAATGGTAGCAGAAGAAACTAATAGCAGAGAATTATTATAAAATGTGAGAAAATGTTAGCTGTAATATTTCAACATGACTCTAAGAAAATTCCGGTCTAATAATAATAATTTTTTATTTATGATTAAAGATTATATGAAATCATATTTCCATATTTTATTATGCATATGAATAATTTTGAACCAATTATTCCAATTAAATTCTATTTTATTTCATTGTTTTTCCATTTAGATGGAGTCACGATTACCTAAACCGAGAATTGGAGTAAAAAAAGATATGAATTCTGTAGTGAATCATACTGCTCCGTCATCATCATCATCATCATCATCAACGACATCGACATCGTCAGAGATGTCGTCAATAAAATTGTCGAAATTACAAAATTCCACGGCAACATTGAAAGATTATGGAAAATCAAAGAGTGGAATTAACATAAAATCAACTGGAGTAACGAAAGAGAATAAAGTACCGATAAAATCGACGGTATTAGAGCGTTCAAAAACAATGGCAACAATATCAAGGCCTAATGTTGGCACCACCGGTAATACAACAAAAGGTGGAATAAAACGACCAGGAGCAGCGCCAACAAATTCAATCGAATCAAAACGTCCAAATATTCGACCAATAACACGCGCAGCAACATCAAATAATAATGGTGTATCAGGAAAATCATTAAAACCCACAGCGACAGCATCAAAGACATTACCAATTAAAGTTAGTAAATGGGATTGGAAAACAAAATATGAAATTGTTCATAAAGATTATGCATTATTAAAGGATAAACATAAAGAAACAGCTGAAAAAAATGATGAATTACAATCAATTGTTGATGATTTATCACAACGTGAAAGTTCAACAGTCAATAAAGTTGAAACACTTGAAACAGAGAATAATGAATTATCATTGCAATTAACAAAAGTTAATGATGAAATAAATGAATTAACAATTAAAAATGAAAAATTACAAATTGATTTTGACCACGCACAATTAAAATTGGAAAAAACATCGGAATCATTGAAAAAATATGAAGAAATGTGTAAATCACAGGAGAAAATAATTGGAAATAATACAATTGAAATAAAAGAATTGCAAACAAATCTTGATAATGAAAGAGAAACCAAAAACAATTTAACAAATCAAGTTAAAGATTTGCAACAATTGTTGCATCAAATGGATCGTGATCGTCGTGTGTTACACAATACTATTCAAGAAATGAAAGGTAATATACGTGTTTTTTGTCGTGTACGACCGAAAATACAGAAAGAAATGGATAAAACAATGTGTACAATTAATTATATCGATGAATGTACACTTGAGATTGCGCGTGGTGACGGTTCTGATTTAGTGACGAGTTGTGGTGGTAAAACACGCGGTACACGTCAAGAATTTTCATTTGATAAAGTATTCCCACCGACAGCAACTCAATCAGATATTTTTGAAGAATTATCGATGCTTGTTCAGTCTGCATTGGAGGGGTATAATGTTTGTGTATTTGCATATGGTCAAACGGGTTCAGGTAAAACATACACAATGGAGGGAAATTATGAACCAGAATTTGAGGGAATGATACCACGCACTGTACGCCATATATTCGAAGAAATGAAAGAATTTCAATTGCTCGGTTGGGAATACAAAATTGAAGCGAGCTTTTTGGAAATATATAATGAACATATTGTTGATTTATTGGATTTCAATCAAAAAACACATGAAATAAGAATGGTTGATAGTAAAGGTACAGATTTGTACGTGACTAATTTATTGGTTGAAGAAATTCATAGTCCTGAAGAATTACACGAATGTTTAAAGATAGCGCAACAAAATCGCGCTGTGGCTGCAACTAAATGCAACGAACGTTCATCGAGATCGCATTCAGTTGCGCGTATTCGTTTAATAGGAACACATGAAAAAAATCAAGAACGCTCAGTAGGAAATTTGAATTTGGTAGATTTGGCAGGTTCAGAACGTTTAAAAGGCGATGAAGTTGCAAGACAAACTGAAACGAAAAATATCAACAAGTCATTGGCTAATTTGGGTAATGTTATATTGGCATTGCTGAAAAAGCAGGATCATGTGCCGTATAGAAATTCAAAATTGACGCATTTATTGATGCCATCGTTGGGTGGTAATTCAAAAACACTTATGTTGTTAAACATTTCACCGTTGGATGATTGTTATAATGAAACATTGAATTCATTGAGATTTGCCAGCAATGTTAATAGCTGTAAGACTGGTAATGTTAAACGAAGTAAAACTATGATTCAATAGATATAAAACGAGTATTTGAATAGTAGCAAATATAGTTTGCGTTTTTATTTTAATTATTTGACTGCTCATATTGATTGTACTTCTTTCTTCAATGTTTCTTGCTTTTCAATATTACAAACAAAACAAAATATAATGCAGAAGTTGGTGGAAATAAATCTGCCTCAAGATGTCGACCAAAGATGAAAAAATAAATGTTTTTTACGTGCCGATATCAAATTTCATTTTTTATCTGTTATTTTTTTCACTTTGAATATTTTTATACTGAGAACTTGTGAATTTTTTTATCCCATCTGTACCTTAATAATAGTAGTTGCGATTAATATTAAGATTTTGAAGAATTCGAATGGGAGAAAAAAAATATGGGATCAATGAATCCAAATTGTTTTTTTTTTTTTTCTTTCTTCGTCGAACACAGAAACGAAAAGTGAAATAATAATAATTATTTTTCACGTTCACTCGACTTATTAATGATAAATACAAAAAAAAAAAATATGTACATCTTTCAATTTAAGGAAATAAATAAACGTTAAAGACATTTATGAACAAATAAATATTAAGATTGAGTACAAACACAAAAATGAGTAATTGTTAGTGCAGAAAAATAATCATTTTAATACATTCAATCATCGATAAAATATAAATAAATTTAATTATTAATCCACGATTGTGTATTAAATGCTGTTGGATTATCTTTCAATCCTGACAAAAATTTTTTGAATGCTGGCGACGAACTAATAATACGATTATTATTATTTTTATTATTTTTAATTACAGATAACGATGATAATTCATCATTATCGTCATTATTGTTGTCATTTTGATTTTTTCTTCGTCCAATATTATTTTTATATTTCCACAAATCACCAGTTATTTCTTCAAATGCTGTAGTAGACGTATTGCACTTAGACATTATATAATCATATATTTCTTTATCGTATGTCGAATTAACATTGATAGATTCAATCGGATTATAATTGTAATATGGCAATGAACAATTGCAATTGTATGTATAAAAATTTTGTGAATTCAATTTCCAATTATTATTATTATTATTATTATTATCATTATTATTATTAATAACATTGGTATTAACATTGTCATCACTATTCCATAATGATCTATCAATATTTGTCGCGACATTACTTTCAATTTCCAATTTATTAAAATGTTTATTGTCATTACGCTTGATATTATCATTGATTTGATGATGATCACGGCTCTCAATTATTTTCAATTCCCAATATGAATCTGGATTAACATTCGATCGATCATACGGAATAATTTTAATGGCATGCGAATGATTTTTCGATGATAATACTGGATCCAATTCATCATAACTATTTATTCCTTTTTCATTCTTCAATTTCTCCATCATTAATTTATCATGAAGATATTTATCGTCGTACAATTTTGCTCGATGATAGTCATGGTGGTGGCATTGACTAGAAATTTTTTCAAACATTACAATATGAAATAAATATAGCGATATATAGGAAAAAAGGAAATTATTTAGTCATTGATTAATTTATTCATTTAGTTGATTTTACTTACTCGCATGATTCTTGTAGTTTGTTCTTTGTGCTCCGGTTTCGTAATCGGAATTCAATGAAAATTATTATTACCATGAATAATGTGAGTATACAAGCTTCTGTTGTATTGGGAAGTCCATTTGTCCATGAAATATATGATGAATAATTGTACAACCATTTTAAATGAGAATTAACAGGAGTTTCTTGGATTATTTTCTCCTCAACGATTTTATCAGTTTCAATATCGACAATATTTGATCCTTTCAACACTTCTGAAGTTGAAAAACGCTGATGTGAACTTCTATCAGCAATACAAAGAGCAATCCATAATGCGAAACCAAAGGTCAATAAAGTTTTCCAATGAATATAATTTGTCTGATATAATTGAAATAATTTATCGTTGATTATTTTCGATAAATTACTTTTGATATTGATGGTTAAATTAATCGGATATTTATCAGGACGTTTATGAGATTGTGCATTTGTATTAGTAATTTTAGAACACAATTTTTCACAATCGATCGTTTTATTAATGGTGGAAGTTGAATGTTCAAACGAGGAAGACGATGTTGAATCCAATTGTGATACTTTCATCAATGTATAAACAACGTTGTCGCGCGATATCTCACATGATAAACTCTTATTCTCCATTATCCATAGATATTAATTATAATTTATTTTTCCATTCAATCAAAAGAATCAAAAAAAGAAAAAACCATAGAAAATTGAAGGAACTAAATATTAGTTATAGTATATGTAGTGTGATATTGGTTTCATTTGATAACTTCAAATCATTGAAACAACTTCGAGTTGTATCAATTAATTATTAGCATAATTCATTTTTTTAAGCATCAGTGAATGATAATATCAAAAAGTTTATTTCAAATTGAATTTATTGATAAATAAAACTGCAATTATGATGAATTAATTAGCAATCGGGTTGAAAACGTGAAATCCGTGATGAGAAAATATTTCACAAAAAAACTAACAATTCAAATTCATTAAATATTTATTGTCATAAAAGTTAAATATAACAAGTGAAGAAAACAAAAAAAAAATACCTATAAATTATTTTTGCTCCTATTTGAATTTTAATTTCGATAATCTTACTCTGAATTCGAGAAAAAGAATTCCAATATTTTGTTTATACCAAGAAACGTTATAAGTCAAATGACTCTTCCAATTTTTATCTAAAAAGCTTTTATAAAATACTGACATCTCATCTGCAGTCAACGATTTATTACCTTGTGCCAGCAACTCTTGTTGAAATTGTTTACGCTCCTGCAATAATCCAAACAATAATAAATAACACATTTTTCAACTGTTTTATTATTGAGTAAATAACGAGGAGTTATTCACTTGTGAAATTATTTAACGTTTCCATCGTGACAAAAGAATCACTCTGGAATCATGAGATAATTCCGAATCATAATAAAATATAAATCATAAAAACATACTTGAATAAATCTAGCATTATGCTCTGACCAAAATTTTCGATTCCAATCTTGTGAATTTTTTCTTGCCAGTCGATATTCTTTCTCTATTTCTGTTTCATTATCAGGTTTTGCAAACATTATCGGTCTTAAATTTGATAATTCATCTGGTGGTCCAATAATATCAACAGTATTTAATGATTCTTTCGATAACTGATATTTGAGGTTAGGTTTTGCTTGCTGAAATCAATATATTCAAGTAATTAGCATTAAAGATAAAAAAATTCTTCTTGATTTATATTAATTGATTGGAATAACATCTCTTACTGATGAATATGAACGTTTGACCCTCTTGAAATATTTGAATCGTTCATAACTACATAGTTTCGTCATTTTTTTGTGTCATTCGTAATTTTGTGGAATGAAAGGACTTTGTCATTGGTATTTTACCTATTGCGTGCGCATGCAATAATATATTATTGTTTTCTATTCAAAATATTATTTTTGACAAGCTGATAACTCACTCAATATCATCTTTCATGTATGATTATCAATATTGTTAATTGAATATTTAATTGGAATAGTTAAGAATCAAATAATTTCGTTATGAACATTAAAGATATGTTATTAATACAGAATGTAATCAATGCATGTAAATATTTTCATGAGCTTCTATTAAGGAAAAGCGATACAAGTTAAATCAATGGAGAATGAAAAGTAAGAGTTTGTCACAATTCTGTTAGTACTTAATATTGAATAATTGCGAGAAATAATAAACCCATATACGCAAGTCATTGAAATTAGATTCAGAATAAAGTGGGGTAAATAAATGACATAATTTTTCGTGAACAAAATTAAACAGTTAATCGTTTAATGATACAATAATATACATTTCGGATCATTGTCGACATATTTTTGTAGCGGCATTTGTAGGACTAAAAGAAAAACGAGAAAATATGATGTTAGGAGACAAAAATGTAATTAATCTGCAACACAAATATTGAAATAAAATGAACGGATATATACGGTATAAATTTCACAAATAAATCGCAGGATCAAAAAGATTATCACTATTTCTAATGTCAAAAAACAAAAAATCTGTTTTTGAATAATTATTAACAATTAAAAAATAAAGAAAAAATATCATTGTTTGAATATCAAAATTGATCGCGCAATATTCTAATTTGAATAAGTGCAAGAAACGAAAAAAGAAAAAAAAAAGATGGATATTTCATATCAGTACACATTTTGAATATATAACAAACAATAACCAAGAAAAAAAAAAAAATCTATCCGATGATCCTAGTAAATGGAAATATATACATATACGTTGTCAAAATTTCGAGACTAGAATTATATATTGTATATATTACGACTCCATCAACTAGCAACAGCAATTATTGATCGAAATCCGATAAAATATTTCGTTTCAATCAAAAATTGTTATATAAATAATTATACTCATCCTAAATACGTTCTTACTACTATTTTTTCGTTTGTTTGTTATCATTTGTATCATCAATTTTTGTTATCTCTAATATTTTTAATTTAAAGATCTAATATATGCTGCATCAAATAATTCAAGTTCATTTGCGAGATAGTTTGCCTTATTACGTAAAACTTTGGCATTTGTCCCTGCTTCTTCGAGTGTTCTCAGTGTCATAGCAATTGTTTTTAATTCAGTATTCATTTCTGACGTTGTTTCATCAACTAATTG
This sequence comes from Zele albiditarsus, assembly GCA_958496275.1. Lineage (NCBI taxonomy): Eukaryota > Metazoa > Arthropoda > Insecta > Hymenoptera > Braconidae > Zele > Zele albiditarsus. Next base: position 6,289,428 of record OY292410.1, read on the forward strand.
ACACAAACGCGCAAATGTACTTGATAATTCCCTGAAAATAATTAGCAAAAATTTGAATATTAATACAAAAGAGAAATAAATTAACGTATAGAACTGTTTCTTTGTTTCTTTCGAATTAAAAAATTGTGAATTATTAATTATTCTTTTTTTTCACATACTGTTGGACTTGATGACTGCAGTTTGCTGACGTAAGATCAACAATTAATCGTAATTTTTTTGTAGCGTGTGCTACATATTGTCGTTTAAATTCGCGTTCACGTGCTTTATTTGTCCATGTTAAACGTTCATAGAGATATAATGCTCCATAAATAGCACCAGTTACTCCAATCAATCTCCATCCAACTGTTTTTAGCATCTGCGGAGTATTAAAAAAAATATTAGAAGTTATTAATTTCATAATATAAACTTTTTCTTCCTCTTCAATTTAAGATAATTAGTTATGAGTAATTGCTCACAAATCCAGCGACTATTAATCCACCCATTGTTCCTTGTGAAGTGATGGACGCAACTGCAATTCGTGTGGCCAATGACCAATCATCATTTCGAGGTGAAAAATTCACCGGATTTGTAACGTATTTTATTGAATCCATGCTGTCAGTAGGTGATAATAAAGACTGTGGTATCTAGAAAAACCCGAATTCAGATAAAATTAATTCGTATCAATTGATGAAACAGTGATTCTAACATTTTAATATCAATAACTGTAAATTTCGCACTTATTTCCCAACACTTTATGATGTTTGAATTCACCTAGGATCAAGCATCCTTAAAACTAGGTTTATCATTATATATAAACCAACTGGCATTATTGGAAATATATATTACAATTTTCAATCAATTGATACAATTATAGTACCGGCGAGAGCTGCTTTCATAATGATTATAAGAAAAATTAGATAGTTAATTTCAGACAAAGAGAACTGTCAAAAAGTGTGTGGCAAACTGTCATTAAAATTCATAGCACCGATAAACTCTATGGCTTCAACAGTTGATAAAAATCAATAGTTGTACTTACTTCTTGTGGATAATTGGCAATAGCCATTTTTTGTCCTTGTTTGCCGGCAAATCTGTTAATCAAAGCAGTGATACCCCATGAAAATCGGAATTCCAAATCTTCATGAAAATCCGCACAGAGATTGTCACAATTGAGCCTATATAAAATTTCAAATGGTTCACGACGTGGTAAAATACTTAAACTCATTTGTCGTTTATTTTCTGGTAATAACGTTGCCATTCGATTTGTCATTTCACCCTGTGACGATTCCATATTCATTGCCAAAGCTGTACTGAGACGTGCTCGTAAATTAGAACCTGAAGAAATAATGATATGTTTCGAAAATCAATATTTATTATAAAATATTATATATCAATGTAAAAGAAAATTTTCTCACCTAATCCATTTTCAATGTGAGTGTGTAATTCACGTTTATAAACATTTAAAACAAGTGATTCTGGATGAAATGGAACATTAAATTCATCAACGAGAACTCCAAGACGCCGAATTTCTTCATTCAATGCTTTTGAAACACGTTGCTCAACATCTTCAACCATACGACGTATTTTATCTTTCATTTCGTGTGTTATACTCATCAATTGTTCTTCAGTGAAGTTTAATTTATCATGCACTTGTTTTTTCAATGATAATTGTTCTACACGCATATTTTGAGTACGATTTAATATTTCATCCAATGTTTGACGAATTTCTCTGATAATATTGAAAGGAAAAAAATTTTTTATTTACGAATTTGAGGTTAGGGAGGAAAAATGATTCTTGATGATTTTCACGTGGTAAACATAAAAAAAAAGAAGATACTATGAAATTCTTTTCATTTATCATATATTCATTTAGAATAATGAATATTCTAGAATGAAAAAAACTCACTTTGACTAAATATACTCACGTTGCAATGTGTTTTCCACGTTGAGAATGTTGTTCGAATTTAGTTTTCACCGCTGATTTTGATATGCACTCTTCAAACTTTCTCTCAAAATCTTGAAATTCAAAGTAACGATTTTGAAATCCTTCAGCCAATGCACCATCTGCGATTGTAATGGATGAACAATTATTAATTGAAGTACTAGTTAAAAAATTATAATTGACGATTAGATAACATATATATTAATAATAATAGAAGAATTAATTTACTGTGAGCGGGTTGACCACGTTGTTCTTGCATGCGTGCTTGTAGTGTTTCCTTTGCTGAAATAAAAAATATTCGATCTTCCGCATCTTTTGGTGTATAGACTTTTAACTCTTTCGCGAGAAAATCTACAGCACGATCTTGATGTTGTGCCCTTACCTACGACAAAAAATTCCATTCAACCACTATAAATTTACGAATAATTGTTCATGTAGCAATTTTTTCTTTTTTGTTGACAACAATAAAGCACATATTGCACATTTATTCTCGTTTTTTTTTTTTTTTTTTCATGGACTTTTTCTAAGGAGCAACATAAGCAATTAAATATAAAACATAAAATCATGTCTGTGTATCCAATGATTTCATGCATTTAATAATTGAATACTAAATTTACTGTGCGAATTTTCTTTTTCTTTTTTCATATTTAAATTTTATATTGCTGTGCTTTCAACAATTTATCACGTTTTGACATCATAACTTACTTCTTTTTGCTCATTGACCAGCTAAGACACAATATTTCAATTACGAAATCATCACTAATGCCTAGCATTACTCAAAATAATTTAATTTCATGAAATATTTGTCTTTGATATAGAGGAAAAAAATTTGTGAAGTTAATAACTTGTTGAGAGTTCTTTTTTAGGATGAATAAATAATTCAGGATGAATAAATAACAATTAAAAATAAACTTATTATTCACTCACTTCTTCAAAAAATTCAGGTTCTGAAGCTGATGCGTCCCAGCGATTATTTAAGATAAAAATATTTGGTTTGGACAATCTTGTTGAAACTTTATGAAAGAAATTTTTTTCCTACAAATCAAAATGATTTCAAAGTTATAAAAATTAAAAATATGAATGAAAAATAAAATTTGATTTGTGCCAATTAACTTACAGTAACCATCAATGTCGACTCAGCATTAGCAACAAGAACAAATACATCTGCGTCTAAACAATGTTTATCAATCCATTCATCAAGATTTGGTGTAACATCAACGCCTGGACTATCAACAAACACAACGTCATCACGCAGTAAAAGACATTTTTCTTTTGGCCAAAATATTCGTACTAAATTGCTCTCGCACAATTTTTCTTTACACAATGCATGGCCAAGTTGACCAACTGACAATACCGATTGTTTTTCATTTGAACCATCAGTCATTAAATATGATTCGCCATTTTCTGATCCTTCAACTTGAAGAAAACAATTTGTGGTGTGTCCAATACCACTCGGCAATATTTTATCACGTAACATGGCATTTATTACTGTACTTTTACCATTACTCGTTCTAAATACAAACAATATGAAGTAGGATTGGATAAAGTTATCAATACATAAATATAAAATAAGATGTTTAATTAATTAATTGATTAATTTTAACAACATACCGTCCAAAAAATGCGACTTTCATGTGATCTCGCTTGAGAACATCACGAATACCATTAACTTTCTTAACATAACCCTGGATGTTGCCAATTTCATTCTTCTCAATGATATTTCGATCATCCTTGAATGCTGCTAAATAATAATGTTATATAAATTATATTGAATTTAATCACGCTAATGAAATAAATAATAGCCACTTACATTCCATAAACATAACTGTATCCTGTACATAATCCTCTATTTCACCGAATATATCATTAATTTTTTTCTTCGCCTTGACGAATATCTGCAGAGGAGAATTTTCAATTCTAGCATCATTCGTACGTAATTGGCTATCGCCGCCAATCATTGACATTGTACGATTGATGTAGGCAGCCATTAATTCCGTATATAAATATATTTAAATATATATTTTTTTTTTCTTTAATTTGTGTGGTGGTATTTGAGGTTGGTTTGTTTTGTTTTTCTCTTCTATAGGTATTGTGATGGTGATAACGATGATGGTAAATAATAATAGCGAATAATAAGTGCGATTTAAACCAGCTTGATTATTGGTACTGTGCAGTCAGCATGCAGGAACGAACTGAAACAAATAAAAGGAAAACAAAAGCCGTGAATAACATATACTTTTAAATCAATGGATATATTTATAAATTGTTTTACAACATAGATAAAGTGCGATCTAATCTGTATCAAATAATGAATAATTGAAATAATATTACAAGCGCTACAAATAATTATAATTGATGATATTTTACTTGAAATAAAAATACATATATTTCATTTTTAATTGACCAATAATTCGAGATATGTGTTTTGGAGTGAATTAAATCAAATTGGCGAGAATGAAATAGAGATAATATTGATGCTAGAGTAAAATCTGAATAAATAAGATAATTATAGAGATGATGCGAGTGAATTAATAATAAACCAAATTTTACACGACGTGATTGAACACGTGTTTGAAAAAAAAAAGGAAAAAAAAAAAAAAAACAAAACAAGAAACAACATTTACACCTGCTTATTATTGAGCAATGATGTATCCCGCGAAGTAGCTTCACTATGATTCCGAAGACATGTCACGTCCATTCTATGAATGGAAGAAAATTATAGTTATAAAAAATTAAAAAATCGGTTGATAATGATTGAAAATGAAATGAATACATAAACATATGTTGATCAAGTTAAAAATTTTCCCCTCTATCGTGTTCTTATTATTTTCTCAATGATGCAACAGCGTGAATTTGCGCAGTTTCTATTATGAAAATAATATTGTAAGTATATATTTAAATGCGAGTTGGAGAAAAAAATTTGTCCGACTTAACCTCAAACTTGAATGGGACTTTTTTTTTTTTTTGCGCAAATCGATTAATTTCAATAATTGACAATATCATAGATATATATTAATAAATGTTCAGAATCTATTTGTAAATATAAAAAATTATTACATTTAATTGTTTTCGTGTGTATGTTGAATCGTTTCACATCATCAGGCCCATGATATTTTGACTAATTTTAACTAATTTTAAGTAGACAAATACATTCCTGTGGAGTGCACGAGTACTGACGAGCACACACGAGTGAAATTTATGTCTTAATTGGTCCAATTTGCAATATTCAATTGGTCCAATTCTAATCTGGTCCAAGTTTATATGTATATATAGGTTATGTTGCTACCGAGTTAAGTAAACCTATTGGATGATTGATATTCTTCGATAAATGTAATCGGATTGGATAACTTTGAGGCGAACTTGACTCGGTGGGGGGCAAATTCTTAGTTTTTTTAAGGCTCTCGGCGGAAGTACTCTATAGATGGCACTAATTCATACTGATGTTTGGTTTTTTTTAATGAACGCATGATAAATAACAACTTCCTAGTAATATTGGACTTTAAATAAAGCTCATCGCTTTTTCTACAGTTATTGCTATGGATCGAATATGTGTGAATACTCACATCGATGGGATAATTAAGAAAAATTATTAGTTGGCAAAATTCACTAGAATTTCGTATGGTCGCAGAAAATCTTTTATTGTAATTGCTACAAATCGCGCCACTATGTCGATGTTTAAGCAATAACCCTGCGTGCTATTGAGTAGATTATTAAAATTATAATTTAACTACGCAAAACTGAATAATCGAGACGTAAGTAAAAAATTAAAATTCGAGATGGCAACTTATTAGAAAACCAAATATTAGTATGTAATAATGTCATCTATAGAATACTTCAGCTGAGCCTTAAGGTTAGTTTCCATTATATCAAGTTGAGTTAGAGTTAACCAATCACGTAGGGGTTATTGAAGAATGCCAATGATTGGATTGGTTGATTTTGTGTTTAGTTGACTCGATCGAACTGAAGTTTTAGTCGAATATTTAAATTGTAAGGTTATCTTCAACTTTATGGTTGATAAAGGAACAACTCTTCTTACAGGTTATCTTTTAGATGTTTTTTCTTTTTCTTTATTGAAAATGGGAAAATATATTTTTATATTGTTAAAAAATGTCGAATATACGAAAGTTTGTGATAAAGCGCGCGAAATCAGTCGAATTTATTTTCAAACTTTCCAATTGGTTACAATGCTATCACGTGATATAAATAAATTTGATTATAGGTTAGAATTTAACTTATATATACAAATATAGGTTGCAAACTCGTAGCAAAGCATAATTGTTTAGGTTATTATGTCAGCGACAAATGAAAAATTACGCGTAAATATATATTATATATATATATATGATTGATGGGTATCAAATATTAGATATGTATATAATGAATATTAGGAAAAGTATTTTATTCATTTCATATTTAATTTACCTTCTTATTGTTGTCATTGCAGATATTAGCGTTGCATGGATACCGACAGTCTGATGTAATATTCAGTGCTAAATTGGGATCGCTTCGAAAAAGTTTTAAACAAAAAATTAATTTTGTTTTTGTTCAAGCGCCACATACAGTTCCACCATTAGAAACAAATGATGATGGTGAAGAAGCAGTGGACGTTGATGGTATCGACTTCGTTCAATTTTTCACTAATTGAAAATGTATTTTGATTTTAAGGGGCAAATTAAGCAGAATAGGGAAAATTTTTTTCATTCAACTATTTTCATTTCTTAGGAAAAATTTTGATATAATTTTATTTGGAAATATTTATAGTACTGAAAGTTATGTGGCTTTGAACCATTTCGTCCTTGTGATTTTAATTGTAACAAGAAATAGCATATTTATATTATTAACAAACAATTCAAATTTTACGACTAACAAAACAGATGAGAAAAATCAAATTGGGATAACGGAACTCTCTGCACAATGTCAACTTAATGATCAGTTTTAGTCCAAAACGAATGCTGAACATTCTCGTGTGCTTGCAGAATTTTAATGTTGTATTTCAATCGCATATTCTTCAGGTTTAATAGTACATGCGCCTGGAGAATTCAAAAATTCGACTTTTGTATTTTAGATTTGGAATAAATGTTCTGAATTTTTTTACAAATTTATCAAATTAAATGTCATTAATTAATTACTCTCAAAATAATTCAGTCACTGGAACTGGTAGAGTACATTTATGATACATCTATTGGCAATTGTCATTTATTTCTGTATCAAAACATTTTGTATTGTTTAGTACGTGGATGGTGGTTCAATACTGAAGATCGGACATTCAAAGCGACTGAGCCGAGTGATTTGTCCGTTGGTTTTAATGAAAGTTTAGCTGTTATTGAAAAAACATTCGAAAATGAAGGACCATTTGACGGTATATTAGGATTTTCTCAAGGAGCATCATTTGTGTCTATTATTTGTGCGATGCAACAAAGAAAACGTAATTATAATACATAATAAATCATATGTACAGATAATAATTTAATTCAAAAAGTATCTTCAAGAAAAAAATATTTTTGTTGTCGTTCTAATTTATCATTGCAGAATTGTCATCAATCAAATTCAATTTTGCTGTTATGATATCAGGATTCAAATCTCTGTGTCAGCCACACACAATTTTTTATAATGAAAAAATTAATCTTCCTACATTACACATTTATGGTGACACTGATCGAATAATTCCTACAGGTAAATTTGAAATATATTATGTAAATTTTATTGAGATTTGAGCTTGATATGATTTTTTGAACTAATGTGATTTTTAGAAAATGTCTTTTTGGAGAAACGGTTTTACGTATCTTTTCAAAACTTTCAAGTGTTTTTTTTCTTTCTCTCTATATGTCGGAAAAAGTAGATATTATTTTTAAACATTTTGGAGTAATTTTATTGTATGGAAATTTCGCGAAACTTCTGAGTTGTGAATTTGACAGAGTGTTTTCGTTCCAACTTTACAATAAAAATAATTAAATTCTACAGTATAACTCAATAATGACAATGAATCTTCTACAATTTTTACTTCCACGTTCATAGATAACTTCATCATGGTGAAATTATCTTCATATTCTCAAATGTAGATATTATTTCTTAACCAACACCATTTTGGGTTCCATTTCTTAAATATATAGTAAAACAATTTTAGTTTTGCATTTGGATTTTTTAGAATGGAAGTTATTATGACATTATTACAAATTAAACCAAAAAATTTCGTAAAGATACATTAAACTGTTTCCAAAGAGAACAATCCTAAAAATGATTCTCTCCTTCAATGTGTTACATCCAGCTCTTTCTTCAATTAATTATCAACTACTGATTAATATTCAATAGAATTAATTTAAATCAGAAAGTTTCAAAAACAAACAGATCGTGTCGGAAAACAATTATTTTTCCAAACAAAAAAGTAGTTTTTCAGCCGAGAAATTGCCTCAATCTTCATTCTATTTCCAATTAAAAATTAACATTACAAAATCTTTCATAATTCTCAATCAATTTCAATTATAAATCTATCATTTCCTTCAGCACAAAACAATAAAATGATGCAAAATTGAACACATAATCGCTAATGGATTCATATACCAAAATGAAGAAAAAATTCTATAATTAAATAATTTTTTCAGAAATGGGAAAAGAGTTGGCTGATTTCTTTCTCAACAACACAACAATTGTCCACGAGGGTGGACATTATGTACCGAGCAAAAAAATATATTACTATGATTTTTTCAATAATATCCATACAGAAAAAATTGCGGCAAGTAATAATAAAAAATAATGTATCAGATTTAACGGGGGATAAAAATAAATAAATAAATAACCAAGAAAGAAGATGTAAAAACCGAAGAGAAAATAGGAAAAAAACATGTACATTCAAATAATATACATATAAATATATATACACACATTTGTTATTACTATCATTAACTCTAAATTATTTCACCTTTTTGCAAAAATCATTTAATAATTGCAATTTAATTATGTAATTAGCTTCCAAGGCACCTTCCTCTATGTTTCGTTTCATCATGAGCGCTGTATGAATTCGATTATATTTATTATTATTATTATTATCATTATTAATTCTCAACTCTTTTAGTGCAAATTTCCAGAGTTTATTTGTGATATTTCGTTTAGAGATGATGTATAAATATTGACGTGCCTTTCCTTGAATAAAATACCAATAATCGATCTGTAAATTTCTGATAATTAACGTTTTGTTTATTGGAGCGAAAAAAAAAAAACAAAAAAACAAAAAAACAAATTTAATTCTCATTTTTTATGTTTTGTTCTCTTCATACTGACCATCCTCATTATTCTAATATATTACAGACTTTTTTTTTCTTTTTCCAAGTACATTACATCAAATGATCTTGGAATATAATTAATTTATTTATATGTGTTTAATTGTATACAAACTTTTTGTAAGTAAATCTATTTATGTATGTGTGTGTTTGTGTATGTGTAGAGCTGGCGTGATATTGTTTCGGATTAATTAACGTTTTAGAAGTTGTTTAATGCTGAAATATTTTCAACGAAATGAACAATAATGGATAGGGGAAAATAATAATAATAATAATAATAATAATAATAATAATAATGAGAAAGAATAGAATAGAGAAAAAAAATGGTGTTTTTTTTTTCTTATTCTTATCACATGCAGAACACTGTGGAAAAAAATATTCCACGCATAACAAAATGATGTCGGTCAATTATTATTACAGTATATTGTTGATTTCAATACTTTTCATATAATTTGTTTTTGTTTTTTTTTTTTTTTTTCATTTCTATGTATTGTGATCGACTTTCCATTTTTATTATTTCCTTTTCTTCGGACAATCTCTTTCATTAAATTTCTACATTGCGAATAATTTCATTCAAAATTATATAACCACATAATGTCAGAGATGGCAGACGCATTACAAAAAGCGGAAGAAAAAAAAAAAAAACAAAAAAAGAAAAAGTTACTCAATGCCAATATTTTTTTCAGTTATTGCAATCAACATTATTGCAAAACATTATTTCAACATAGAAAATATTTATACATTAATGAATGAAATACATGCGGTTTGAAAAATTTTCTCCTGTTTAACAACGGCCTTCAATTCAATTTCAACCTCATTGTGTTTGTTCATCTCACCGATGTCACTCAATTAATTCAGAAGTCGGCGCTGATAAACGAAAAAATAATAATTATTATAATAGAGATAAAAAAAAAAAAAAAGAAGAAAAAAAAACGAGATAGATCTTTTTTGGACGTGCTGGTCATTTTTCATCAATTGCGCCGATAAATAACACAAGTTCATCCTCAAAATTGTTGTTATTGATGAACCATGAAGGATAATGATTACAATTAATTTCACGGTGATTGTTCTTGACCATTTAATGCCTCCTGTGATTTCATAACATCAGGAAGATCAGGTGGTAATGAATACGGAGTTATTTCAAGCTGTTCAAATTGTCCACTATCTTGACGTATAGCTAATCCAACTAATGCCGGACATTGTGCTTTGGCTGTTGCCGATGTTAAACCATAATCCGACAATGATTTTCCATCTGACATTGGTATATGATCTTTATTGAACAGTTGTTGATTGGCTGGTGGTATCTTCAGTATACCTAACCCCCAAAATAATAAGAAGAACAAATATAAAAATATTCATTCTACAGCAATACAAAATTCAACGATGAAAATTAGCATATAAACATTTTCTCTATACATCTGTTGATTGATATGTGGATATTTTTGGAATACATATATTCAATCTACTATTGCTTAGTCATCATTTAATTTTTTTGATTCACGAAAGAATCGTACTTTCTATCCAAAAAAGTAATATATATATATATATATATCAATAATAATAATAACAATACTAATAGTAATAATAATGATTTGTTGGTTAGAGTTTACCTTCAATAATTTTTTTGAGTTCCAATACAGTTGTATTATCTTTTGCATCAGTGAAAATTGTCGTTTTCTTTCGTCTAATCATTAAAAAAACATCCTGAAAAATATGATGATTGTAAATTTGTAGGTTAGATAATCCCAATTTCAAGTAAAGTATTGTGAAAAATAATGGTTTAGTATAATTATTGTTGTAAAATGAATGAAAAATATGAAACTCACCATTATGTATTAGGTTATGTTAAGCTATAATTAATTCAATAATTGTAATATTTGATGCATACACGCCTTTGGCGTTTAATTTTATTTCAATGCTCAATACAGTTTTCGTTAGAGGTTAAAATAAGACTGTTCAGCGCTGTCAGTTATATGTACAATGAGCTCAAAATTATTTGCCAACTCTTTGCCGTACATGAGAACGATGTATTTATAATATTATTTTAGTTATATGAGATAAAAATTGAATTGAAATATGAAAATGAATATATAACATGAATAACTTTATTAAATGGAAATAAAATTGAATACATAAATTTTCTCTTAGCAAGTAATGTTTGATTAATTTATTTCTCTTTATCCCTCTTTCTCTTTTTTTTTTTTTTTCAAATCATCGTTATTGTCGATAATGTAACATATCTGCATTACCAACACAGATCCTGGTATTTCCTATATAATAGGAAATATCAGGGTGACCAATATGGGGATATGTTATCCTAGTGACTTTTTCAATTCACAATTAAGTCAACACTGTTTTGGAGGTAAAATTTATTACCAAAATTACTCTGGCAACGTTTCATGGAGAAATGATGTATAAATAATAATTATTCAATTGATACTTGTGTAAGTATTTTGAAGATTGTTATGATGTTATTATTCTGGTCTATATGTAGTCAATGTTAGTTTAGGTTGACTCAACTGGAGGAATAAATCGACCTTGGTTTAATAATCTTTCTACACATGTAGATATAACAAAAAATGGATCTATTTTTATTATTACTACTTTTGTCATCAACATATACATGTATATAACTGTTTAAATATCTTTTATATGTTTTCATTTTCATTGGCATTGACAATTATTTTTTTGTAGTAGAATGGATACACGCCAGGCGATACTTTAGGGTGCGAAGAAAAATTGTTCCTGAAAGGCGTCCACATTTCGCCGAGGAATTATTAGGATACCATGAAACTGAGATAGATATAAAACACGATATTGAGGTTATGAGACGCGCGGACGATGAATTTGTAAGATACTAACTTGCTTTTATGTACTCCTAATACTTGGTTAGCCAATGTGGATGACTTTACGTCTTTTGATGGGCAGGTGAGGAGTCTTGGCGAGTGTCAACTATGTGTACATATACATATGTATGTATATCAATACATTACACATTCAAGAAATACATATACGTATATATATATACATTTCAACTAAATAGTATTGGTATTGGATGGATATAGCTAATGTAAAATCATCTTGCACATATTCTGTCTCATGACCCTCATGACCAAGAGGTTAAAATTAACATAAGGTGGATAAAATGCCTCCACAAGGACTCCGCATTCCGTGGATTCATTATCAGGCAAGCATATTTAATGAAGATTCTCATTGCCCACCACTTTCTTTTCTTTCATTTAGATATAGTAAGTAATTAATTTCGGTATTATATTAGTTTTTTAAAAGCCATTTCACTTGATTATGATGGTTAAATATCTACGTGTGGCATGACAAGATGTATCATTATGACAATTGAAGTAGCATTTTTTTTTTTAGATTAAATAGATATTGTTCATTGATGATTGAGAGGTGACGAAATATTAATGTCAATGGATTCCGTTGGATGAAATAAATAAAAATATATATGTGGTCATGTAGCTGAACCAATTGATATACTCGATAGCAAGATCTAAATTCAATTCAAGTTTAAATTTACTCAATTTCTTTTGTCAATTTGTCTGTCGATTAATAAGCGATTGAGTGTGTGTAATTGAATGACGTGTTGATTGTTAGTTACAGCGTGGTAATGTTCTACATTATATACTATGGTAACATCCGGCTTACACAAATATATAGCGCCACGTGCATTCTATAGTCGACGTGTTGATATTAGGCGTTTATGATACGTAGAGGAGTATAATATATATATATATATATATATTCAAATATTTATATATATGTATAAACATATATGTTTTGTACTGTCATGTCTAGCAAAGAATTTTTCTTTTTCCAATTTTTCAGAAAAAAGAAAATAGAACGCTGCAAAAAAAATATTCAGTGACTTTTTTCTATCAATAATTTCGTTCTTGATAAACTCTTTTGAATCAATCTATTAATTATTCAACAGTACAAGATAATATTATAATAAAATTCGATAACTTTTTGCCCCTTTTTTTTTTAATTAATTTAAAACGTTTGGCCATTAGTAATTAATTGATAATATTGATACAAATAATTAATTTACTCGTGAAAAATAGTTCGAGAAGATAAAAAAAGAATTATATAACTGGTAGAGAAGATCTTGAAGCGAATATAAATTTCTTTACATGAGCAATATGTGGACTAGATGAAAATTCGGATAATCTGTCACTAAATTGCCTCATCGAAACACGTGGTCGTGATATCAAGTAAACATAATATTTAAAGAGGTTATGTGAGTGCTTTATGTGTTTCTACTCTCCTGATATTTGCGCGCGCTCCTTATACGGTTGTATCTGGATAGTCATGGCCGACCTTCTCACTTTTGTTCCATTCGTCCAATCCACACTGTAGTATACTTTTGTACATCGTTCTCTTCAACATCGCGTTTGTCGCTCCCACCATGTTTATATATTTTACCCGCCATATATTCAATTGCGCGGCTTTGCACGACATCAACTTGTATCAAAGATTATTTATTTCATTCATTCACAATATATGAAATAAAAATGTATTGTATTAATTTTTTAATATTAATCATTTGTATGAATTGTTTAGTCATTAATTTTGTCTTGGTTAATTTAATTTACTAATTATTTTATTGTTTTATTATATTTTTTTAATTGTTATTTCAGATCTTATGCGATTGTGATGACGTTGAAGGGGTGAAAGAGGAAGGGAGTAGATGCTTGCGGCGAATCGTTGCTTTGCGATTGTGAAATGTGAACAAGTAAACTGCGCGAGTCATCTGCGGATCGTCGGCAATGTATTGGGATAACATGAGATGCTTACAATTGGTTTCGTTGGCAATTGTGGTTAATAATATTGAATTTATTTCCACACTTTATTATTTATATTTTATTTATTTATTCATTTTATTCTATTCAAATTTTGACGTTTGGTTTTTTTAAATACATTATCCTTCGTCGGATACTTGACGTAGTATAAGAGCATTTGATAATGAAAGTCCTGTAAGCTTTAATAATATTATTAGTTATTGATAATGTTAAGAATTTTTTATCGATCACCACTGTGACAGGTGGAAAAAGTTGATTTTTGTTTAGTTACAAATGTCAACCGAAAGAAACTTAATATAATGAATATCAATTTTATATAATGTTATCCATTCTTTTCGTTTATTTGTTTAAAACAGTTTATGGACTTGGTTGATGTTATTGTGTTCGTAGTTAATGGTGGAAGGATAAAAAAATGTTGAATATTATTTAATGATAGCTAGTAGTGAAAGAACATAAAAACAAACACTTCTCTATCGTATGATAATATATTTTTTTTGTGAAATTATTAAAGTACAGTAGGATTATCATGATCGATGAAGAACCGTAGAATTATTGTATAAAAATGAAAATCATTCAACAATGAGGTAAAACATACCATCTTCCAGTGGTCGGTAAAGTAGAAATAGCAATGAGTTATCATTTGTGTGTCGTCCAACAACATGCTCTTATGTGCTGTTGGCGATTAATCTTTTATTTCAAAGAAGAAAGCCCTGGGCGTGAACAGATTTGAACTTTATTGTTGAAAGTTCTCGTCATCTCGAGCTTCTTTTTATGTATTGTGGTGATTTGATATGACCTGAAGTTGCTGTAAGATTTATATACATGAGTCTACTAGAGAATTTATTCTCATCTAAGTAAATTTTAACATGAAAAAAAAAACAAAGAAAATTTTTAAATAGGCAACTCTTTAAACACGTCACAGTGATGATCTTTAATTGTAAACGTACAGCTTTATATGTTTCCAATGATAAGATGTAAAACATTCCGCCATGGAGTATGATAGGTTTTTGCGCTCGCATTAGACTAAATTCAATCATTCTATTGATATTTGTTATTGCTTGTTGATGTTCATTGATTGAATTTTCGTGCTGGTTTCGTGAGGGGGTTAGTGTTTGTTCCCAATCGCATGCGTAAATTGCATCTGCAGCATCTAGCCCCTGCACAATTTTTATATTTTCATTCATTCTCCTTTTTTTTTTCCCCCCATTTTAATTATGTGAATAATTGAAGATCAACTAACCAATCCTTGGATTTTTGTAGCAAAGAAGCAATAAACAAATAACTGGATGTTAACTCCTGACCAATATTCCACTAGACTCACTACAGTCATGATTGATTCTATGCTGGACTGATTGATGAATTTAATTAGTTATAGCACAAAAATTTTATAGAGTATTGTACAGTAATTTTGTTGAACATGTTTAAATGACTTTACATCAATTTTCATTGTTGCTGCTTGTAATGAGACTGAACATAGTGCAAGTGTACTCTGCAAACAGATGGTGAACAACGGTACACTCGTTGTTTTCTTCAATTTTCCAACGAACCTGAACAGAAAAATAATTTATAGTATAATATAACAGACATATGAATGCATCTAATGAAAGGGATTTGAGTCGAAAAAAACAGTGCCACATTTTCTTATAGACATAAGATAGAATTTTCAATTTCTTTGACATTCATGCACACATAGGTTCAGTACTGTCTTCAATTGAAGAAAGTGTCATTGTTTCTTCCATTCTCACTTTCTATTTTAGGTTTTATGAATGGTCTAAAAATATATTGTGAAATATCAATTGACATACTTACTCTAAAAGTTCTCGATGATGTTTGATACAATTTCGCAGTTTATTCTCGAACTTTCGGGCAACTAAATTATCACTAATTAATTAATATAATATATATATATATTATCCATTTTTTAAATTAATATTTACATTCCTTTTTCAATAATAATTTAAGATATGTTAACCTTAATATCAATGCATTATCTCGTTGGTCCGTTAATGTTTCACTTAAATATTCAAAATGTCGACATGCGCAATCTAAAAAAGTAATATTCATGATGTCACAACTACCATGACCGATGGCAGATCCAAGACCACTTATTAACTGAAATATAAATGTGCCGATATATTTTTTAAGATTATCAATTTTCCACGGATAAACACCAGGATATGGTAAATGTCTTGAAAAACTTGAATTCATTTCTTTCACGCCATAAATATCGTTGTAAAAATCGTAGAATACTGGATTCAAACACCATTGTATTACACCATAAATTAATAATGTAAAATAGCCAGTTGCAAAAATTGACATTTCGTTCCGGATTTTGTTTATTTTTATACGATAAAGATAATGATCTGTAATTATTTTTAATTATAGTTATTATTGAGAGTTTTATTTAAAGAGAAACAGCACGATGATAATAAATTTTTTGTTCAATAATTAATGAAAGAACAATGGCGATAAAAAAAAATCTGGTATTATTAATTTGATTGAACGTTATTTTTTGTTTTTTTTTTTGTTTTCAGATCATCTTGAGGAAATTATTGATTTGGCAATAAGGAAAAATGGATCCTAATACATTCATCATAAGTAACTGAAGTTTGATTGTCAATCGATAATTGAACGTTGAAATATGATCGAGTACATGTGAGGAATAAAAAATTTAATCATCCTCGTAATTGTTTCTCATTGATCCACGATGTTTCACTTGAATGATGAGTATTGTATTTATTATTCTCTCACCTTTATCATTTTCATTTATTTTCAGACAAAGCTGATGACAACGTTTCATTCCGTCAACAAGTTCCGAAATTTCATTCACATGATTTATACAAACAATCCATTTGATTATTCCGCATAAATGAAATAAAATTGGATTTACATGTGTTGTAAAGGTTGGTAAGTCATAACTATTTTTAACATTTATTATTTCACTTAATGAAATTAGAATGCTCATAATCAATAAAAATCCCGTTGCAAATGTACCAATAATTGCACTTGTTTTTGACAAAGAATTGTTTTTCAACAATTTGGTGTAAGTTAAAACCATTGACATACGTGGACCATGAACATCAAAATTCAATACGTTTTCACTCGTCATTTTTTTGTTTTTTTCATATTACATCAAATCTGAAATAGAGTCAGGTATATACAAATGTATCAGGAATATATCAGTCTATTGGGTTGAATACGTATACATAGAAATTTGTCTATATTATATTTAACTTTAAAGAAACAATCCTACAAGTTGCCATATATGTACTTGCACTGTGGCAACGTTTGAATATATGTATGTTCTCTACCTTATTTCATATATTCTCCTGATGCATATACACCCGACAATTCTATGCGTTACATCATACACTGAGGAATTTCGCAAGTGAATATGTTGCGTACACGGGCGTGAATTACACATCCAATTTTTAATTTTATCAAATGCATTGCAAGTAAACTAAAATGTCAATTTAATGGTTGAAGTGTGGGATATTATTCTCATTCATAACTTGAAGAAATTAGTGATCCTTACAAATTTTCTTTCTCCACGTAAACAAAGCTAACTATAATCTGGTGATTTTTAATATATTAATTGTAATGAATATAAAAACATGACAATACCGCCTAAAACATTCACGTAACAATTTAACATTCAATCGTTACTCACTCTTTACAATTTTGTTTTATGTTGTTCTTCCAGGATATACTTCTCTTTGTTTTCAACGAGTGTTTGTAATATTTAATATCTCAGAGACGTTGTTTATTGACAAGTAGTTGAAGCTATTCGTAGGCAGACTATGAGTGGACTAACTCAGTGGTGAATGACAAAGTGTCGCAGACCCGAACGAGACAAGTGAATTAATTTTTCATGATGACTTCCTTTTGATATTTGAAATATATCATTATCAAAGTTGAATTACTATCTTATTAAACTGATCAAACGATATCATGCAGCCCTTTGTGATTATCCATTGATGCAAAGCAATTAGAATTATCATCAAGGAGAATAATTTGCAGGAAAACTTTGTTCAATATAATAAGCAGTGTATCAGTCTGAACTGTTATTACCTGAAACAACTTCTCCACAAGAGAAATTAATCTATTCAATTCTAATGACAGAGTGATTGCACCAAAATTCTAAAGTAAATGTTTGATGCAATAAAGTTAGGATTATAAAGTGAATATTAAATAATTGTGCAATTATATTCACATGTATATCTCTATTGGTGAATAGAGCAATGGCGCGTGTCTTTTATCGACTGACCGATGCAAAAGCCAAATAGTCTAATGAAAGTTGAGTGAGTGCAGATATCACCGAGTGTTTCTCCTTGTAGACATCAATGTATCTGGAATTAATATTGAAATGATGAATTTTCATGATGTCGATATGTCGGTGATGTTGTTATTGACTCCGTTGATTGCACCATGTATCGAATTTATGTCTTTGATCGCTTGCAAGATATATATTCATTTTCGTACTATTCATTGTTGGTAAGTTTTTTATTACAATAATTTTCTGTGAGATGGGTAAGAGAAATTTGAAGTGTTGTCTTTTACAATTTTTAGAGATTGTTGTGGATATATGGGTGGATAAGATAAACATCCCAATATTAACCCAAGACATCAGAGAGAAAAAAAATTGATGGTATTGAATCATTGGTTTAGTTGGTTATTCAAGTAATAATATTGAAAGTATGTTCACGTGTGGCTCGCATCGTTCCTCTATGAGGAAAACCTTTAAAATTGATTCATTAATGTGTGAAAATATTTGAGGATGTCATTAGTGAATATTCAGATATTTTTCATTAGTGTTCATCGTTATCAGAGTTTAGTAGTTGGCTATAAGGACTTTAGGATTAATAATGTATTTAGTATTAACCATTTCAGGTTGTTCCATCTCTAATTGAATGACGTCATGCAAAGAGAAGGAAAGGCAGTAGTAGAGCGTCGACTCGTAGCTTCGTGATTGTGATATTTGAGCAAGTAAACTGCGCGAGTCGTCTGCGGATCGTCGGCAATGTATTGGGATAACATGAGGTATTTACAGTTGATTTGGATTAAAAAATTCATGCGATAATATTAATGATTCTCACACGTGATAACTATTAATTTATTAATCTATTAGTTCAATTATATATTCGTTTATTTTTCGGAGTTTTATTCCTCAGATACTTGACGAAGTACAAGGGCATTGGACAATGAAAATCCTGTAAGCTTTAATAACGTTATTGGTTATCGTGTGTATAATGTTAGAAATTAATTGTTCACTTACTGCTTTATATGTTTCCAATGATAAGATATAAAAAAGTCCACCATTCAATATAATGGGTTTTTGGGCACGCGCCAAACTGAATTGAATCATTTGAGTGATATTTGTGATTGCTCGTCGATGTTCATTCAGTGAATTTTCGTGTTCATGAACGTGATGGAGTCAATGTTTGTTCCCAATCGGATGAGTAAATTGCATCTGCAGTCTTCAAACCCTGAATAATTTTTTATTATGTATTTATTTATCATGATTCTTTTTTCTCTAACACATATTATAGTATTATAAATGAATGGAGATGAACTAACCAATTCTTGAATTTTCGTTGCAAAATAGCAATAAATAAATAAATTGGCATTAATTCCTGACCAGTATTCCACTAGACTTAATACAGTCATAACTGATTCAATGCTGGACTGATTTTTAAATTCAATTAATTATCGTAGGATTATTTTATTATATAGAATAATGTACTGTTATTTCGTGGAGAATTGTTAAATGATTTTACATCAATTTTCATTGTTGCTGCTTGTAACGACACTAAACATAGTGCAAGTGTACTCTGCGAACAGATGATAAATAACGATGCACTTGCTGTTTGTCTAAATTTTTTAAGAAATCTGCACAAAAAAAACAATGATATTTATGTTTAATCATTTGTTTCTTTGTATTTTTTATACACATTTTTCTTGTTCTCATGACATTGAAGTCAATAATTGCGAGTAACTCAAATTCCTTTGATTCGATGTCAAAAACAGTTATATACAATTTTGTAGGAAATTCAATTTTGGTTCAAATTGTATACCAACATTTTTCTCCTCCGATGCTTAATTACAGCGATTTAATTGCTGAAACAAAAAAGAAATTCGTACATTTTCACCATGGTTCATGACACTCTGAAATTCTTTCCTCATTCCATCAATTTTGTCGTGTTTATTAAGCATCGGAAGATGAAAATAGTGTAATACAATTCGAATCAAAATCAGATTTCCTACAAAATTGTATATAGCTGTTTTGAACGTTGAGTTGATAAAATCGAAGTTATTCGCACTTGTTAACTTGACTATCGTGAAAACGCAATAAATATTCATAACAATTGTCGCCAGAATGTGAAATGCTCATTTATATATCAAATCAAACAATTATTCTGATGAAAAAAGGCAGTGATGAGATTATGAACTTTTTCGTCAATATAATTTTATACTTACATCAAAATTTCTTGATGATGTTTCATGCAATTTTCCAATTTAATCTCAAATTTTCGTACAGCTAAATCATCACTGATCAATTAAAAACAACGGAATAATTATTCACATTATCAATTAATATTTATATTTACTTTTTGATATTAAATATTTAACTATCGATAACCTTAATATTAATGAATTATCCCGTTGATCCATTAATGTGTCATTCAAATATTCGAACTGTCCACATGCGCATGCTAAAAAAGTAATATTCATGATGTCGTGAATACCGTGACCAATGGCAGATCCAAAACCACTTATGCCCTGAAATATAAATGTGCCTATATATTTTGAAAGATTATCAACTTTCCATGGATAAACACCCGGATAAGGTAGATGTCTTGAGAAACTTGAATTCATTTCATTCACGCCATAAATATCACTGTAGAGATCATAGAATACTGGATTCATACACCATTGTATCATTCCATAGATACACAAAGTCATATAAGCACCAGCAAATGTTGACATTTCTCTCCGAATTTTTATTAATTTTGTACGATAAAAATAATGATCTGTAAATTTTTTTTTACAATTGTAATTATCATCCTGTAATTTATTTGAAGGAGAACACAATGTTGGTGATAGTTTGGAAACCACTGTGCGTTTGTTTTTTTAATAATTACAAAAAAATTATGAACACAATTTAATTGTTCAATTTTTTCTTTTT
Organism: Zele albiditarsus; assembly: GCA_958496275.1. Classification (NCBI taxonomy): domain Eukaryota; kingdom Metazoa; phylum Arthropoda; class Insecta; order Hymenoptera; family Braconidae; genus Zele; species Zele albiditarsus. The sequence continues at coordinate 6,310,626 of OY292410.1, forward strand.
CACAAATTGCAAATTAGAAATGGATTTATTGATTCCAAAGAAATAAAAATTAGAACTATGATCAATCACCATAGTGCTCCTTCTTAGCAATAGATATTTTATTTATTATTGTCTCACCTTTATCATTCTCATTTATTTCCAGGCACAGCTGATGGCAATGTTTAATTTTCTCAATAAATTCTGCAATGTCATTGACCCGATTCATACCAAAAATCCATCTAACTATGCCACTGAAGTGAAAACAAATCGGATTGATGTGCGTAGCAAAAGTTGGTAAGTCATAACTATTTTTAATATCAATTATTTCACTAAATGTAAGCAGTGAAGCCATTGTCAATAAAAATCCTGTCACAATTGTTCCAATAATTTTTCTTGTTGTTGACAGTGAATTATTTCTTGAGAGTTTAGTGTCAGATAAAATACTTGACATGAGTGAACCATGAACATCGAAATTCACTGGGTTTTCAGTCGTCATTTTTTTATTCAATTCATTTATATCTGAAAGAGAAAATGGATCAATATTGACATCTGTTGACGAGTCAGGTTCACACAGAGGTATCAGGAATATATCAATATATTTGGTTGGATACATACCGTAAAAGTTGGTCTATACTACGTTTATCTCCAAAGAGGCAACCGTACAATTTAGCGTACATGCATAAGACTGGTGTAAGACTCGAACATATATATTTTTTATACCTTATCTCGTATATTCTCCTGGTGCATATACACCCAACAATTCCATGCGTTACATCATGCACTTTGGAATTTTGTGTGTGAACATGCTACGTACACAAGTGCGAATTATATATTCGCGTTTTATCTCCAGTAAGTATATTGTTATTGACGAAAAGAATAAAAGAATATTGAAGGAATTTATGACTAAATGAAACCACTGTTTTCAATAATCAATTTAATTTTTCTAACTCAGAACCACGAAAAAAATATAAATCTTTGTTATATTGATAAAATTCTAGTTTAGATTGTACGAAATATACAGATGAATAGAATGAAATCAGTTCGAGATAAATCGGCATATTAGTAATCGTAATATCGCATCAGCCAGTTCCAAAAACTTAGTTTTGCCATTGACGTGTTCGAAATTTTCAGCTGGTATTTGTTAACTTTGTCATATTAATTATAAATTTCGATAACTCCGATGTTCTTTTATCTGTTCTGAGTAACAAAATTCCATGCACTACTTACAAAATAATAGAAAGAAAAATGAAGTTCATCCAAATCCTGTAGATTTTAACGTAACAATTTTAATCTCAATATACTACTACTCACTTTTCATTCCTCGTTCTTTTATTTTATCATTAATGGATTCTCCTCTGTGTTCACAATGTGTATATGAAAAATTAAATCACTCAGCGACATCATTTATAGACAAGTAGTCAAAGTTATTCGTAGACAGACGAGGAGTAGACTGACACAGTGGAAAAGGTCTAAATGTCGTAGACCCGAACGACATACATTAAAATACATACATTTAATAAGTTTAAATGACTTTCATGAATATTAACGTGGAAAAAAATTGCATATTTTATATGAAAATTGGCAATTTAGAATAATCATTGATATTAATTATATTATCATTTTCAGATGAACGAGAGTTGATTTGAAAGTAATTTATTCGAAGAATTAGATGAGCATGAAGGATAACTTGTATCTAAAATGGATAATGACAGAATCAATTCTCATGATATGACTACGACAATTAAATTATCCTTGGCTCTGCTGATTCCACATTTTCTCCAAATTTCCTCATTGAATGTGAACAGAATATTATCCATGTGCTTTTGATTAATGGTAAGTGTTTAAGAATTGAATTTATTATGATAGTAATTCCGTTTAGTTATCTAGATTCATCACAATATTTTTTGTTTAATATATTTATATTATATTTTAGATAAATATATTTGCAAACGCTTCAGGGTATTTTATTTTATCAACAAAAAAAATAAGGTTAGTATTGAAGTCAAATGCGAAACTTTGAACGGTACTCTTCAATCATTGTTCGAAGAGTTATGATAAGAAGTTGACAACACTCAAGCAATTATATTTACGATAAGGGACTTATTTTCATTTTAATTGCGAAAATAGTCTCTTGATTAAGAATATTTTTCATATTCTGTGATCATGATTTCTGGTCGTACCACACCCAATTGGACGATGTCATAATGGCGAGAAGGAGACGCAGTCGTAAAGCGTCGACTCGTAGCTTCGCGATTGTGATATTTGAGCAAGTAAACTGCGCGAGTCGTCTGCGGATCGTCGGCAATGTATTGGGATAACATGAGGTATTTACAGTTGATTTGGATTAAAAAATTCATGCGATAATATTAACGATTCTCACACGTGATAACTATTAATTTATTAATCTATTAATTCAATTATATATTCGTTTATTTTTCGGAGTTTTATTCCTCAGATACTTGACGAAGTACAAGGGCATTGGACAATGAAAATCCTGTAAGCTTTAATAACGTTATCGGTTATCGTGTGTATAATGTTAGAAATTAATTGTTCACTTACTGCTTTATATGTTTCCAATGATAAGATATAAAAAAGTCCACCATTCAATATAATGGGTTTTTGGGCACGCGCCAGACTGAATTGAATCATTTGATTGATGTCAGTGATTATTTGTTGATATTCATTTCGAGAAATTTTAATCTCATATAGTGAAGAATTCACTGCTTGTTCCCAATCGCTCAAGTATATTGCGTCTGCAACATCCAATCCCTGTAACATTTTTCATAACGTATTCATTTATGTATGTGTCTTTCCATTGTGGATTTGGGATAACCGTCAAAAGTTGGATATCTAGGTACAATTCCGTACACTCTTCCACAAAATTAATTAGAAAATGTTAAATAGGCTTCAATGAATCCGTAATGAAAACGTTTTCAACATAAATAACTGTGTATAAGTAACTGTGGTAATTAGTAAACACAAGTGCAAAGTTGCAGATGGAATAATTCCACGAAGGAGATGAAAAAAAAAAAAAGAAAAGAAAAGGGAAGAGTCTCTCTATTAAGTATTGACAATGGACTAACCAGTCCTTGAATTTTTGTTGCAAAGTAACAATAAAGAAATAATTGGATATTAATTCCCAGCCAATATTCCAACAAACTTGACGCTGTCATGATTGATTCGATGCTAGACTGATTGGTAAATGCAATTATTGTCAAGAATAATATTTGTTTAAACAAATTTGTGAAGACAAAAATTTTGTTTTCAATGATTTTACATCAATTTTCATTGTTGATGCTTCCAAAGACACTAAACACAGTGCAAGAGTACTCTGCGAACAAATAATGAACATCGGTGTGCTAGTTGTTCGGCCCAATTTTCGAAGAAATCTGTATGAAATCAATTTAAAATATTTTGATGAATTGTTCGTCATTCAATAATTATATTTACACTTACTCCAAAATTTCTCGATGATGTACTAAGCAAATTCGTAATTTATTCTTGAATTTTTTTGCTGCCATATCATCTCTTTATCGTTAGCAATCAGACATCAAAGTTTAATCAGTTGAATAATTACAATTCCTTTTCTCTCGCTCTTTTTTTCTTTTTTTTTTCTATATACTTTACCGCAAAATTAATTCATTGTCTCGTTGATCTGTTAATACTCCGTGTAAATATTCAAGATGGCTGTATGCACAAGCTAGTAAAGTGACGTTCATTATTTCATAAACTGCATGACCAATTCCAGAACCAAGGCTAGCAAATGCCTGCAATCCAAATGTTCCAATGTATTTATAAATATTATCAATTTGCCATGGAATAACTCCAGGATAAGGTAAATGTCGGAAAAAACTTGAATTCATATCTTTCACGCCATAAATATCATTGTAAAGATCGTAAAATATTGGATTTGAACACCATCGTATTGTTCCATAAACTAATAATGTCATATAAGCACCAGCAAATATTGACATATCTTTGTTACACTTCATCATTTTGATATGATGATAATGATTATCTGTAATGAATGTATTTCAATGTTTCAATACATTTGAAAATTAAATATCTCTATTGAGAGGTGATTCCATGGGGATAAATTCTGTTAAATTTAATTATTTATGTAAATACTGTTGTCACCTATTGATGAACAAATTCTGATGAAAATGCAAAAAATAATATTTTTTCACAGTTGTAGTTAAGTTTATAAGGATTAAAAGAAAAGAAAAAAAATAATTATCTCACCTTTATCGCTTTCATTAAGTTTCAAACTAATTAAATGACAACGTTCCATTTGTCCAATAAGTTTCATAATTTCATTGACATTAATAATAGCATGAATCCATTTAAACGTACCGCATAAATGGAAACAAATTGGATTCATACGTGTTGCAAATGTTGGTAAATCGTAACTATTTTTAATGTCAATCGTTTCAGAGAGCATTAATAAAATACTTGATATCAAAAATAATCCCGTAATAGATGTTCCAAAAATTCTTCTTGTCATTGATAATGAATTGTTCTTCAACATCTTGGCATCAGATAGAATAATTGTAACATACTTTCCGTAAACATTAAAGTCCAATGTATTCGAAAGTTTCATTTTCTCGTTTTCCATTTGGTCCATTTAAAATCTGTAACAAAATTTCTATTAATATCCACACTGTGTTTCTCATTTTAAATTAATATTTTTTATGGCAAATATTTTTAATGTTTCTTCGTCTGTTTTAAATTTCAGATAATACAAAGATAAAGAAATAATAATAATAATGCTTGATGAAAGAGTAAAACCAACACAAAGAGGTATCAGGAGTTGCCACGAGTTTCTTTCAAGTATATCCATACTCACATACACATTGATATATATATATGTTTTGAAGTCTGGTATACTACAACACTCTTTGAGGAAGGAATCTTAACAAAACAAGTTCTCGTACATGTACTCGCAACTGGTACGAGTTTAAACATATATATTTTCTCTACCTTATCTCGTATATTCTCCTGGTGCATGTACAACCGACAATTACGTGCGTTACGTTATACACCATGGAATATTGTATGTACACATGTTGCGTACACAAACACGAGTCATACATCCCAGAATGTATATCACGAACTATGTGTATTAAAAACATAAATTCAATTGAGAAAAATTTAATGCATGTAAAGATTATATGACAATTTTCAATCTGAATTATTACTCAACTCTTTATAATTTTATTTTTATATTATAATCAACAATGTTTGGTTTCTTTATTTTTCTTCGTTAATAATTTGTCAATTGAAATATGTTGAATCACCTTTGGAACATTATATCTAACTTGGAAGTAGTCAAAGTTATTCGTAGACAGACAACGAGTAGACTGACTCAGTGGATAATGTCCAAGTGTCACAGACCTGAGCTACACCAGTGAAATTAATTTTTTCATTATTATTTCTTTTGATGACTGTGACTATATCTCTATCAAAGTTGAATTGCTATATTATTGAGTAGATCAAACGACACTATATAGTACTTTGTGATTATCTATTGGAGTAAAATAATTATAGTTATTGACAATTGAAACAATTGTTCAACAAACTTCGTTTAATATAATAACTGGACTCGTTTCAAACTGTTATTATCAAACATAAGTTTTGTCACGCGAGGAATTAATCTAGACAATTCTAATAACAGAGTGTTCATTGAATTTTTAAATATAAATTGTACACTGTTATAGAAGTTTCTATATACAAAGAGAATATTAAATAATATTGGAATATAATGTTTGCAGGTTTGATGTCATTTGTGAAGAGACCAACATGATAAATTGTTCGTTGACAGAGTGGTTGGAACATGCAGAAAACAGAATTCAAATATGAAATACACATGTATATGTGTACAGAGTGTAAAGGCAAAGGCACGCGGTCGTTTAACCGGGTGCGACCCGCGTTTTCGGACGTATATTGAACGAGAGCAACAGAGTTGAGTGAGAGTGAGAAAGCAACGCCCCATTTTCCCCCTGTTCTCTCTTCGTCCATAGTCGTGTGGACCCGAAGAACTCTACTTTGATGATGGTGCCCTGCCGCCAGCGTTGTCCAACGCGTTGCCGAAATTCGGCAATGATTGATGGCTATTAGACCCTGTGGGCCAACTCATCCTCCATTTGATAAGAATCATATTGGTATTCGTCAATTTTAATTTGTCTTTCTTGTTTTTATCTCACTTGATTATTTTCTTATTTTTTTTCTTTTTCTTCTTTATTTTTTCATTTCTATTTATACTTAACTAATCTTCCAATTCGTATCACTGATAAACACACGTAACAGTTTCAGACTAAACTTGGCGCCAGTGCTGTGATACGATTCAATGGCACCCAGAGCAGTATGAGAAATAAATTTGTGGTGTTGAATTTTCAATTTTTTCGGTTATTACTGTGGGAATTTTTTTTTTTTTGTCTATTAATACGGTGATACTGGTTGTTTGGTTGTTGATAGTGATTGTTTCAACATTTTCAGGTGAAGAAAGGGGTGTTTGAGAATGTTCGAAAGGGAAAAGAAAGAAATCTATAAAATTGCGTTTCTAGGACATTTATTATAGAAGAAAAAAATTCTTTTCTGTATTCATTGGCTAAATTTAATGATCAATATTGATGGATCAATTATTTCTAAGTGCAGGAGTGGGTGATTGATTAAGGAGAAAGGACAGTCGTATAAAAATAATTGTGTCAATTTTTTCGTAGAATTTTTGTTGCAACGAAAAAACATTTTTTCCACACTTTTCATTGCAGAAAAATTAATTTAGTTATTTTGTTGGTTTGTTAATTTTTATTGTCGTCAACAATAATTGATTTATTATCTCCGGCAGAGTAGGGCGGTAAGTGTTTGATGGAAAAGGAATAATGTCAAATTTCTCTCGTTGATATTTATGCGAAAAAATTGCACAAATTTATTTCATCGGTTTTTTTTCTTTTTTGCAAAGAACAAAAATTCTTTATTATTTATGTACTCGGTTTTAATCATCAATATAAACAGATTCATTATTTCCAGGTGAAACAGTTGAATCAATTGCATACAATTTGAAGAGGTGAGGAAAATTTGTCACGGGATACTCTACCATTTGCCAGAATCATCCGCAGTTGAATAAATGAATATTAAATGCTGAATTTGATTAAAGCCGAACTGGACGTCTAAGTCGATTTGGATTTTATCGCACCGATGCTTCATTGAATGGCTCTTATCAAGTCTATATATATATACATCTGTTCTCCCTCCATATGAGCAACTCAAACGCACATGTGTAAGCAAAGAATTTACATTTCATCATGTGAGCGAAAAACGCTAACTGGGAGTAAAATAAACAGAGATGAAAGTGACTCGCGCGCGTTGCGATGGACTGGGTGGGAGATTGCAGATTTTCAGGTGAGCTTGCATCTATGCTATATATACAAGCGTGTGTTGGTACAGAGAGCGACAGAGAAAAAGAGAGACAGAGAAAGAGAGTTGTGGTGTAGTTCGCTCTGCCTCTTCGCCTCGATGTTTGCCGTTGCCGCAGCAACATACACCGCTCTTTATTAACAACAATTAACATTCATACATTGTTTATCCACCGCTTACTTTTCACTCTATAATCTCCAGTAATTGCAATTAAAAGTATATTATACCCGAATCAAGCGCACAATATTCAATACACGATTAAAGTGTATTTAAAATTAAATTGGACTCGTGCGACACTCGCCACTTAATTAGGGAATCATATTCAATGAATGGTAGTTTTGTTGCATAGTCGCATATAAATATATCTATATTATTTTCCAATAGCAAGAATAAATTGTTGCAAATTCTCTTGATGCTATTAATACTACATGAATTATTTATCAATCCAAAAATTCAATTCATTCTATTCAACACAATGTGAGTAAAACCGAATATTAATAAATAATTCCTATTGAATCTAATAATAATAATTCATTTATAATTCTCTTGACGCTGTAGTAGTCATTTAAAATCAACAAATCATCATTTAACGTGCGAGAATAAATTAAAGAAAAAAAAAAACAGTAAATATAAATATATCTTTGTGTGATGAAATTTAATAATGATACTTTTATAACTACTAATCAACTCAAGATTGGTATCGGGCTGTTATTATATTTCTCCTTTTATTCCACCTCACTTCATTCTTTTATTCTTGATCTTATTATAAAAGAATAACGTAGAAGACAACAAAAAAAAAAAAAAAAACCAAATAAAATTCTTGTTCATTGAAGAACCGCCTACCATTTATAGTAAGTATATATTATTGGGGATCCCACATTGCCATATTGAAGCAACTGTTGCCAACAAACGGCCGGCCATCGGTGTACGCTGGAATCAGGAGAGCATAGTGAATAAAATGGTAACATAGGGAATTTGTGTATCTTGGCGCGCGTACGCCTGCATTCGAATGAGAGCGCTATCATATCTCGTTCTCTTTTTATTTGCGAAATAAAAAGAAAGAAACGCGCGTAAAGAACTTCGCAAATGTATACATATAGATGTGTTGCGAATGCGACGCCAACTCTTTTACATTGCTGTAATCCGCGCCCAAAGATTTACCAGTCTCCGGTTATGTTTGATGCACCATTATGCCTTTGATTACGGTAGGTTAGTTGCATCAATGGCGTCATAAAAATGACGGTCTGACGTCATAGAATGGCAATGACGTCAGGAAAATAATAACGTCATTGATATTGGAGTATTGCGAATTTTATATATCTTATTCTCTGGCGCACGATTTCAAATTCAATCACTCTATGTGTGTGTGTGTGTGTGTGTGTGTGTGTGTGTGTGTGTGTGTGTGTGGGTGAGTGAGTCACATATATATCTATTTATTTGTGTGTGTCAGCACTTGCGCAGTTGTAAAAGAGTAACGGCTGCCGGTATTACCGCCATCTATTCAAATATAAGATTTGCAATATATTCTAGAGACGTATTGGTACATTTGAAAATATGTATAATTATTTAATGATGATTTTTGTTTCTTGTTATAATTTCTTTGAGTTTTATTGTTTGATGGTTGTGGTGGAATAAAATGATGATGAATTGATAATTTTAATAATAATATTAATGTTTATTTGCAGATTGACTGTGGACGAAGACGATACGGTGGATTATAATACCGACAGTAAAATTGATGGTTTCGCCCACTCGGCATTTTGCCCATGGAGTTTGTCGGTGTGTAAATTCAACTCGATCTGGTATTGAGAAAGAAATATACATGAGATAAATTGCTTTTGCAGGTAATAGATAGTGGGTAAAGTTGAGAACGAGGATACTTTTGTAACAGAGAAGCAGGAATGAAAGAAATATATTTGAAGAGCACGTGGTGTATGTTATAGTCCAATGAACTTGGCTTTAGATATGATGAATTTGATTGGAAAAAATTTATTACTTACTATGTTATTGTGTGTAGAGAATTCGAGAATTTGATTTGAATATGTTTTTTTGGTAGTGATGAGTTGAGTTAAAGTGTGTTTGAAAATTTGAGGAGGGAAATAAATAAGCCAAGATATATTATATGATTATTTTTTAATATTCACATTGGAATAATCATAGTATTTTTTTTATAGGAATCTTTGAATGAATTGAGAAACAATTTAGTTATTACTCGGAGCTGGATTAATGACTAGTCAAAATAAATGAATGATGTGGAAAAAGTTTATATTGAATCATATATATTTTCATGGTAAGTTTGAGGAGATTATAAAAGTGTCAAAGCGATTATTGTTTGGTAAAAAAATTCCAATGCAATTAATTATTTGAATAATATGAGTTTTGGATAATTAAATGTCGTAGGCATTACTGAAAATAAATAATTGATGAAAGTAAGACGTTGTTTAATTGATATGTGACGAAGAGAATGTTTTTTATATTGTCCTCGTTCGTACGTTGCTGACGAAATAGCAATTTTTTTATTAAACAAATAAATTATTAAACACCCACAAAGGGTGATCGGTAATATTCTACTCTTCTTTCATTATTTAGTTCTATTCTACGACATTTATACAAAATTAGTGGATCAATAATAATAACTTATTAATAATAAGTTATTATTGATAAGATTTGATCGGGTATGGTAGGTTACTTATAGTAATCAATATAAATGCATTTGAAATTGTATTTTATATATAATATATTTACAAGATTAATAAGAAAAAAACATTATTGCAATAAATTCCAACTTATAATATATATGTATATGTATTAGGTCATCGATACGATGCACCTGCAATATTTATTTATTTGTTATATTATTTCTGTTTGTAGGTATTCAAAATTTTTTACTTTTTTCCATGGGCAGTGATGCGAATACTCGTTTCACAATAAACATCAATATTCATATAAAAAAAAAAGGTAAAATTAACAATTTTTAAAGTTATTTTGATTATGTATTATGTATACTTATATTGGAGTGGTTGAAGATGAATTTAGGCGAAAATATAACATGAAGTCAGTGAAAGAAATATTGCACAAATTAATATTGGAAAATATGAAAACGGTTCATCTTTTCACATTTCGTTCAGTCATATTTTTTTCAACTATTATTAATTATACTAATATTCGTTTTTTTCCAAGTCTTGTTCAGATAAATTTAAAGGTAAAGTGTGTGCGAATTTTTATATGTGGAAAATATTTTAATAGCGATGCATTGGCTGTAGACTTTTTTCCTCGTAATTAAGAAAAATGATTTTTATAATTCAATTCTCATTTTGATGAATAAATCGGAATTAAAAATTCGTTTTTATTTTTATTGATGAAGAATAGTAAGACTGGTGGATAAAAAATGTTGCACTTCTGGACCACTCTAACGAAATTAAAATACTTATATAGATAGAACTAATTACATAATTCTTGTAATTAAATTTAGGATGGAGGTGTGGTGCTATCCGCACGTAAATGTGACGGTGCTGCCTCGCTGTACGCAATATCAAAGACACTTTTTTTTTCAAGAAGTTGCTGATGTCGTAAACGATTTGTTCCTGGCACTGGTACAATAATTTCCGTATCTGCATTAATATTATCAGGACGTTGGAATTCACTGTTTGTACATGGAAATTGTGATTGGTCAATAATGGAATTTTGCGGTGAAGGATTTGGAACTGGTGGTGGTGGATGAAGGTAAAATGGTTGTGTAATTTTTTCATATTTATATTCAGAATGTTGGATAAGATAATGATATTTCATTGTTGTTGTTGCTGCTGCTGTTGCGGTTGTTGCTACCACTGGTGTTGATGGTGGTTTTGCAGGTGCAAAAATTTCTACAGGTGGATCATAATCATCACCATTAGCACGTCGCAATTTTCTTCCTTGTCTTACAATTGCCTTGAGCTGTTCAGATTCAATATTAATCAACGGTTGAATTTTTCGACGTGTTGAAAGTGGAGTCACTTCAGGTGTATGTATACCGAATATTTTCCTGTCCTCCGGACTCATTTTTAACCACCGTTGTCGCGTGCTCTTACGCAACCATTTTGGTGGCTCCTCATTCTCATCATCTCCTGATTTTCGCTCGCGTTTTCGACGCTCTGATTCCTCTCGATTGTGTTTGTACCAAGCCATGTAACGTGACTGTGCTTCAATGTGTTCGTCTTTGTTGTGTTTCGTTATCATTTTTGGTGAGATATTAAATTTTTCTTGATCGATTTTTAATTTATTATCTGATGTTGTTGTTTCAGGTGTCATGGGTGGAATTTTATCAGACATTTCGTCTAAATTTCCGGCTAAAATTTCATCACTCCTCGATTGTTCATGCACTGCGGGAATTATTTTATCGACTGTGTTAATTTCAGACGATTGAAAAGTTTCGGGAATTATTTCGTCGTCTTTATTGACTTCCATCGCATCTGATGGCTGCGATATTTCTACAAACTCTTCGACTGATGTTACCAATGTTTGTTCGTCAGTTTTATCAATGTCTGAATACACTGAGATTTTATCTACTGGCATTATTTCCGGTATTGAATCAAGTCCATCTATTTCTCTCTCTGCATCGCTGCTTGAAGATGATTTTTTTATTCCACCAATTTTTGTAATTTTTTCCAGATTTTTTTTCCCTTTTTTCTTCGGTAGACTCGTGTGATCAGGTGTAGATTTTTTTTTTCCATCTGTATTCAACTCTTTCACTGATTGTTTGTGAAATATTTTTTTCTCTTTTTCAAATTTTTTATCCATCAATTTTTCTTCTGGAATTTTTTTTTCATGTTCCAATTTTTTCCGGAGTTTTAATTGTTCATTTGATTGCTCGCTAACATTCGATTGTCGTTTTATTGTGTCACGTGTTCGAATAGTTCGATCTGATGTTTTATCAAACATTGTTACACTTTTTTCTTTTTTCGGTAGGTTTTTTATATTTCCTAAGCTCTTCGTTCTCCCTTTTGACATTTGTTGATACTTCAACGATGGTTCTTTAATATTTTCACGGCTTTTGTGTTGCAGTTTGCGTCCTTTTAACTCGTCACCGCTGTCAGATTTTATTGACATCTTTTTATTAATTGTATCCAAAATAATACCTGGACTCGTTGGCAATTGTTGAACATCTACGTTGATTATTTTCACTTCTTTCGACTGATCTGCAATAGAAGTGTCATCAACAATTGCTGCTAATTGTTCAGTGTCGAATTTAATAATGGACTCTACCTTTTTTGGAATCGTTACAATATTCTTATCCTGCGTCTGGTCATTGACATCAGAAATTTCATCACTGGATTTTTTGTCTGCAATTATTGGCGTTACATCTGTAAGAGAATCGTCATTACTCATACGTTTCTCCATTAATTTCGATTCATATTCATTAACTGTTTGAATATCTTCAGTCTTACAAATGTTTTCATCTTCGACTGAATCTTCAATTGTCTTCAATAATTTCATGGAGCTTTCTTCAGAATAATTATCATCTACAGTAATTTCTTCTGGTGATATCTCGATTTTTTTTTCTTCATCAACAATTTCAGGTGACTTGACAACAGTATCCAATGGTTTTTCCATCATTATTTTTATTGTATCATCACTTGAAATTATTTTATCTTCGGATAAGATTCCTAATGATATTTGTTCTGATATTTTATCAACTGTCGTTTCAAGTTCGTGTTTTGCTTTGGATAATTCCAATTGATCGTCGGTGGATACATTATCCATGTGTTCCATTCGTACTAAACGTCGATGACGCGGAGTACCATAAGGTTGTGCAATAAATGCAGTTTGTGTTGATGATTCACTCGAAGCATCACTGTCATCTTCCAAAACATCGAGAGCAGTATTAATTAATTCAATTGATGTGGATGGCAATTCTTTTGCTGACATTTCACTTGGGAATATCATTGGTGATTTTAATTCAACGTTTGGAAATGTTTGTTCGTCTGATGAATTTGGAGATTTAATTATTGTATTTATTTCTTTGGATTTTGTAATTATTTTCTCTGGTTTTGGTGAAATTGGCAGTGGGCTTTTTGCCATTTCATCAATGGATTGTCTTCTTGGTGAATTGAGGAAAGAAGTTTCTCGTGATATGACAACTCGAGTTGGTGTAGATGAACGACTACCATCATGACTCATTATCGATAATTTTTCTAATGCCAATTGTAATTTTTCACTTTCCATTAATGACTCGTCAATTTTATCAGGTATTTCTGACTTGTCGGTGGTGTCGATGACAACTATCGTTGAATCTCGTTCCGTAAGAATATTCTCAGTTTGTTCTTTCGCGTCTTCGAATTTTTGTTGATCAATTGGAGCATTCACAATTGCATTTTGAGTTGAGTCAGGTATTTTTAATTCCATTTTCTCATCAATTATTTCAATTTTCATTCCATCTGTTGGTGATTGGATTGGATGGTGAGTTGATATGATAGAATGATCAAGAGAATCTGATGAAATTGTTGGTGGTGTGATTTTTAGAATAGTTTTAGGAGAAATGATTGGTGAAGTTTTGTTTAATTCTTCAACAATTTTTTCTGGCGATTTTACTGTTCCATCTTTTTCCATTTTTTCCAGTCTCAGGGGATCTGTTGATGCAGTTAATTCAAGAGTTTCACTTTCTTCGCCCTTCAAAGCTGTGTCTGGAATTAAATGGCTATCAATTGGGTGTATTTCTTTAATATTCGTTTCATCCTTCGGAGAAATTATTGGTTGATCAATTAATTGTTTGTCTACCTTTTCTTTTGTAATAGTTTTTGTTTCGTCCATGATCGACTCGCTGAGTTTTTCAGTACTTTGAACACTTTGTTCTTTATTGTCAATTGTAATTTCGTCTCTTAAAGATATTAATTGTCGTTCGATAAATTCATCCTTGACCTCTTTATCTACAATATCCTTTGCATCATCAATTATTGCCTTGATAATTTCAGCAGTACTTGATTTGACATTTTCTTGATCAATTTTTATTTCATCACTTGGATGAATTAATTCTTTCTCGATTTTTTTCTCCGTTATGTCTTTTGCATTATCTATTATTGATTCACACAATTCTACGGGTTTTTCAATTTCTTTCACAATTATTTCCAACGGTGGAATAATCTTCGTCACATTTTCCACCATTTTTTCAAACCGTTTTTCTTCGCCTTTGATTTTTTCCATTATCGGTTCTGGGTTGAGAATTGGTTCCATATGTTCGAGTGATTCACTCGTTTGAATCGTTGGTTTTTCAACGATTCCCTTCAGTTCGATGGTTGACAAGGTTCCCGAATTGTCTGCTAATTCGGATGAGGCTGAAATAATTTTGTCAATTTTGTTTCTCGTGTGTTCAACATCTTCCGTCATTGTTTCAATATTTGGAACAATTTTAACACTCGATTCTGCTAGTATATTTACACTGGGTATATCAAATTTAATCACGTCTGCAGATGAATCTTCGTCCGTTGTATTTTTTATCATTTTTTCTATCTCCAAATTCTTAATTTCACTGATTAATTTTTTGTCGTTGAGTTCTAATAACGTTTTGGTATTTAATTTTGGTTTTTTTACAGCATCATCACTCGATGCCGATTGTTTCATTGAACTGTCATTAACAATTTCCGGAGTGCGATCAGAATTTGTCCCGGAATCACTTTCTTGAACAGTTTTTTCATGATCTGCCAATTCAATCGATTGGATTTCACTTTTTGCTATATGATCAGAGTCATCTTCTGATATAATTAATTTTTTCTGTGTTTTTATTGATGGTTTTTCTAGTGCTTTAGTCATTTCTTTTCGTTTTCCCGTGTCTGGAACACGTGTCCCAACTGTTTTTTTCCCATCTTTCAAATCAATCGCCACTTGTCGTTTAAATTGCGCACGAGTATTTTTAATATTTTTCAACAATTTCGTTTTTAAATCATCACCTTCAACAACTTTACTAGTCAATATCTTACCCTTTGGTTTATCCATTACATCCTCAAGTTCTGAGCTTCCAGTACTAATTGACAATTTTTTACGGTAATTTAATTTTGGCTTTTGGATTTTATCACTCGAAACACTTCCAGATTTTTCTGTTTTACATTGTTCTTTACTCGTCGATAACTGTACAACTGGTTTTTGATTATACTTTGATTTTTTTGCTTTAATTATATCAATTTTCTTATTTCGCTTCGCATTATCAATAGGGATATTTTTATTCTCATCCTTTGAATCACTCGCCAATAATTTCCCAACTTCTGAGCTCTCTTCCTCACTCTCTTGTATTTTTTTACCAACTAATTTTGATAATTTTTTACTCAACGAGCTCATTTCACGTTCCAATATTCGAAAACTCGGTTCATTAACATTTCTTGTACGTTCTCGTGATCTTTCACGGCCCTTTTGATCCTTAATACAATCACTTTTAATCATTTCCACTGATGATGATTCATCATGTCGTGTCAATTCTTCATCTCTCGTTGATTCATAACGTGAATTTGAACTGTCAGCAAATCGTTGACGTACAGTTGGTGGAGTGTCACCAGTTTCATCCAATGAATCCGATATTTCTTTCAACACCTCAGTTTCAATTGATGATATTTTTCTGCCATCTTTAACATCCTTCATTTTTTTTCGCAACAAATTCGTACGTTTTTCATATTGTCTTTCATCCTCTCTAATTGGTGATTTCATCCACAAAGTTCTGATACGTTTTGGCTCACCATCATATCTTTTTTTGGATTTTAATCGTCGTCGCATTTTGGCTTCCTCCTCCGATTCATCATTATCACTACGACTACGATTTTGCTGTTGCTGCTGCGGATGATTATTCGAATCAGTTTGTGTTGCCATTGTTTGATTTGTTTGCGTACCAGCCGCAACTTGTCCCGGCAAACTTTGAGTTTCTAAATAACTACCTGTATCTAAAACAATTCCACCAACACCACCACCAACAACACCACCACCACCACCACCACGATCACGTTCTAATAACAATCGTGTTAGCAAAGCATTCTGTCTTGCCAATTCTAAATCATGAACTGAATAATGATGAATATTACTGACATTGTGTAATTGTTTTTCATCATCAATCAGTGATTTTTCTTCTATTTTTGTCATTGGCCCATGAATTAATAATGTTCTGGCGCTTAAATCTTGACTAGTATCTTTTATTTCAGATCTAATTGACTTTTCATACGGTCCATGTTCGATTATCAATCGTTGAACGTCAGGACCAAGTTCTTCAATGTGTCTATGTTCCAATTGTTCTGGTATCAGTAAAATTTCTTGTTGCTTTTGGTGTTGCTGTTGAATAATTGCACCTTTCTGTCTTTCATGTGATTCCATACTATGTCTCTCCAATTCCTGCATGCTGTCATGATAATCTTGGGTATTGATACGTAATTTTTGATCTTCAATAAAACGTCGTAATAAAATATCTTTGCCATCAACACGATGTACACTCGCTTGATCGATAATTATTTTTGGTTGATTTCGATGATGATGTTGTTGATGCATTGTCGCTGCAGTTTCTTCAATTCCACGTGTCACTAAACGCATTACTTCAGCATTACCTTCACGATAATAATGTTGATCGCGCATATTTGCAATGTTCTCACGTCTATCAGTGGAATTGAATTTTTCTTGTCGCATTTCATCAATGTTTGTCATGGGATATCCATGATTTCTTGCTGGTTCCATGTCTTCGACATACAATTGTTCTTTGTCTCGACGATTTCTGATAGGTTCAGTAATAAACATTGGTATTGGTGCGTCTCTTATATGAAGCGAATGTGTTTCATGTGGAATTTCACGTTCATGATCAATTTCAATTCGTGTCACGTCACCAGGTAACGATGCTATTCCATAGTTTTTTATATTTCGACGATTAAATTGCCAATTGCGTGTTGGATCTGCACTCCATGCTTGTTTTCTCCGTGACCACGTGGCTAATGATAAAAAAAATAATACAAATTGATTATTTGATTAGTTTATTTGATGTTAAACGAGCTGGCTGTCATGACACCTTGGAAACTAACGGATCGATTTTGTTGCAATAAGATTAATTTGATTTGTGTGTGAATTTTTTATAACACGAACTAGGATTGTGTTGATGGATAACAAAATTAATTTTTTTTTTGGCATTCCAGATTCATATTTATGCTCACCGTCCATCATCATTGGATACTTGCGATGGACATGTCGTCTAGTGCGATTGTCCGAGTGGGCTACAAGCGTTTCTGAAGAGTGAACACGTCGCTTACGTGGCGCCATATAAAATGGACAACTTGGACAAATGCAGCAAACAATCACAGCAATTATTGCCGCAATCATTAATAAACCCAAGATGGTCAATAACCACGTGAGTATTTTATTTTCCGCTCTGTACACCGTCTGAAATAATATTCTGAATACTTATACTTTTTTTTTTTTTTGGTTATGCAAAAAAATAAACAACGAAAATAAATTTCATTCTTCATATTATTTTCTAGGAAACATCAATTTGTTTGATCTCCTTTTTCTATTGTTTAAATCATTATTATTAATGAAAACAGAATGCAATATTCTACTCACTACTTCTTCACTTGTTATAGTATTATTGATATTAATTGTCCCACCATTATTTCGGGGATCAGTGCCAGGCATTGTTTCATCATTTTTCATATCATCATTTATTACACCGACACCATTTGCCGCTAGTGCTGCACGAATTTTTTCAATGTCAACGAATGATGCACCTGGCCCAAGTTGTTCAACTTTTGCGACGACAATACTTCTGTCAATTAATTAATATTTATATTTGAAATTGTATGTGTCATATTTATTCATGAGAGTATTTGTTAATAGTGCACAGCAACATTTTATTTCTTATCATTCAATTTTTTGACTCGATTGTGTGTTACATGATAAAATTCTGCTATGGTTGCATGTACAAGTTTTATGTTCAATTAACACAATAATTAACAATTGTTCTCATTGTAAAAATCAATTATTTACTGTATTGAATCATATCGAATTCACGAAAGTAATTCCACGGAATATATTTTATTTATAACAATTTTGGTCAGCATTTAAATGAATTGACCACTGCAGAAAATCGAAATAACTTTATATAATCATTTATACCAACTACTTCACAGCTCTATGGACATAAACTTCGTGGAATTCACCAGTAAATTTATTAGAAACAAAAAGCATTTGTTTTAAATTGTTAATCGATTTTTTTATTAGACAAACCTCTTTCCACTCTCTGGACTCGGTAAATTATCTCCCGGATTATTTGGTAAATTTTCTTGTGTTGTGAAAGGACGAATTTCTTGTACAGTTATTCGACCACCTGTAATTGTTGCTAAAGTCTGTGCAGTTTTTATTGGATCAGGATGTTCACCTGGCACTACAAACATCACTATTCTTGCTGCAGTTGCGGGATTTGAAAGAATATTTATTTGTGTTGTGCCAGATAAATGAGGAACACCTAAAATTGAATCAGAGAATTCGACAGACAATAAATATATAATTGAAACAAAATTACGAGTAAAAATTTCAGTTTATTATTCGTTTTTATTTTCAATTGTTTGAATTATTTGAAACTCACCCAAATCGTAAGCTCGAGCTGTTAATGTGAACAGAATATTTTGGTTTTCTCTCTTCTGTCTAATAATATCCATTCCACTTTGTTCATTTGTGATATTCGTATTATTATTGGTTTCATTATCGGATATCATTGGTAAAATATTTAATTTCGTTGCCGTAAATGTTTTCTCAGTTGTTTCATCTTGTATTTGTCCAAATGTTTTTTTAAATTTTGTCGCAAATCTTTGATAGGGATTGTTACGAATATTACGAATTTTTGTTATTTGTTCACGTATAAATAATTCACCAGTTGTATTGTCCAATACAAATTTATTATCATAATTGCCGTGAACTAACTCATAGTGTACTTGATTGTTTGGTGGTTCTGCATCGTTATCAAATGCCTACGAAAATTTCCATCATTAATATTTGTTAGTTGCAGATACAAAGAATATTTAAAATAAGTTTACATTCCAATTGGAAATGGAATTAATTTCTGATACAAGTAAATATTTCTCGAATCAAACTTAATAATGTTAAATGAAAAAATGCTTCCTTTCATTGTAATTACTATGATGGATGCTGCTGCGCATCTTATCAATAAATTCCATTAATAATAAGAGAAAATAATAGCCAAGAATAAAACTCACTTTTATTATAGCAGGCATTGTAAAATTCGTTGAATTATCATTCAATGTAAATTCATATGTATCCTTTTCAAATATTGGAGCATTATCATTAACATCTAATAAATTAACAATCAAAGGAACAATTCCATTAAGACCCTGGCCATTTTCATCACGTGCCTCAACTGACAATTGTAATTGTGATGTTAGTTCACGATCTAAGACAGTTGTGCCCATCGCAACAGTTATTACACCCGTATACGGATCTATTGTAAATGCTTCTTTGCCTGGACCAGTTATTCCAGTATATTGAATTTTACCAAACAATCCAGTGTCTTTATCAGTTGCGTGTACTTGAATTACACGTGTCCCAGCAGTTATATTTTCTGATAATGTTATATGATATGATTTTTCATCAAATTCTGGAGTATTATCATTGATATCACGTAGAAATATTGTCACTGGTACTGATGTTGATAAATTAGTTGCTGGTCCAACCTCTTGAGCAATAATCTAAACAATATAACTTTGATTATTCAAATTATTAATTCATAAAATTGTGTAAAATAAATTTTGTTCTATTCTTTAATATTTTGTCTCTTAACCTTAAACCGAAGACTCTTGTAACTTTCATAGTCAATTAATGTATTATCTCGTACAGTTAATATAAAATTAGTCGTTCTCTCAGCAACAGTTGGACCAATTTCAAATGTTCCATTATTATTTTCTAATTTTAGAGCAAAAACACCTGCTTTTCCAATATCTTCATCATGAACTTTTGCAATGTATGGTTCATTGAACAATAACGAGGATCCAAGTTCTGTATTTTCATCCATCCAAGCTACATAACTTGAATTAAAAAAAAGGTATCAAAAATTTTATTAACAAAGATAATGTGATATTCGTGTTTTAGGATACACTCAAATATCTCATGATTGAATATCTCCAATGGGATATAAAAAATATAATTTTTTTTCACTAGTTCAACTAAATTTTGTTCATCCCCAGCAAAATCTTTTAACATTGTGATCTATCATTAAAGAACAATGTCTATTCTCTCAGAAACATTTGAGATATTTGAACGTATCACACTAAATGCTCAATTAAATTTCATTCTATTTTACATATTTAAAGTTAGGTACCAACTTATCATTTTCAAAATATGGTGGACTATTTCCAGGTTCACCAAGCAATAAACCAACTTCAACAACTGTCGCTTGAGCTGGTGGTTCATCAGTTGAACGTCGAATTTCTTCAGCAACAATACTAAGAACAATTGGTGCACCAACATGAGTGATTTGTGTCAGTTGTTCTAAAGGTCGTGCTAAAATAATTTCACCTGTACCAAATGGAAAAAAGAAGAAATACAATGATATATATTAATTAAATATCATTGAGAGTCATTACTACTGCAATGATAATAAAAAAAACAAACAATATTTATACAATGAATAATACATCTATTTTATGGGTAAGTAATTTTGTATGTAAAATGATTTTATTCATCATTATAAATATGAATGTATAAATTAATACTTTCACTAAATGTTAACGCAGAGTAACGGAAGATTTATCTACTTCTATTTTACATATCAATGCACGGAGGGGCTTCTATAGTAAATAAAGGAGCTTTGAGAAACGCGAGAAGGTAATATATGTTTTTGGTATTATAGTGGTAGGTTGGTATAAGAAGTGTTAGTAGTGGTGTATATAGTGTTAGTGGGCATGATATTGCATGATTCTCAGAACACGAGATTAGAATCGCTGCAAAAGTTCTTGAGGTTTCAAGGAGTAGTGGAGTAAGCGACTGACCATATATGAGATCGATAAAACTCGTCCAACAGTCATGATCTGCGTGTATACTTCTTTTCTTTCCTTTTGTCATTTATTTTTATTTCACACTACTATTTTTTATTATTTTATTTCTAATAATTACTCACTATTTTTGTGAGTCATGGTCATTTAAAGTTTGAACTTTAATAGGCTGTTCTCATGTTTCAGGTGAAGGGGAAAAAAAATGAACTTTTCTTTGTTTTTCATTTTAACAACAGAAATTATATTAATATTGTTTATTTATATTAGCATGAACTGATGATACTTATTCAAAATTGATCAAAAATTGAGGACCGAAAAATACCAATAATTGTCTCTTATTATTTTGCAGGATCATGTTTTTTTTTGTTTGAAAATATCTAATTGTATTTTATTTTTCTTTGTTGACTCACCAGTGGACTCGGAAATGTTGAAAAATGGCGTGAATGGATTACCCTCTGACACAAGCCCATAAGTGACTTCTCGTGGAACTCCTTTATCACCGTCTTCAGCATGAACTCGAAGAATTACGTCACCCTGATGATGACAGAGAAGATAAGCGTTAGAGGAAATTACAAGTATTGCATGTACGGTTGTTCTTAATAATTATCATGAATCATAATACTCGATTGTGTACAGTGCATGTATATAGTCAACTTGATTCTTTCTATTTTTTTTTATCCAGTTTTACGTACAGTTAGGATTGTATTGTTGATTTTTGTTAAAGGTGGAGCTGAAGTGAAAATTGGTGGTACATCTTGCACATCTTTGACTATCACTACCAATTGTAAACCAGCGATATTCCGTGTGTCTTTCTTTGGATCAGTGTATGGATCCTGAGTTGGAATAAATCATGAAAAAGATTATTAAAATTGCGAAAGAAAATGTGTGGCGATGAAAATAATTTAAATTTTATTTTTCTGTTACTTGAAACGGATTAAAATTTTTTTACGCTATTTTAAATTGGATTTTTAAAGTAGCAAGGAATATAGTAAATCGTGTAGGAAATTGTGATTAGAATTTTTCAAGCGAACACCAATGAGAGTGAGGGCTCAGAGTGTTCCGAAATTACTTTCGCAGCGCCATCTACTCAATATGGCGTCGCGTGAGTTGCACAGTGTACGATGCCAATGTCCATGCATTTTATATCGCGTTTTTTTCACAGTTTGTAGAATATTACAACGAAAAATGAATTCAGAATACTTGTCCAGATGCAAATTAGTGAGTCATGAGATAAAATTATCCACGCCAGAGCATTTGTGTCGGATTAATATCGATCGAAATATCGACCGGCGAATTTTCTCGATTCATTGCCGTTGCCATTTTGTTTCTTTTTTTCCCTTTCAAGTCCAAACACGACAATCAATCTAAATTTATATAATTACTGCGATTTTTGTTTATTTGTCTGATAAAACATTAGTGTATTTTTGTTATGCGATAAATAATTTTAAATAGTTCATAAAACAGTACATAATGAAATACTTTGATCTCATGTTAACTCAATTTTATTTTTTTCTACTTATTTAATTTCTTCATTGTGTTTATAACCAGACTTGGAATTTGATCATCATTCAACCCTTTTAACATCCTTGCGAGTCGATACTCCAAGAATTTCAATGTCGATTACTTGCAATTGTATAAATTGTTTGCTTTTTCAAGAGTTATATTCTTTCAAAAAGAAGGAAAAATTCTGTGATTATATATACATTATGGTGCATAATTAATCAATAAAATCGTTTAAACTTGTTAGATGAATTGAAAGATAAATCAAAATAAGCACGGAGTTATTATGAGACTACAAAAATATGTGGAAGTTTTAAGTAATTGATTATTAATTTCAATCAGTGTTGAGTTAAACACAAAAGTGCATAACATTTTTAATATCAAATCCGTATTTTTTAATTCTCTCCATAACATTCCATTGTGTTTTTATTCAAATGTGTGTGAGTGTGTGATTTTTGTGAGTGCAATAAGTACAATATAAATGAAGGCGATAAAAATCTGGCAGATATTCATCAATATGGTGAGTGTGTAATTAAAGTAAAATTTTTTTTTTCTTCATAACAATTTGTAAAATCGTGCGTGACAATTATTTAAAGTAGATTCTATCATCAAACATAAGAACTAAAGGGACCAGTATAAAACATAAACACGCAGGCACATATTTACTTCGCTTATTTATTAAATGATTTCATAATTTTGTTTTGTTTTTCTCTATAATGTATTTTCTTTTATTCTTACCGTTGCATACATGGTGAGTGTATACATTGATTGCGTTTCAAAATCCAATTCACCAATAAGAGTAATCATTCCACGAGTGTGTGTGGGTGTTTGTCGTTGTTGTATAGTGAATAATTCTTTGGGTTGCTGGAGAACAAAAAAAAAAAAAATAATAGAAAAAATATTGGTAATTATTCAAGAAGATATACCAATTTAGAAAATTATTCTTAAGATTGTTTGTGGTATTATTTAAAGAAGATCTTCTCTAATTGTAAATCGTTAATTCATAATGAAATCAGAATTATATCATTATTATTTAGGAATCTTCAAAACATTTTCCCTCACTTGGTAATCTTCTCAAAAAAAAAAAAAAATTACCATAACATTTTATTCGCAATATAAATATTTCATTTAATAATTTGTTATATAAAAAATTATCAAACGCACCCACAATTCAATGTACACTGGTTTTCCACTCCAAGGATTTGATTTAACTAAAATATAATCGAGCTCCTTGCCAGGTTTAGTGTCCTAAAATAAATTTTACATTATGAAAAATAAATCAAAATAAAATGGTATAAATAAATAAATAAATATATATAAATATTAATTTACCTCCGGCACCATTATAAGTGCAGGAATATGTGGAAATATTAAATCACGTGGTGTTGTTGCATTTGTCACAGATATAGTAGCTTGCATTGAATTACTATCACCTTTTGAATCTCTTACACGTACAGCAAAATCATGTAAACGTCCAGCGGTTAATCGTCGTATTAAAATAACATTTGCTTGGCAAACTTTATTATATAATGTACATGGTAAATTATCAATTCGTACAATTGGTGTAACTGTAGCAGTAATATCAAATACAAGTGGAAAATCAGCGTCTTGATCTGTTGCACGTAAACGAAATATTACTGAATCAATTTCAGCGTCAGCTGGCACTAATACCATTCCCATATCTGTTGACGTGTCGAATCGTGGCCGTGCACTTTTTATTCCCATCACGATTACAAATAAATAATAGATCCATGCTTTTAGCCATTGTTGTGAGGTCATTCTGAAATTAATTAATTTTTCACAAATATTTTATATTAAATTTTAGTTGAATAGAAAAGTTGAATAAGAAAAAAAATAATCAATCATTTTATATTACTAATTTTTGATTTTATTATGGAATTAAAGTTTATGTTTAATTTAGTTCAATTGATTCATTGTGTTCGTATCAATTATTCCACGACGCTTCGTTCAGTGGTGATATAGTGGTTGATGATATTGGATTGCGTGATAGGGCAACTTTTTTTTTTTGTGTGTATGCTAAGGATCATGTGTCAAAAGACTCTTCAGCGGTATCCTGGCAAACTTCGATTGCATTACATTGCATTGAGGGATTGGATGGATTTTAATTTTTTTTTTTTTTTTTCCATTGTTTCAATGAGAAAGTAATATAGCATAGAATTGATGAATGTTTGAAGTCTATTTTATAATAATTGAGGAGTTACCAATTGAGAATTTATGGATTTAAATCAAAACCAGATAAAAGATTGAATTTATTTTTTCTTTCTTTATTGAATTTTATTCATCATTGAAAATTATTCCAATACACTTTCATATTATCATCTTCACTGATTTATCTTGTAATTTATGATTATTACACTTTAATTTTGTGTTTCTTTCTACCTTTTTTTTTCTTCACACAAAGACCAAACAATGATTATAATTATTTCTATTTAAATTCAAAGATTAAACTATTGAATGGTGTATATTATGAACACTCGAAGTGACCATTGAGGTCATTGATCCAATATAATGGTCGACGACTTTTCCAACGACCACACCACATATACAAACAGGACGAAATAAATCGATTATGTATATACTTTATGTGAGAGAGGGTGAATTTCCTTATAGACACAGCCGTTCAAATTATTCTATCATTATATATACATATATTTAATTAATTTTTTGAATAATAACTGGCAATGAAATTGAGGGTGACATTATCGCTCAATTTTAGCGTGTAAAAATAGAAATTAAAAAATAAATATATTAATCTATCTTGATAGATTTTTTTGCACGATTTTATTTTTGATTGACGTATGGCAAAAAAAAATTTGGATTAACTAGAGTGATAAGTGGTTTTTTATGTACACACTTGAATCGATTTTGTAATCAAGTGTGGAAAGAAAAGAAAATTAAGTAAGAGATATATTCTTCATATATATATATATATATTTATATCTAAAATCTAATCAGTCTAGTTTTATCTTCTCAAAGTCTCAACGAAATATATGAGATTGAATGTAACACGTAATGATTTCATATAGCGCACAAATTGATTTGAAACACCATGAGAAATATTTTTGAATTGGCAATGCTGAGGTATAATTTTAAAAAGATTAATTTCTTTTTCTACATATATATTTTTTTTTAAATACTTTATCTTGAGTATATGTACCCTGGGATCTTCATACTTTTTTAATCACCTCTATTTTTGTTCTTTCTCAACACAAATCAAAACAATATTAAAAATAGATGAATTATCATTATTATTACTATTTACTTTTTATTTCATCAATTTTTCTTTTCTCGCAAATGCAACAGGCGAGATAATATTACCGCATTGCTATTCATTTCATAAAATATATTTAAATCCACGTGGACACTATACTTTGAAATCGGTGCGTGACTATATACTCGTAAGTAAACACAATAGAGAGATTCCATCAGAGAATTGGGTCAAATCATGCCCCTTGCTTCCCAAGTCTTGTCTGTTTATCGAATCGTTGTGCTTCACTTTCAACTCATCAGATGTAAACATTATTTTCCTTCATGGTAATTATTTTTTCACAAACATTATCGGCATTCAACAGAAGAAGAGAAAGAAGAATAAGAATAAAAATAAAGACAAAAAGAACAGCATAATAGAAACAATAGAAACAAAATAATATGACCTCTTTTTCATTCTCATCATCTTCATGTTAATACTTGAACTCAATTTTATATTCTAATTATACTTATTGGAAGTGTATATAAATATTGGCGTTAACTTCAAAATTAAAATTATAGCTTCTACATCAATGCACATAAATTTAAATGAGAAATAAAATTGTCTGACACCTTTTTTTTTGTAGACAGTTATTAACTGGTTAACACACGCACATCCATTATCATTACTCATATCTATCGTGGCACACATGTGACAAAAGTAGGGCGATCAAATATCTCACCGCAACTATTTGTCACTTTTCCATTGTTATGCAATTGTGACATGGAAAGTAATGGTGGAAAAAAAAAATAATACTATGTCTCATTAAGCTTTTTTCACAATCTATATTATTATTTATACTGTCTGTGTTTGATATTATATTTAACACTTGGAATAAGTGTCACAATATCAACACTTTTAATATCATTCTATTTGTGAATAAATAAATTCCATATTTTTAATTATTACTTATTATCATTTGAATAAAAATTATCGTTTGAATAAAAATTAAATGCTTTTGTTTGAAAATAATTGCAAAGATATTTGGGAAAATATTAAAAGTGCAATGAAGAGACAAAATTGGTTTTAATTATCTATAAGAATTAAATAATTGTATATCACTTATATAAATAACTTACCTGCTGTAAGTCATTTAAAAATTGAATGTCATCCTGTAAGACATATTATTGGCGGGCATTGTAAGAAAGAAGAAAATTTATCATACAATTTCTCTACATACACTTGAATATATTAATAATGATGAAGACAATGAGTAAAAACACTTCACTTGATTAATTGTACGAATGGTTATTTTGTTTACATGAATAAAATAATAACTAAATCGATTGCATGTGTATCCAAACATGTCCTCGATTGAACAATTGTTCCAAATAGCACTTCATTAATGGTAGTTATAAACAATTAATCAATTGATCAGTCAATGTTAATTAAATATAATTCACAATTGATTTTTATATTTTATTCAGTTTTAAATTTATTTATTTAAATTCACACGGTAATTTATTTGAATTTATTATTAATTCTTAACAATATATGTTTCGGGTTTGAGAATATACTTTGTGCTCTGCACGTGGCCGCAAAGGACGCGCCGAAGCATGTGAAGGGGTTGTCTGCAGTATTCGACTTGGTCACCCCTACTCAACGCTATTCAACCGTTGGGCGTCGTCACGTGGACGTAACGTCACGTTATGTTAGGGGTTGATTTTAGGTAGGGGATTATGAAGTGGTGGTGGTGGTTAACCACGTTTGGATCAACAAAACTTGCGTAGTTGTGGGTGAGGTTGACTTATCCAATTTAGTTACTCATGACAGCTATGATGATGATGATGATGATGATGAAAGTTATTCAATTGATTTTTGATATTTTGTTGATTATTATTGTGACTAATTTTGGTTTATTTCGTTTGAATTTACTGATATATAAATATTTATTTTATCAGGTTTTTATGTTAAGATGTTTATTAAAATGCAATGAGTTCTGTTTATTATGGTCGTCTTTTTTCTTTTTGCTGATGCTTAACTATGTAGAGCATGATGTTTTACGATTTTATTCGTTATCTATTGTGAGATCTTGGAGAGAAGTAATTTAATGCAGAAATGTTGCAATACCTCTTGTTGGAATTGGAACTGGACGCGCATTTCTTGGGAGTGATAATGACGTGGGGGGGAATTTTCATGTTGAGGGTGAAGAAATCGATGTTTTTTTTTTTCTTTGTCGTTTGATTTTTTTATGATTGTTTTTGGAGATGCGGTGGTTTTAGTTTTGGAATAGTTGAGGTATATGTTAAGGGGGTATGATGGAATTCTGTGGTTGAGCATGTGATGCTGGACTGATGCCCAACGAATTTTGAAATGTGTTCTTTTTTTTTTTTCCAGAACTTAGGTTTTGTGAATTAGCTGGATTGATATCTCGGTAATTTATAGATTGATTATATCCGGAGAGGTTTTATTCGATTTTTAGATAGATTCTCTATAATCTGAACTAAAACTCCATCGGTGGAATAATAATTTATATTTTTTATTGTTCCTCAAGTTGAGAGAATTATTGAAAAATTGAATCAGGTTTTTTAATATTCATTTACAATTTTTTCTCACGTGTTGGTTTTCTAATTATTCCACTTCCGGACAAAAGGACCTTGTTGTTTATTCTCACAGTCCACATTTTATCTATTTGGAATAATCACAAAGTGTGTAATCATGTCAACGATCACTTTAAAAAAAGGTTTATCCTCTCAAAATCGCAATACTGTAACGCAACTAAATGATAAATATTTTCTTGGAGAAGTTTCACCCACGAAATATTGGAAGACTGTATAATTATTTAATAGAATACTCCACCCTGTTCTATTAAAAACTAAATTTAATAATGATTCATCATTTTTAGAGAGCTTGAATAAATATTTATAATCGAATTTAATCAGGATTAAATTATTGAATATAGTACTGGAGAAAATGTATATCACTTATAATTCAGTAGCATCTTAATTCGTAATATTAATCATTATCAAATCTTTATCATCAATGTTAATATTTAATATAATTTCACAGTATACACACAAGTTCCAACTTGTGAAACTTGATCGAAAATCAATGAAACACAATATGAGTTTATACATGTGACTTGGTGCGTAAGAATTGATGACTCAGACTTGATAGTTTCGTTGACTTACAATATATATATATATATATATTTATATCCGTGTGTGAACATTTGTTACGTGTATGTATGTTTGGTTGTGGAGAACCAAGCACTCTATAATGATCGTAAGGACGAAAAGGGCGTAGAGAAAGACGGGTATTAATGTAGTGCAAGGGAAGTTGCGTGATTTGTTTATGGACAAGTGAGTTTGGATAATAAAAATAATGATTGTTGCAACAACCCTCATAATTTTACAGTCCCCCCCCCCCCCCCCCCCCTTTCATTCAATAACTTGAGATAAGTTGGAGGATCA
The DNA here is from genome assembly GCA_958496275.1 of Zele albiditarsus. Taxonomy (NCBI): domain Eukaryota; kingdom Metazoa; phylum Arthropoda; class Insecta; order Hymenoptera; family Braconidae; genus Zele; species Zele albiditarsus. Next base: position 6,340,187 of record OY292410.1, read on the forward strand.
GAATTTTGAAAATGTTCTAAGAAGTAGGTGGGTATTTTTGGAGAATATTTATTGACAAATTTATTCGAGTAACAAACAAGAGCCAAGTAAATATAGTGCGTTAAATATTCGAGACGTTGAAATGGTTCAAAGATGGAGGGTAGTTTATCGTTCTACTACAGTAAAGTTGGGTCACTTACACCACTGATACTTATACTGCTGCCACATTGGTGTTTAGGTTCTTAGCAAGAGAATGGGAGGAGTGGAGTTTTGTGACTTGACCGGTGGACTCTTAGTTACCCTTTGTGAATTACCATAACACTGCACGCGAGGCCAATGTCCAGGAAGACGATAAGAGAAATAAGCTAGAGCTCTTGTAAATGTGTGTGTGTGTGTGTGTGTGTGTGTTCTTTCTATTTTTATCCGTCCTTTTATATGTTTCATTTGGCCGTCAGGAAAATCCAAATTTCTATTCAACATCTCCAGCAAAAATTAGGTCAAGATATTTAACAAATTTTATTTTTCATATTCTTTTGGTATCCAATGAACGAATATTAATATTGTGAATTATTATTCTCTTCGTGTTTAAATTTATTTCGTCAATTGTTGAATAGCGTGTTTATCAAATACTTGATATCGTGCTAGGTTTTATTGCTATTAATGTACAGAACAATTGGGGGTGTCATTGAACTGTCAAGATTGGACGTTATTTATTTTTATTTTTCATGCTAGACGTTGAAATTTTAGGGTCAAGATTGGTTATTAGCTTGATAAGTAATATTATATATGAAATTATTATTGAAAATTGAATTTTTCAAAATACACAATGCTCATGCTTATTCTTTAACACTTCCTTACGTTAGTTTCAACTGAAGGGATGTGTTTAAATGACCTCTTTTATTTTTATGTAGCGTGTGTGTTGAATTAGTCATGCGACATTTAACATTCATCACGGGAGTTGAATAATGTGTATCGATTTTTGGTTTCATTCTTATTATATTTTCTTTCTTTTTTTTCAATTACATACTCACTATTAATTTATGAACGTTTATGTATACACAATTATTTCTTAATCTAGTTGTATTTTTCTTTTGTTTTGCTATGTAGAATTGTAAAAAATCATGTACAAAAAAATGTTCTCCTACATTATATCATGAAGTTTCTTTAAATAATTTTTGTGTGTATTTTTCACTTTTCTTGTTCTTTGTATTCATTTTTTACTACACTTTATAAATAAACTATATTGGTGATACTAATAATTAATTATGATTTGGTATCATTAATAAATAATTTGTGGCATCTGCGAAGATGTTTGTATAGATAAATAAGATATAAAGTATAAAAGAAATGAATAGAAGAAAAAAAATTCAGACCATTGTTGACACTAACTATTTACACAATAATTAATGATAGGAATTTTTTATATTTATAGCTCGGTAGTTTCTACTTTTTTTCCAAGCGGGTTTTGGTTTATTGTGGAATTTTGGTGATGATATATCGATGATTCTGTTGTACATTCATTTTGGTTGTCGGTGAAAGTTTCAACACTGTAAATGGACGAAAGAAAAATAACCCGAATAGTCGAGGTCATACTGCATTTAAATTGGTCGAATTATCATTCAATATCTTACCTAGTAATTGAATCAGGTTGTGGTCGATTATAATATGGATTTTCATTGGCAGTTCGTTCACCGGAGCTCGATTCATTAACAATTTGTTCATTATTCACTGCGTTTTCATCTAACGAGTCACGATCCGATGTATGACTGAATGATTCATCACTTTTAAACCATTCATTTTCATATGCATGCATCCAAATTGGATTTGATCCTTCGACACTGTGTTTATTTGTGTTTGGTACACGTCCAGGACCACGTATGAATTCTGAATCTGTGGTATTAAATGGTGATGCATTGGCAGCTTTAAGTTGTCTTTGGAATGAAGCTCTTTGTGATAGATAAAGGGCAATGCACAAAATTAATAGTGCACCTAAGAATAATGTTAATGCTAGAAGCCAAAATGTTGTTCCAGCTTGTTCGTATTGGATTATTGGTGCCGATTCAGCTGGTTGTGTGTCCAATACATTAAAGTCCTTAAATAAATTGTCCAGTTTTTCGATATTTTTGTCAACAAGTCCGAGAACTTGTGACACATCGAGTATTGAATTGTCTCGACGATTGACCAAGTGAAGATAGAGATCTGTTCTTGTTCGGTCTACTGATCCATCGTCATTCTCATGGATTTTATATTCATCTACATTCACAATTGCACCCGTAACATTGCCCAGAATTCTGTAAATTCATTTTACAATTATTATTTACAATCATATGCGAGAAATTAGTGGGATAGTTTTTGGAATACTCAATTTAATATTGACAATTATTTTTTTACTTACTCTCGAAAACTATCAATTCTATTTCGCACTTCTGGTGGATGCTGTCGCAATACAAATCGTACTCTTTGATCTTCACGCAATAAATAGATAAAAACTCTTGACGTGTCTTGCAAACCGTCCGTGTCATTGGCAAGTACCATAAAGTCAAAGTAACCTTTCATTCTTGGCTGTGGGTCAAAGTTCAAAGTAACTGCACCAGTAAGTTTGTCCACGTGGAAGGGTTGGATATTTATGTCGTCTAGACCCTCGGTCAATGTCATGTGGACCTTGCCAACCTGATAATAGTTCACTGCTGCATTATCACCGTCATCTGGATCAATAGCCTGTGTGATAAAAATATTGATGATGAGAATTATTTGGAAGAATACTTATGACATTTTTGTATCAATTGGACGAGTATTTTCGTGTTTTACATGAAAACTATGATCAATTTTTTTTTTACTCGTTAATTTTCTGTCATTCTTCTCCAGTGAGAATGTATGATAATATTTTCTGATGTATAAGAATATAACCCACCTTGACATGCATGACTTCAGCACCGAAGTCTGCTTCTGTTGTTACTCCACCAGTAAAGACTTTACTCACGAACCTAGGTGGATTATCATTGATGTCACTGACATTGATAACTACTTTCAATAGTGTATCATCAGTTTCATCAAAAATACTTTCATTTGCTGGCGCATTAGCGCAATCTTCTGTCGCTTTAATCAATACCAAATGTTCCTCTTGCATTTCTCTGTCTAAAGTTTTATTCACGCTCAATTTATGATCAAAAATATCTATGATGAAAAATCCATCATCGTTTCCACCAACAATAAAATAGCAGACTTGAGTTGGCGGATCATCAAGTTCATCCACTTCATCTCTATCAATGGTTTCGGGTAGTAATATTGTTTCTGAACCGGGTAATTTTCCTTCTGTGAAAGTGACTGGGAATATATCGACTAGAAATTGCGGTTCATAGTCGTTAATATTGCGTACGTAAATAATTAAATCCAAATCAGTACTCAGTGGTGTTGGAGTACCAAGATCGTAAGCTTCTACGCGAATCTGAAAATTAGAGAGTTATTCAAATGGAATACCATCGGTGGGCAAATTTTTAAAATGAATGATGAATGATTGAATATCTACCTCATACATCTTTTGGGTTTCACGATCCAATGACTGTTTCAATGTAACTACTCCGGTTTTATCATCCAAGTGAAATGTTCTCCAGTGACCGGCCAAGTCTTGTTTCAGTCTGTAATGCACTTCTCCATTTAATCCAGTATCAGCATCCCTAGCTTCCACTTGTATTATGGATGATCCTACGGTTGTATTTTCCGGCACACGTATCGTAGTATTGTGCTGAGGACTCAAGAATACAGGTGGATTATCATTGTAATCTGTCACACATATTTCCAGACATTTATTATCAACATTTTCCGGCGATCCAAGATCACGCGCCTCCAAATCTAATGAATAATTCCCAAATTTTCCTCTCAACGACCCAACAGCTTTAATTTTTGCAGTCCAATAATCAGTTTGTTCCAGAATAAATAATCCCATTTCATTGCCCGTTAAAATTCGAAACATCACTCGTCCATTTGGCGTTGTTGGATCATCAGCGTCATATGCTTTGGCAACAGCAATTGCGTCTCTAGCATCATGAAACTCTGATATTGTGACACATTGCTCCGGCAAATCAATCTTTGGTGAATTATCATTGACATCTTGAACAATTACTTCCAATTGCTTAAATGCATTTCTCGATTCGCCCGCAGTGTAACCAAATTGATAATTATCCCATGCTTCAATTATCAAAACATAATTGCTTCTCGATTCCCAATCGATAGTATCAGCAATTGTAAGCGCTCCAGTTTCTGGATGAATGGCAAATTTACCCTGCGATGACATTCTATCCAAAAGATAAGTTATTTTTCCATAATCACCACTGTCAGGATCTCGTGCTTCGATTGTAGCAATTCGTGTACCCACTTTGGTATTTTCTAATACTGTGACATTGTGTATGTCAGTTATAAAATAAGGATTATTGTCATTCTCGTCCAATACTTGCACGTAAACTTCTGAAAGAGTAGACCTTGGTGGTATGCCCGAGTCCGTAGCTCGAATTGTCAAATTCAACCATGAATATATTTCTCGGTCAATTTTATTTGACACAACCATTTCACCAGTCTCAGGGTCCAAATGAACTATCTCGGATATTTCATGTGGACCCTCCATCGAGTATGTAATAGTACGATTTTTATCCGCATCATTAGCAACAATGCTTGCAATGTGAGCACCATTTTTACTATTTTCCGTGACAGATCTTCGGTAAAATGGTCTACGAAACTTCGGATTATTATCGTTTTCATCTTCGATTATAATATTTAATGTAGCCGATGCTGTTTGGATTCCTCTTACGGCGGCTAAATCCTCTACGATAAGGCCTAATTTAATTGTTTCGACGCATTCGCGATCCAAAAGTTGTACAACACGTAGCAAACCGTCCAATGCATTCAGCTCAAGGGCTGCTAAGTAATCATATTCCTGGATTCGTATTAGAGTACCTTCTTCATTGCGAGCTTCTGATGAATTCGGATCTATTCGATAACGCAATATTGGCGCCATGTCTGGATCATTTGCAGTTATTCTATGGACATAAGCACCAACCTGAGTGTTTTCTCTTATTGAAACTGTTCCTGGATCGACGAAAACTGGTGGTTTATTATTAACATCAACAATTGTGATATTGACTAGAACTTGAGCGGATCTTTGAATTTCAGTACCGCTATCAATTGCCACAACATTTAAAATATACTTTGTTCTCTTTGGTGATGTTAAATCAGGATCTAAATTAGATCCAGGTGCTACGCGTATCATTCCAGCTTCAGGACTAATGACAAATTTATCACCAGCACCATTTTGAATACGGTATACTAATTTATTGTTTGGCGATGACAAATCTCTGTCCCATGCTTTAACTTGCAATACATTTGTACCGCCAATGAGATCTTCAGGAATATTTTTTTGATACAAAGTTCGTTCAAACATAGGTTCATTATCGTTTACATCTTTCAAATAGATTGTCAGTGGTACATCAGTACTTAGACTTGGTGTTCCCATGTCTCGAGCACGAACAGTCAGTTTTAACGGACGTATTGACATTTCTCGATGTCCTTGAATCATCGGCAACGCTTCATAATCCATTGGCAATGAAGGTCTGACGATACCACGTTTTGAATCAATGGTAAAATTCCGTGAAAATTCGCTTGATACCAAAGCATAAATTACTTGACTGTTTTTTGTTCCATTTAAATCGATATCGAATGCCTCAATAGTCACTGGCAATTCAAACTCTCGTTTATTCTCCAACAACACAGCTTCGTATTTACTCTGAAGAAATATCGGCGAATTATCATTAACATCATCAATATTTATTACCAATTGAGCTGTATTGCGGTTTCCCCTTCCAAGATCATCACGTGCCTCTACCGTGAGATAATGCCGTGCAACCAGTTCACGATCAAAACCTGGTCCCGTCTGCTTTACAGTAATAATACCTGAGGTTGCATTCAACTTGAGAGCATAAGCAATGCTACCCCCCAAATGGGTATATCGTATTCCTGATGTTCCATATGTACCACTGTCATTGTCCAATGCTTGGACCCAAGCAACTGTTGTGCCAACAGGACAATTCTCCGGAATATTTACTTCGTAAATTGTCTTTGTAAATTCTGGATAATTGTCATTTTGATCTTTGATGTATACTGTAACTGGAACAACGCTGAATTTCGGTTGAAACGGCACCATTTCGCGTGCAATGAGAGTAAAATTAATTGCTGATCTTTGTTCAAAGTCCAATTCCATAGAATTTTTTACACGAATTAAAAATGGTGCTTCATTGATTCCACGTGATGGTGTTACATCAAACAATCCACCGTCACCGTCAATGAATATTAGGAATGTTCCATTGCTTCCTAAATCGTGATCATAAACTTCGGGAATAGAATCGCCAATAAAATTTACTGGCGTATTTTGTGGCGAATTTTCATTAATTTCAGCAATATAACGATCACTACGAAATCTCGGTGTTTCATCATTGACATCTGTAAGAATAATTGTCACTTCGGTAGTGACTGAAGGCGTTGGCACAACTTTAGAATTTTCCTTAACAGTTATTTCCAATACGAAAGTGCCATCACTATTGTCATCAGCCTCTCGATCCAATTGACCCCGTGTGAAAACTAGGCCACTATTTGTGTCAATGTCAAACAGATATCTGGGTCCTTGAGTGATGCTGTAGGAAACTCGATTATTGATACCCTTGTCACCGTCAATGGCTCGTACTACGATTTAAGCATGAAAATGTAAAGAAAAACAAACAGAAATAAAATGAAAATTATAGAAATGATATATCATTGTGCATTACAATTGAATGTTCAACAAACCTTGAAGAACGGATGTACCAATCTTAGCATTTTCGCTAATTCTGGCGACTGGAGTCATGGCAATGAACTCTGGTGGTTGATCCTCAACATCCTGGACTTTAACTAAAATAGCACTAGTTCCAGTATTCACCTGAATAAATAGACAACATTTTTTGATAATAAATAAATATAAATATCCGATTATATCCGCAATATAATTTCGACAATTTACCTTTCCATTGATAGCACGATCCACAGCAAGTAATCGGAGTTGATAGAGATATTTTTTTTCATAATCCAGTTTACCAACTAAACGTATTACACCTTTACCACTCACAGTGGTGATTGAGAATACATTATTATCTCCATCAAGCTCCTGAAGTTGATAAACTACTTGGCCGTGAGCACCCTCATCAGCGTCAGTGGCCTCTACTGTGGTTAATATACCTGCTTCTGAATCCTCTCTTACTGTTAATGTGGTTGGATGGGGCCGGAAGACTGGTACATTATCGTTAATATCTTCTACCAGTAGAAGAAGACTTTGCGTGATGAAATTACCGTCACCTAATTTGCCATCTGTCACTGTCAACACCAGTGCGTACTCATCTTGAACCTGAAAATCCATTCATTCAAGTTTTTATATAAATACATTCACGTGTATTTGTATTGTCTTTTTTTTTCTTTTATATTTTCTCCGATTTATGCGTTTCACTTGGTCGATTTTAATGGTTGTTCCTCTTATACATCTCTTTGGAGTTTCACTTTAATATACTTGACAATGTTATTATTACGATGTTGCGACGACTGAAAGGCGATTCGATTCGCGGTGTGGCTCAAGTTGATGGTAGCTTATGCGTGACGGTCACGATGCACTTTGTGAACGAAGAAGGAGAAGAAGAAGTTGTGTGAAAAGGAGGATAGCATTTGTCCGGATGGTCCCTTTTACGCTACGCTAAATTCTTACGTGGCGCGGCACTTTGACCGTAGGAACACGGAATAGCGCTCGCGCGAGTAATTGAAGTTGGTAAAAGGAGAGTTGTACTGCGAGCTAACGTGAATCTTCATCGTATGAACAATGGCTTTAGAAGTCATTTGTTATTTGTCGGTCCAAAGAACATATAGACATTTTTTATTTTTATTATTTATATTCTGTAGTTCAAGTTGGAGACAAATAGATGCTACATAGTTACCTCTCTATCGAGCAATTTGTTCAGGTATACATTTGCCTCTTGGCTACCAAAGTTTTTCACTTGAATTATGTCCGATCCCGGCTGCTCTTTAACTCCAAACGTCAAATTGTCGCCATCGGGATCAGTTCCTCGAAGACGGTAAATTAAACTTCCTGAGAAAGAAGTAACATTATTTTGTAGAGTTTTTAATCAAATAGTCCAGTTGCTTTTCTATCTATTTCTTGCATACATTTCCGTGATGTGGAGAAAAATTCAATAAACACAAATATTTTATTGGTTAATATCAACTATAATATAATTAAATCTACATTTGTAAAGCAACAGAACACTCAAGTCTTTCATAATGAGAAAAAGTTGCAGGAAAATTTGGAAAAAAATCTGTTTCATATTTAGTTAACTTGAAATAACGAAAAATCGTTTTATCAAGCTAAAAGTTGAATAACATGCGGGTTATGAGAGTTCGTAATCTATTCACTCTAGCATTGTTTAATCTTCTTTACAACAATCAATAGGAATAATTAATCTAATAGCAATCATTTGAACTAATGACAGCAAAATAATAAACAATCCTTTCCTCATTCAGCTTCTTAAAACTTTCATCATCATGAATATGATTTATATTCACAATGTTTGCTATTCATAGATGAAAACAAAATTGAATTTTGAACCAACAAATTACCTTGAGTTTGAATACTAAAAATAATAACTAACTATCATTATGTTGGTATCACATAGATCACACTCCCTAAATGATATTATTCATAAATAAATGTAAAACTATCATCTGGAAAATTCTTACCAATTGGTGTTTCAGGATGTTCTTTAAGTCGTACGACAATTTCAGTTTGACCGTTGATCAGGAATTGCGGTGGATGATTTCTTGCATAACATGATGATATAAAGCAGTTTAATATCAAGATAATATTCCAACAGCCAATATTTTTCAATCGAATCCATCTTGACGACTCATAATGTCGCAATGGTTTTGTTTTCCACCAGATCATTTCGTAATCCAATGATAGGTATTAATCGTTGACATAATTCCTATCCTCGTCCATTTTTATCAAATTACAGTTGAGGTAATTTAAGTTGTCGTGAATGATGCATGAAACTGATGAGCATCCAATGCTACTGCTATATCATTTATTTCATTTGGAATTGAATTTGGAATTATTGTTGTTGATGTGCAGCAAAGCAACACACTCTCGCTCAGTATAATGTGAATAGAACTGCAATGAAAAAAAAAAAAAAACAGCCGGTTGAACTGCTGATTAATTAGTTGAGGTTGAGTTGTGGTCAATTAGTCAGGAAACTTGACGTTGATTCCCATGGTTCCGCGTGGCTTCATTATCTCCACCTGAAACAACGTTAATTATTTGCAATGAAACTGGGCCGAATGATTTTCTTTCTTTTACACAAGAATTATTTTTCATTCGTGTCAATACACTATAACATTTAGAATGATATTTATTTATTCATTTATTATTAATAATATTATTATTATGGCTGGTATTTTTTTTGTTTTTTTTTTTATGGAGAAATACAGCAAGAAATTTTTTTTTGCTTCTTCTACTGCAACAAATTTTCTATTATATTTCAAATATCAATTTAATTTATTCGAAATAAACTGTTATGAGTGGTATTTGAAATGAGAGAAAGAGCAAGAAAAAAAAATAAAGAATGGACCGTTATTTGAAACAACGTTGTTCATAAGCAATACCGTGAAGTAGATTCCATTAACGTGATAATTGTCGGCTTATTAAAATGTATATAATTAAATTCTGTATAGTATTGTATAATCAATTATTTTATTCTATATATTTTTAAATATTTATAAGGGAATGGGTTATTGATGGATGGATTTATTTGAATTTGAATATAGTTAGCATAACAGATTGATTAATTTCTGCATCGATTAAGTTGAATTATGGTGAATAGAATAATTCATTGATTTTAATTATATTATATTAATATTTATGTATAACTTCATCATTCAAATATACATCATGTATTTATTTCAAGTTATTTTACGCGTGCGCAGATATAAATACAGACCCATTGGTCAAGTAGTTTAAATCAGTGTTCGCGCGTTCATATTCAACAGTTGACAAATTATAAATCACCATCAACATCTCTCTTTATCACTATATTTTTTCCTTCGCTCGCACTTCCTTGCTCTTCCTCACATACTTTGATCCTTCTCTTATTATTGCGCCAATGTATCAACTGTTGGATACAAGAGATAAACTCTAACTCTTTATGTTAGCCTGATACTTGGCGCACGTGAGCGCTCGTAGCTTGCGCACATCATGTGAGAATGACGCGTTAACGCGCCAATTCTTAAACACCATATTTATTATATATCTGTATTTATAAATGTCTATTGATATTCAGTGAGAACAAAGAGCTTGAACTTCAGTAGTAAATAACAACACAATATTTGGTTAGAGAAATATATATTTGGATATTTTGTGCAGTGGTAATTTAAATCCAATTTTATTTTAACATATTTTTTTTTTCTTTTTTCATTTGTACATTCACAAAATGGAATATCACTGGTGTGTGTTATTTTATAACACGTTTGTTTATTATAATTTGAAAATACGTATTTATTAATACCTGTTAGATAAAACACTATTTTATTACATTACTTCAAATTTTCCAGTGAATAATCTCATTTGCATTACAAATGTTGCAACAGTTTCCTTAATATTTCAACGTTATTAAATACAACCTTGGTATTCTAGAAATAAATTCATTCCAATCATCATCTTTCTATCAAAATATTTATACAAAATCTTACAACATTATCATGTCATTTCATTTGCACAATTTCTCAAATTAAAATAAAACACTTTCTACATTACAAGTTTTGTTTTCTCTATGAACATACAAAAAAAAAATTAAAAAATATGTATACATACAAATACAAAAATTCTTTTGTATTCACTGAACAATTGAACAACTGTTAAATATAAATTAATTTTAATTTACAACTGACAATTTAAAAATATTTCACTTTTTTCACATTGTTGGAACAAAAGAATTTTATTTTTTACACATTTATTTTTCGTTAATTTTCAAGAACTATTTGAATACCAAGAAAATAATATTTGTCCTTCTTCTTTTATATTTTCTTTCTGTTTTATTACAACGAAACGCTTTCTCTTTGTGACCAACAGTTCTACTATTCATCGTATTAGTAGTTTAGTGTCAAAGACATTATTCTTTGCTTCGCCAACTGGACAATGTTAATTATCTTTAATGTTTATGTAGGCGTTTGTATGTATCTATATAGATGTCTATATATTTATGTATATGTTTTCTGGGAAGAAGTTTATATACAGGAGTGAAAGTTGGATGGTCAACAGCAAACGTCTTTGCAATGTAGAATAATACCAAGAGATAAAATTTATCATCACATATATAAACTTATTATCTACATGGATAATTTTTTTTTTCTTTCTGTATCTCACGCTTGTGGCAATTGACAATTTTCTTTCTATTCAATTTTATGCCAACATCAGTATTAAATAAAGTGTTCTGTAACTGCAATTGAAATGATAAATATACTGCAACAATTTCTTCTTTCAGTATATAATAATAATGTGAATACAATGTGCATAACGAGAAATAATAAAATAGGTCGAGTTGTATTGCAATTACTTGCGCAATATTATTATACTTTCTGCAAGGTGCATCACAAGTTATTGTTTATGAAATTATAATTTATTAAATATGGTTAAATAATATGTGGTATTTATTGCATCAGAGAAAAATTGTGGGAAAATATTTTATTTGTTGGAGATTAGTGTGGGGAAGTTGTTGATGACGGAATTATTGTATGAATTATTTGTAAATTACAGTGTGGTGTTATTTAATGGGAATAATTGTTATTAATTGAAATCATTTATAAATAATTTAAAGGGATATATTTAAATAAATATATTTAATAGTCAACAAAGTTCAATGAAAGATTTGGAATTCAACAATTGAAATAAAATTAAATTTATTCATAACGAAATTAATTCTCTCAAATTTTTAGCCACAATAATTTTGTGTGCATTAATTATTAAACAATAATTTCAACCCAATAATAAATAGAATGGTAAACAAAAGTGATTTTAACAATGTATATAATTTCTTCAAGAATGTAAAGTCCCTCTTTCTTTTTTTACTTTTACCCCCCTCCCAATTACTTCTATTCCTTTATATACACATTATTTTTCTTCTTCATTTTTTATCAAATCTTGGTCCACTACTTTCGAATTGTTTCAATCACTACATGCATTCCACATTCGGTGTCGATCTAGATTTCCTCTTACATCTCCAGTGAGAGCTGTCCACTTTACCATTAACGTATCTATTTATCAATTCAATGTTTTTTGTTTTTTTTTTTTCTTTGATTCTCGTTAAAAAAATTGTTACAATATTGAAATAATTTTGTTCGCAATTGAAACAATGAAAGAGGAGAAGAAGAAGAAGGTGGTGGGAAAAAAAAAATTAGTTTGAGATATACACGAAGTGTTTCACGGGTTGTTGAACCGCACGCGTGTCTTCACTGTCGCATATATATATATTTATTCGTCTTCACATTTCCATTGGCTCATTCCTTTGACCATTGTCGTTATATTATTATAGAGAGAACTGAGAGTGTGGCGTTGTGCGCATCCGGCCATACAGCAGACTAACAGACTATATACACACACACCGTCCAGCGTTGTTTATTTTTTTTATTTTTTTTTTTGTTCTGTATGGTCAGCAAAAAAAGTCACTACACTTGTAGTAAACCGGAAACAAAAGTATTTCAAGTGTAAGAGCTGTGATTATCAATATGATGATCAATGAGAATACAAAAAGAGAAATGAAATAAATATATAATGAAATTTAATTTTAATTTTGAATTCATCGAACAATTGACATTGAAGAATCATTTTTAAATTAATGTAATAAAAAATAATTGTGTAACTGTACAATTATATTTATATGTTAATTATTATTATTATTATTATTCATTATTTATTACACAATTATTTAATTCTTTATTATTTATATTCGTTTGTTTTTTTTTCCTTCTTATTCTTTTCTTCTGTTTCGAAATTCAATGTGGGGGGGTTTTTATTTTGTTTTTTTTCTTTTTCTTTCAATGTATCCATTCTTTTTAATTGGTATTCAATGTCATGATGAAAAGCGGACAAAGACGACTGTAGACATACAATCGATTGCAGTACAGAGCCAATGAAAATTTATATATATACTACAGACACATATGTCCGACCCTCGCGTGCAGTGAAACTTATCAGAAGGGACGACCGGAATATATATATATATATATAAATGTATAGTTGGTATGGTAAAAAGGGTACCAAAACTTTATTTCTTTTCATCCTTTTTTTTTATTGTGTGTGTGTGTGTGTGTGTTAGTTTCACAGTTGTATTGCATAACGGAAGTCAGTTGAAATATTTGTAAAGGAAGGAAATAAAATTTATATTTGACGTTTTGCGTGAATGAATTTTTTTTTTTAATTGTGTTGTAGGGTGATTGGAATTGTTGTTGGTATAGGTGGAAAGTTGAAAGAAAAATTAATGGTTGAGTTTTTGGAAATTATAGTTGAATATTTGGGTTTAAAATATTTAATTGAGTGTTAAGGTTATTTAGGTTATGAAAGAATTGATAGTTCAATTTAATATTTTATGTAGAGTAATTATTTTTCTGGAGGAATTGTGATTGGGATGATATTGATTTTTATTAGAGTTTTAGATTTAATTGTTGGATTGAGAATGAAATTTATTGGCGAATATTCTTTCATTCGGATATTTTTATTTATTTGTTTCTTTATTTTGTGTTTTTAGTAAACGTAATATTTTTATTTTTTTTCGCACATTGGTCTAGTAGATTGTTCGATGGAATATTGATGATTGTGGAATTTGTGGTTTCCGTCAGAAATTTCCGTTGAATATATAATAAATATATTATATATAAAATTCTGAAAATTTATTGTATTTTTCTGAAATCTGTATTTTATTGACACAGCGACATTGATAATTCAGGTACAAATGATCTGATTGGCTTGATTCTTCCACGTAATTTTTCATAATCGCTGTCGCTATAGTTCTAACTAGCCGATATTTTTTCACCCAACAATTCAATTTACATTTAATTCATCCCTCAACTCACTTAATTTCAAATATTATAATATAAAATTCCCTCGCAAATTTCTTCCATATAATAAACAAACTTTTGAAAACCCTTAAATCTCTCAGGTCATCACTCCCATCTTCCAAATATCATTTGCTATAATCACAACGATTTTTCTTCACAAATAAAAATATTTCCATAAATTTTACGATACACCCAATGCGGGTTTAATTTAAATTGATTTTTTTTTTTTTCACTGTTATACACCCATGTGTCTGGTGTTCTCCGCACGTGACGTCATTTCCTACACCTGCCATGCGTGTTATTCTCTCGGTGGAATGATATGTGTGCCATACGCGGGGGCATACAACTGCACAAAACCGGCAAATGTATAATCAGACAACACCCCACAACGTCTGTTGTAAATTTTGTTTCGACGAACACACGGAGCAATTCAACCATCATCATCCCCCTTTACTAGTGAAAACAATCGTTGCGTGACGAGACGTATCCATATACGTATATATATATATATACAAAATAATTAAATACATGAATATAAATTGTATCCAATAAATGTTTCTTGCAATTGCATATTCTTTTACGTTTGCGCTATAAACATTTATTCAATTTTTTCTATTGGTTCTATTATTTTATTTTATAGTTCAGTTCTTTTTTTTTTTTTTTCCCCTCCATTACGTTGTAATATCAATTGTGATAATTGATGTTAATGAACATTTATTATTGTAGAGGAGAAAAAGTTGACCACGTGTTAGTTGGAGAAATTTAAAGTAAAAGTTGTTTTTCTACTTTGTTCATTTTTTTTTCTTATTTGTTTTTTTTTTTTTGGTTCGTTATTTTCTTTATATAAATTGGTATTAATTAATATTGTTGATTTATTGAGATTAATGAAGGTGAGAGTGGGATGGGGAGAGTGATAGAGATAGATTTATTTAAATGTTAAATCATTTTATATATTAATTTAATTTATTTTTATAATCAGATGAAATTCTAACATATTCATTTTCTTTTCCTTCTTTTACTTCACACACACACACACACACACACACACACACACACACACACATAGACATTTCACAATTAATAAAAATTCAACGCATCGATAGTAGAATAATTAATTGTATTAAAGCCAACATCAAAATTGCACGTGCAAGTAAAAACTTTTTATTTATATACATATGTATTTTGAAGAGTTGAAAGTTTTCGCGCTAGTGCTCGATGAGTAATACGTTGGCGCATACTGTTCGCGGTTACTAATTGCATGTCAGTATATTTGTGCGGCATCGTTGAATATGATAGACGTATATAAAGGAAGTTAATCAAAAGTTCAAATTATACACTCTTCGTTTGACTCATTCATTATATTTAAATACTATATATATATATGCATATTGAATAATGAAATGGAAAAAGAAAAAAAAAAAATTGGAATGTATTAAAAACGGAAACAGTAATAAAGATGCATTGAGCTCGAATAATGAATAATAATTATTTCACAAATACTTACATAAAATAATTCTTCAGATGATTATTCCAATTTTTTTACAATACAAAAAAAAAATACCAAAATTCAATTCACTATATTTCTTTAATAATTTTATTGTTTTTTTAAATTATAATTATTTAATTACTGTCAATTCATTTACACACTTCACAGTAACAATAATAATATTATTTATTGCAATAATAACAGTTAGTGTTGATGAAATGTGAATATTTAATATGTTAAAAAGATAGTAAATAAATAAATAAATAGTTAAATAAAATTTATGATGAATAGTTTTCACGGTTTTTTTTTTTTTTTTTTTTTCGCTGTATTATTTTGTTGATGAGATTAAATACACTCAATACACCTGGTTACTTGTGATGCGCGGCACAAACTGAAAGTTTTCACAAGTATAAAGTCCATGAGAGGATGGTGGTGGTAGAGCGCGGGCGCCCCATCACGCGTTGCTGTTATTTCCTCAGGTTTTGTGGTGGTAGCTCACGGTTGGGCTGGTACAAGGCATATTGCGAGTACTCTACTGCTGATGATCACTGACCGTGGTATGAAATGTGGAATATATATTATGAAAATGTAGAATGAATATACATTTATATATATTTATATAGCTAATGAATTTTTTGTGGTAGATTTATTATAGTTCAAGTGAATTAAATTGGTTTTTGTGGTTATTTATTTTATGGTGAGTTACATGGATTTTAGTAAAAATTACAGTAGTGTTTGTGATAGTTACTAATATACTCATAATAATTTGGTATACCTGTAACATCAATGCAATAAAAATTGCAGACATTAATTTAACTATTTCCTACAATATATTGATGATGAATATACGAATTGTCGATAGGAAAAATTGGGGAAGAAGAATTTAAGGATTTTTTGTTGCTCCAGTGAACAAAAAAGAAGAAGTACAAAATTTGACAGCAAATTCTCTGTTACACAATAAAATCAACATTAAAATGTCTCACAAAATAAATGACTGAAAGGAAAAATATTCTTTTGACTTCATTGAGTAGCTGTAGTTCCACAAATTTATTGCTGTATTTAAAGTCTGTGTAATCCAACTAATTACATATTGATAGATAGATAATTTTACAATACGATCAGGGCGTCGCGTTTTATTTTACCGTACGAAGTAACTGAGATGGATAATTAGGTTTGCACCAATACATCAATTCTATACCAGGTGCTTCCTTTGTTTTATTCGCCTGACTACATCCTAGTTACACTCTGTTCTTATTGATCTTCCTTATTGGACATTTCCGATTCTTCTACCGCATTCTTTGAAACATTTTACTTGTCATTTGAATATAATTAGATATTCGTAGAACTCCGGCAGTAAATCTAAAATTGTAATTTCCTATCTGCTCAATCATAACGTTAAAAACTAAAAGCAACATTCATTTAAATATTCTCAAATAATAATGATTACATGCTAGAATTGTATGTCCAATTGTCATCAGATGTTTTCACGTTGAATTAAGATAATAAGAAACAATTTAGTTTGGTGCATATTGGATTCTTATTATAATTATTATATTTAGAAAATTGTTCAAAGGACAAACTTATCAATGACCGAACCATGAAAGCCTTCTGTCCCTCGTGATCTCATGTAGTTTCATTGATTCCCTTCTTTTTTTCTACGAGAATCAACAAACGAGGGACTAACTTTATGATACACAAATCAAGGTTATCCCAAGCGGTGTAAAAATTACCGACTGGTGGTAAATATATTTCTATTGTATCATCAGTCGATAACAATGTGGATTTAACAGCAGTAGAGTATAGCTAAATGATCGACGGCTACAGACAATGAATTTTGTATACTTTCTATTCAGATATGGGGGATGTATGATTTCAACAGGCTCTATCGCGTGTTCGTTTAAAACTCTTCATTCTACATTGGGTTGGATCCAAATCCGATCTTTTTTTTCATCGATAATGTCACACTATGGGTAGTAAGTGGTAGCATAATTTAAATAATAGAAAGAGAAAGGTAAAACAAGGGGATTGAGAAAATGGTGTAATTACCACAAACAAAATTTACTTATAATGCTTGGATGATATTGTTGGATATGACAGAACGAATATTTGTTGGCACTACAGATAGTGGATTTTTCGAGCCAATTTCATATGTCAAATAAATATTCGTTTGCAATTAACAATTGATACATTCACTTTCAATTAGTACCAACCCGGATATGATATTGATCGCTTATTTGTTTGACGTTTAATTCTATATATTTACACTACGTAGTTGAGTGTAATTTAGATGAATGATATGCCATAAAATGAATGCCACATTGATAGCGAATGAAAACATATTTGTGGTTTATTCAACCATATTTTATTGATTTTTCTCATTTATTTAACTTATCCCGCAAAACTTTGGCTATTTGCCGGTTAATTAATCATAATTTATTGTAATAAATTCTTATTAGAAAACTGATTCTTTCATATTTACACAATATTGACATAAATTTCAAATTATCATTAATACATTCCACCCAAATCCGTTCAGGATTTACCGAACAACAATATTGATTCAGGATCAAAAAATTAAACAATAATAAAGAGTTTTGAGTGCATAGCGAATAAATTCACTTATTCGATATAAACAAACTTTTTTTAACGTGTGGGTTCCTGGAAGATATCAGCAGTTTCGAAAAGTGCTCACCAAACACATGAATAAAAAACGAAAATAAAACGAAAAAATAATGGAAAAAAAGGAGCCATCCCCATTTAAGGCGAGCCATTAACCAGCGATCTGGAGGGATCACCGATTCCATCATGCCCAGAAGCCGCACGATCCCTTCGTCAAACAAACGATATATTCCTCCCTCGTCGTGGCACCGCAATAATCCTCACGCAAAAAAAGGGCAGGACCAGGTCGAGGCATCAAGAGGAAAATAAAAAAAAAAGAAAGAAAGAAAAAATTGCTCGAACACTGATGCGCCTGGAGCAATCGTCGAGGCATTAACGCTCTCGGTGCTCTTTCTCCTTTACTCTCTCGCTCTTTGTTCTGCTTCCTTCTTTTTCCCGGTTTCCTCCATACCCGTGAACGTCTTTTAGGGGTTTTGACCGTGGTACACCGGACAACGATAACCGGTTCGCAGCTGCAACGGGGCCTTAACATCGGCCGCGTCACCACACGCTTCAACACACACCCACACACATGCAACATACTCTCATATACCCATGAAAGTTTTGCTCGTATCTTTACTTTCTTGATGCGGTATATATACATATCGAGAAACACAATCGCGGGGCCTTGCGCGGGGCCTTGCACTAAACCCATGAGAGTTCCCAACCGATTCCTTGACACATTGGGCAGTGGCGGGGAATAACGGGGGCCTTCACATTGCTGTGGACCCACGCGAGAGATGCAGAAAGTAACGACGGTGCCCTCGGGGCCCACACAACGGCTGGCCCAGAGTAGTCCGGGGCACGGGCCCATCGTCGTGCCACACATATATACCATCTCGTATGTCTCTTGGAGACGACGAGCAGTAGAGTAGGAGGTGGCGGTGGTGACGGCGGAAGGGAGAGTAGGACCCGGACAAGTCTTAAGCCAACGTTGGACCCCGCAGTGTCGTCCAGGTGATCGGACCCCGCTGCTCCCGAATACACACACTTGACTTTAACCCTTCTTTATCCGTGCCATTGGCCATTAGCCATCGTTTTGTGCGGTGGGCCCCAACGATTTTGTATCATACAAACGGGTAATGGGCCTTATCCCCACCGGTATTCATTTCCCCTCTTCTTTTTGGATCCGCCTCTTCACGCGGTTATTCCGGTAGTTCGAGAACTGCTATCCGTCCATCATTACCGTTCGCTTGGTTGTCTCCACCCGCACGTGGTTTCTCTCAAGGATTCGTGTATCACGCCGGGGCCTTATCTTGCTCCACTTTGGGTCTCAATGCACGCTGCAGAGAAATACCAAATGGACGGATAGAAGCCGAGGCTTTTTAAGAAACTCGTTCCGTAAATTTTAGTGAAATATTTCTAGTGAAACAGTGTCTCTGAAAAATTCATTTTCATATTTCTACCTTTGTTGGTTTATTTTTGTTTTGTTTTTGTTTTTTTGGCATTTATCTTCAAATTTTTTTTCCATCGGGTTTCGCGGAGAGTGAACGTTTATTCTGTGGTAAATGGTGTTTGTAGTGATGGTGGTGAATGTGCGCGTAGTGATTTATGTGCCGTGTGACAGGACATTTACCGTTGTTGAACCCGGCAGTGGTTTCAAGTAACGCAGTTGATGAATAACGTTTTTGGGTTATTTATATATGTTTATGTAACCGCATGTGAATTTTCATATAATTATCAAATACGCAATATTGTTGAGTGATAAAAGGCAGTTGTGAGTTTTAGGGAGACAACAAAATATAAAAAGTGGTGAAATAATAAAAAAAAAAGTCGAACAGAGAAAACTAACTCACGGTGGTGTGTAGATTCAATTAATTTTTGATCTATGGATAAATAAACATAAATATATACATGGTATGAATTTGGTGTGGTGGAGCGATAAATGAGAATAAGTGATGTCTACCTATTATGGCAGAACCGTTGTCGAAGAGACTCGTCAAGGCTAAGGTAATAATAATTCTAAATGGATATTGTGATTTAATGTCATTGCTATATTAGACGGTATAGAAGCAACGATAAAGATCGTTGCTTATATATTATTTTTAAGTATTTACATATATAGTTATAAGTTACTTTGTCATATTAATTGATTAAAAAATCAAAATATAAACGAAAACAAAAATTGACGGAATAAATCTCATACAATTTTGTTGCGTGGGATGTAAAATGTGTTTAAATCAGTGTGAAATTCACGCTTCTATCGATTCGTTAAATGATGTTATAAACATGTCGTCATTATGGAATAAATAAATAAATATATATATATATGGTGAAAGGAAGACCAATAGCAGGAAAAAATAAATAAATAAAATTAGAAAAAAGAGGAAATAAAATTAGAGAACTTTGCAACTTTGAATTTTAACATATTTAACTTTTTTTTTCAAATTTTTTTTTTTATGTCCCTCAATGTTTTATTTTATTTTATTAATACCAATAAACTCATCGACATTTTTTACGACATTTCTCAGAACGTGGAGGAATTTTATTAATTTATTTTTTCATTTCGCCTCTTTTTTTTTTCTTTTTCGTTCTCTTTTTTTTTTGTTGCTTTCGGTTGAGTATCAAGTAATGTGACAGAAAAATAATTATGGTTTTGCATCGAGATATAGTGCGAATTAAAAATGAAAAAAAAAATGATCGTGAAAGCGTGAATAAATTATAATTCTCACGGGAATCACATCACTCAATTGCAGATCCGATTTCAATTTCTGCGGCTGGATATTGTCGCAGATTGAGGCCAATGTTGCGTATGTAAGAAAAATGAATGAAAAAAAAATATTAACGATGTATGCACAAATGGGCGGTGCACGTTGACGCTGAGGGCGAGCGAGAAAATAATATATTTTTTCTTTTTTTTTCTTATTATGCAATAAAGTGAAATTAGAATTTAAGTGGTTAACCCATTAACGCACTTGAAAGAACATCCGTCAGAGTGTTTTTGCTTTTTTTTTTTTTTATTCTCGCTCAGTGTAGGAGTCGGGTGCCAATGGTTCTTTTTTTTTTTTTGCTTTGGGTCGATGAACCGCAAATTTTTCAATAAGAATTTTAAAATTCGAAATAGGAGACAATAATTTGGACGTACAACAATTTTTTTTTTCATTTATGGACAAAATAACTTTTTCTTATTTCAATACATTTTTTAGTTTTGTTGTGAATTATTAATTGTTACTGTGATTTTTTTTCGACAGTTTTTCAATAACAATTGGATAATTGGTTGAATAAACTTGGAAATTTTGAGAATATTTTGATAATTGTTCATTTTTGTATATTTGGATTTTTTTTTTTTACAATTGTTAAACAATGTCAAATAATTATTTCACAAGTGTGCAAATAAAAATAAACAAAAATTGGATATTTAAACGTTATATAATACGTCAATAAATTGAGAAATCATATTGTCACATTTCACAGTCATAAATGCAAATTCAAGCATAAGTATTCTCACTTTCTTGCGAGCAATTTCCTTCTCAAAGCGTCACGCAATGCACAAATCAAAGTGAGATATGGAGACGTGTATATTACTGGGCGCGGACGACCGGTTATGTATATACTTAAAACCATAATACTTGCACACACACACACACATATCTTTGCATGTATATATTTTGAAGTAATATTAAGCCGCACGTGCGCATAAGAAAAATTTGGTGTCTCGCACAAACGTTGTCCACTCTTCTCGTTGATCTGCACTCAAACATATATATATATATATATATATAGTGTACAAAAGTGATTCGCTCATTGGTCCTCGTCATTGGTGTATATTTATATACAGTTGAGCACAAGAAGTAACACCTGATGCACCTGCTACGACAAAAAACTAACCTGTCATCGGTGTTCGAGCATTCGCGCACGTAATGAAGATAATTCGAGTGATGAAAATAAGAAAAAAAAAAAAAAAAAACAACAACGACGACGACGAAGAAGAAGGAGAAGAAGAGAGCGAAGAGAAAAAACAAAAGAAAAGAAATACCATTTATACACTAAATTTTTTTCTTCATACTAGCTTTTTTTCCTCTCCTTTTACTTTTTTATTTTATATAATTATTGTCTCTTTTTCTTTTTTTTTTTTTTTGTTTGGTTGCACTCGCCATTAATTTTCTCTCATCGCAAACGCGAAACTGAGAGACATTTTAATGCGGAAGTTTTGTATAAATGAAACAGACTATTACTGTACTGTGGGGTAGCTTTAACGAAGTTCTCGTTACGTTAAAAAAAAAAATATAAATATATTTTATATAATTATTTTTTATTATAATTCCTCTTTCAATTTTAATTTTTATCGATTATTATTCGCTTTTTTCTTTTTTTTACTCTTTTCTCCGGCAAAAATTCCAATTTTTATCAAAGTATATGTTTGCATAATCTAAATAACAATTTTCGTGAATTTTTCGCTGCAATAACAAATAAATAAAACCAACTGGATTTATATATAGTCGTTTGCATTCCCTGATACGAGAAAAATAATACTGTAACGAAAATTTAAAAAATATAAATATCAATGCAAATTTGCAATGCTCTTCTCAAACTCTGGATTATAATATTTACTTGGTATATAAATACACATTTAATACATATTGACATATAAAATGACTGCAGACATTTTTTTTTTTCCGCAATCATATATACGTATAAATGTCTGACAACACTTTGACACAATAAATTTAATCTCAAGTTTCACTTGGAAAAATTTTATCATTTTTTATATTCAAAGCCATCCACAGTTCAAGTATAACCGGTAAATTTTTGGAGATGAATGAAAAAAAAAATGTTAAATCAAACAAATTTCAATAAAAGCGAATTAACATGACTGAAAAAAAAAATAAAAAAATTAATTACCTCAATATTATTATTATTGTTATTACCTGTTCATAGTTATAAAGGTAGAGGTGATTGGAAATTAATGAATGGAAAAATAAAATTGTGTATCGTAAATAATCAATAAAAATTTTATGGACATTTGAAACTGTGGTGGTATGAAAATTATTATTAGTTTCATCAATGAGTTTCAAATTTCAAAATTAACCTT
This sequence comes from Zele albiditarsus, assembly GCA_958496275.1. NCBI lineage: Eukaryota > Metazoa > Arthropoda > Insecta > Hymenoptera > Braconidae > Zele > Zele albiditarsus. The sequence continues at coordinate 6,363,502 of OY292410.1, forward strand.
TGAAATTCATATTACCAATACTCATGTTTACGATAAATGAAATAAAATATATATATGAGAGTTGGAAAATAATAAGAATGACAACGAGGTGAATGGAATTATTGAAAATGATATAAAATAATTATAATTTATATTTCACTAATATTTCTTTTTTTTCAATTTCATCAATTGACATTTCATTTTCATTTTTCTTCTCAACAAATTTAATTTTATTCTCTCAATGTTTGCATCTGCATTTTCAAACTGCGAGAGAGCATCAGAGTGTGCTTTAAACGCTTCAATTTATTTGCATATGTAAATCGTATTTTCAAAGCGTACACACACATGCTCTCGCAATCTCTTTTATTTTTATTTATTTATTTATTTATTTATTTTCTCATTTATTTCTCATCTGTTTTTTCTTTTTTTTTTCTATCGTAAACAAGAGTTCTGTATCCATATTCTTGTCAGTCGCTGTCTTTTGTATTGTCCTGTACACAGATAAAAATGAAGGAGAAAAAAAAGAGAAAATAAAACAATATGATGTAAACAAAAAAGAAAAGAGCAAATTTCAATCTTCGTCTTGTATATAAATGTGTATAGACGGTTCTCTATACGTTCTCTTTACTTTAAGCTCCCGCAGTAGTGAAACTAATGGACGTCGATCATTACTCTCGTGCACATCATCAGTGGGCGAGAGCAAAGCTTAAGGGAGAAGTAAGAGGTGAGGGGCAATAAGAGAAAGGAGAGTGAAATATGAATAATAGGTTAATGTTGAGTGCCATTGCCATGACCAAAATGTAATCGTAATATTTCTTGACAGAATTGTCCATTAAGTCCGATTGAAATTTTGCATATTTATTATTGAAATCACCAATGTTGAATTTTTTTTTAATACATTGGTAATGTATTCTGAGTCATTAGTGTTATCTGATATTGTTGTGTCTTGTTTCTCTTCTTTTTTCTTTATAATTTTTTATATTGTTCCACAATTTGATATTAAATTCACAAAACACTATGTGTCTATTAAATATATCTGTTAGTTTTCAATTTATATTTCATATACTATTTTCACTTTCAATATTTACTCTAATAATATTGAGGAAACAAAGTAGTGTGCTAATAATTTTGCATAATTATATTAAAAACAGTGTGTGGATATTAAATTGAGATATTTGAAAAAAAAAAATATTAAAAACCTAAGTTTTATAATTATTAATTCACACAGATATAAAAGACTGTTATTTTATCTCAAGTTACTTCACTCAACCCTACACTTAATTTTAGCAAAGTGTTTTTCTCAATGAATTTTTCACATGAACAAAAACCACCATCAAAGCCTCTACCTAAGTAGTAAATTCTTTTGAATAACACCAAAGTGTTCACGAATAAATTCCCATAAGAAAAAAAAAAAAAAAAAGAGAGAGAAAAGTAAAATAACAAACAAGAGAATTATAAAATAATAAATAAAAATTAATGAACTTGAAATAATTTATAATAATAATATGACAAAATTTTACATTCTTTTTTCATATTCTTTGTTAACGTGACGTACGTGACCTTGTAGTCCAAATGTAAATGTGTTTCGCTATAAAATTAAATTCCAATAGCCACAACCGTCGCAACATTATATATATATTCAAGTTTGTTATATACATATACATAAAAAAAATCCGCAAGATGACCATGACTGTTGTATACCTGTTTATATATACAATATATGTTTATACTTAGCATGTAACTCAAGACGAAAAGCGATGACTGTATTTAATATTGAAGCTGATGGCATTCTTGAAGACATAAACGATAACGTGAATTTGTCAGTTGTTTTTTTTTTTTACTTTTATCTGAATAGTGTGAAATAAAATAATGTATGGTGATGATAATAAGACGTTCCTGAATGATTATTCATAAATATATATAGATATATAAATACAGTTACTATTATAGCACGTGCGATCAATATTTTGTTTGTATTTAATTCAACTGAAGAAGAAGAAAAACAAAAATGGATGAAGTAAAAAATATTCTTCATTCAGTATTTGTTTTTTTCTTACTCTTTGCATTAGTGTGTGTGTGTGTGTGTTTGGGCTCTGTGTATATCTGATGATAAAAGAGAAAGGACGTCAACGTAACCTGTTGCACATACGCTTTGTCTATATAATGATGATAATAATAATGTAACTACAACATTCAATAACATAAAAATTATAATGTATATACATATTAATATTAATAGCAGACACAAATTCTTCACATATCAAAATGTTTACAGTGATTTTACTTCTACATAGTACGTCATAGCTACCAACATATATAAACATAATTGTAGATCAGATTTTGGCGCACAAAAAAACACCATACTATCATATATTTCAATTAACCCATGATAAGTTATGGCCGATTATAAACAACATAAAATTTCATCGATTAATTAAATAATTCTGAATAAAGTGTGGAATATATTTTTATTTTACATTTGACAAAGTATTTTATATCAACACTGATTCAATGACACTGCGGTTGAAGTGACAACCTATTGCGGTTCATGATTAAAAAAAAAAAAATTAAACAATATTATTATTTTTTCATCTCCATTTTAAATAAATAAAAATCCAAATCTATTTATTAACGTGTCCTTGTGTATGTTTATAGCGCATGAATAAAAGTGAAAGGTGATGATAAAAAAAGAAAAAAACCTGTTGCCACAGCGCATTGGCTTATACTTGCATATACAACGTGAAACGACGATGACGTCGACGACAACGTCGACAATGTCAAGACGCTTTTAAGTAATGAAAATAATTCGTGTGCATCGACACATTATATTATTTACCATATTATGGATGAATATAAAATTTATATGGTAGTTATAACTGAACGCTTTGTCTCAATGTGAATAAACTTTTAATTGTATTATAATGTGATTATTATATTTATGTATATATATATTTATATATGTTCATCATTGTAACTTTGTGCGAGAGACATCGATCGATGTATTCCCCTTGGCGAGATAAGAATAGAAACGATATAATGTTTTAACTGATGGGTGGGAGAAAGAGTGAGAGAATGAAGGAGAAAGAATGACTGCAGGATATAGAGAAAGAATAAGTAGAAAAAGGCATCAGGAGAAAATGCAATGGACTCAGTAGTGCAGTCAGTGCAACTGGGACTTGTACAACGACGTTGGTAACTCTCAGTGAGAATGAGATATTTATAATTTTTTTTTTTTTTTACTGTGAATGTGTTATTATTTATTTGAAAGTGATGAATTTAGGATGTGTATTTTTGTTTTGTTTCTCTCTTGTGGGTATTTAGATTATTAAAGTAGTGGAGGAAAGAGTTAATTTTTTTTTTCTTATTGATATCAATGTGTTGGTTTTTATTGTAGAGGGTTTTTTTTTTTTTTGAGGGATTTAGTTTCACTTGTGATTGTTAATTTGGGAGATTGATGGGAGAATTTTGTATAGAGTTAGTTGGAATATTTATCGCGGTTTTAATTTGTATTGTTACGATTATTTTGTTTACTTTTATTTAGTTATGAATGTTATAATTTTTTTCGCAATTTATATGGAGAAAACTATAACTTGTATTTACATTAATATCATCTCTTTAAATTTACAATAATCAGTTATTATTTGTATTTAATTTTTCAATATTACTTGATGATAAAATAAACAAAACTTATTTTGTTTGGTAGAGAAATTTTATTTGTCATTAGTGTTGTAAATACTTATGACTATTATATATATATATATTTTATATATAATTCAATATATTTTACAATAAAAATAAATAATACCAGTAGAATTAAAATTCTATGTTTGAGAAAAGTTTGGATTAAATTTTTTTCTCAATTGTATTCAATTTAAAACAAACATTTGTTTTTATATAAATACTTACTTGTCATTTTCCAAATACTCAATACCATTTTTAATTGTTATAATTAATTAATTATTATTTATTATTCATTTTTACTTTATCAGAATTTTTTATATTGAAACAGATAAATTTTACGTTTAGTGGAGAAATTTAATATACCGTTAGTTTAAATATTAATGTCTGCTTGGATTAGTATCATTACTATTTTACTCACTCGTTTCTTTTCTCTATTTTTACTAGACATTCATTTATGTACGTTCATGTATGTATGTATGTATTGATAACGGTGGTTGTGATTTAAACTGTATAGAGAAGAGATCGTTTTAGTGATATTTCGCTCAGTGGCGACGACGACGACGACGACACACGAATACCATTCGTGTTGAATTGTCGTCGTCGGTATTATTGCATGGAATTCATGTGATGAAAATACTTTTCAGTGTGACAATAATTCTTAACGATAATTATCATGATTGTCGTCGTTGAAATTTACGATAAATGTCATCTATATAATCCAATTTTGTAAATAGTGCATTTTTTTCTTTTATTCTTCTTTTGTTTCAAGAGAATAGTGTGTGTGTGTTTGTGTATTTAAGTGTGATTATTATGTCAAATTTTTGGTGGGTATTGTTGAGACAATAGATGAAATAACAAAACGAAAAATAGAGAGTTGAGATGGGATTAATTGTGATGTGAAATTTTATTTATTATTTAGAGGAATATTTAAAAATGCCTGAAAAAACTTCAATCACGATTTATCATAAAGCTAAGGTATTTATTTATTTATTCATGTTGTTGTTTTATTGTTTTTTATGTAGAATTGTCTTTTGTAATGGACAAAATGCTTTGACTATTTATTGTTTATCAGTTGAAAAAATAGATGGAAAATGTAATAGAATTGCAGGTTTTATAATGCGAAATTATGATTTTATCGCGATAATTTGATTTAGTTTAGTGAAAAAAAAATACAGTGATCAATTTTTTTTTTTTCACAAAATGTTTTTAGTTTATACTAAATATACGACAATAAAGTATAAAAATATTCAAGAAAAAAGTCAATCGATTGGTTAGTTTTTTTTTTATAATTCCCGCCAATTGTAAAGAACCGATATTCGTATATTTTTCAATTGAACAAATATACTACTATCAATTGAAGTAAAAAAAAATATATACATTAGAATTTTACCCTTCACAAACACAATTCTCACTTTGAAAAACAATTCTCCAAAGACTTAGAATTGTTTTACACACTCGAAAAAAATTAATTTGTTTTTTAAAAATTAATATACAATTTAAGTTTGATTGCGTGAGAAAATGAGAAATTGAATTTCAAATATAACGATTTAAGTAGGACATTTTTTTATTCTATTTGTTTTTTTTTCTTCTTTCGTTACACTATTCATATTTCTGTTCACTCTTGCGTGAAGGACGGCCACGTTAACGCAACACACAATTTTAACTCTATACTAATATATAATGTATACAACTTTGGTGTAACATTAACTTTGCTTTTGTCTTGTGCATTCACAAAAATACCAAGTGCACATAAAATTAATATACCCATCTATATATATTTACAAATATATATATACATATATATATATATGTGTGCGTGCGTGTAAGTGTGTATACGCCTGCGTATAATCACTTATGCGAACGAGGTCGGAGATGTTGAGTACATGGAAAATTCGCTTGAGAGTTTGTATGTGCTCCCTTGGGGGCGTACAAACGAGTCCTGTTTCCTCAGCCACGTGACAAAGTGCGAGGAAGTCAGAGATCATTTATCATGCGTCTTCATCCGTCTTACATACATACACGAAAAAAAAAAAAAAACAAAACAAAACAAAACAAAACTGAACAATGAAATTTTTCATTTATAAAACGTTCTATTGATTTTTTTTCTATTTCACACTTTTGTTTATGCAATTATTTATTATACAGTATATGTATGTAGATTATTGCTATATATCTACATATATATATATTTAATTATTAACTGAAGAGAAGATTGAGAAGTATAACGATCGATTAAATCAGTATACAACAAAACGCGTGCAATGCTCGCTATGTCACGTTCTTTATATATACATATTGCATATATACATACATACATATATACACACATATATAAATAACTTTATAACCATTAATGTGTGCGCGTGCATCCTTTATAACTGACTGGATGCAAATTACGCACTGGGTGATCATTAGCCACTGAGAATGCACTCAAGTAAAAATATGAGAGCGAATGAGAAATAAAAAATTTACAATTAATAATAATAATAATAATAAAACACATGAAGAACGATTTGTTTTCGTTTTTTTTTTTGTTTATTTGAGACGATAAGAATTTGCCAGAGGGCTCAAGAGATTGAGTTCATTCGTCTGATGACGTAATGCTTATTTATTTATTTGTTAAATTATTCAGTGATTGTATTTTTTATTTAGCTCTCTTCTCTGTTTTATTTTTATTTATTTATTATTATTATTATTATTATTATTTTTTTCATCAGTTTGAAATTAATTTGTGAAATTAAATACGCATAAATTATATATTTTATTTTGAATTGGAATGGATAAATGAAAATGTAATTGAAAATATTTGCATTGTAAATTTATTTTCATCTACCATCGCACTCGTTCAATAATAAAATAATATTTGTCTTTTGTATTTTTTTTTTTTTTTTTTTCATATGGGTTTGTCATGGTATATTTATGGTATGGTGGTGAAATTGTGGAAGTATGGGAACAGTCGGTATCTTCAGTGAGTGAATTAAACGTTCATCTCGAATTTATGTATATATTTTCGAATTAATGATGGTTGCACGAGTATGGGGGTTTTTTTCTTTTTTTTTTTATCATTCATTCATACATTTGCTAATTAATTTTATTTATTTATTTGTTTGTTTATTTATTGCGACGGATTTTTTATTTGATGGTGAATGAAATTGTCAATATTTCACGCATTCATTTGCAAATACAGTTATATTATTAATTGTATATGCATAATTATATATTTATATAATTGTTGATATATAATTATGAAGTAGAGATATGAAACAAAAAATTGTACATGTGATTGCAGTTGATATTTATTTTTTATTTTCAACTAATCAGCTAATGATGAAAAGAATAGAATAAAAAAAAAAAAGATCCAAGAATTGTTATTTTTTTTTCTATTTTAATTAACTTTTACAATATTTATTTTATTTTGGCTCCCCCTCCCCACTTAATTACAATTACAAATGAATCATTTGGTTGGCATATGACTATCACATATTATTATATATATATATATATATATATATATATATATATAATAGCGTTCGACGAAAGGCAAGAATGAATTATTGCCCGTCCGTTGTCCAAGAAAACATAATTGCGTTAGCATTATTTACTACATCCGCCAAATGACCCTCTCCCACCACTATTTCTTTTGTGCTTGTGCCCGTTATTTATCGCGCGCTACGTACGTCCTTACAGAAAAAGGCAAGGGAGGTGGGCTCGACGCTATTTTTATCGCCTATATAATCGCTCGACATGTGTAGCTGAAAAAGAAAAAAAAAATTAAATGAGTAGTGAAATAAATAAAACAATATAATGAATTAAAAATTTTGCGATGAGTTGCTCATGAGTATTTTAAATGGAGAAGTCATATCATTATTTAAAATTGATTGTAAATTAATTTGTAATTATTTTATTAATTTTATTGACATTGAAAAAATAGAATTATTAACATTATCAATTGTTATTTAAATATGACTATTGATAATGTTAATAATTAAATAATAGTAAATATATATTAATTTCATCGCTGATTCAATTGAGGAACAAGTGTATTTATTTATTTATTCATTTATTCATTTCTTTATTTATGTTAAAAGTATGGTTCGTCTATAATTATTTATTAACAATAAATAAATAAAATTGAGTGTTTTATTGTGAAAGTTATGAGAGAAAATTTGTTGATTGGGAAACAAAATTTTATTTTATAAAATAAAAAACAAGGATTTTTTATTTATTATTTTTTCTTGCATATTTGTTAACTACACATTGATAAGTACAATATGTATTTGAAATAGAGTACACAATATTTGGTACAATATAGAAAAAAAAAATATATATTTACTATAACTCCTCGAATTAATCCCAAACACAATTTTTCATGCAATTTTTTTATAAATTTATTATTTTGTTTCGTCTTTCACTTTAATATAAAGGGAAAAAGAATTTTTTTCTTCCTTTGATTTTGAAGAAATAATCCTGCGTCAAATTGACTATCGACAGGAAAAATGGCGAGCAATGTAGGGAGAATAAAGCACCATGGGATACGAAGCGAGAAAGGGAAATGAAATTTTTGTCATAGGCCTTTTTCTACTACCACTATTACTATCACCACTACTACCTACCACTATTACTTTGTGTGTAGGCCTGAAGACTCCCTCATATATTGCGCTTTTAGACGACGGTTGTGCGTTTCTTTTTTTTTTTCTTTTTCCCCTTTTCCTCTTTCAAGGTCTCCTTCATTTCGTTCCTCTTTCTTTTTATTTTTTGTCCCTCTACTTTATTTTAATATTTTTCTCTTTTCTTCGTTTTCTTTTTTTCTTTTTTTCTTTTTTCATTGCTTCTGCTCCATGAAATGATAGCCTCGAGGCTTTTCGATGCCTTTGACGTATTAAAAATGAAGAAAAAGAAGTAGAATAAAAAAAAAAAAAAAATCAGAAGGAGGAAATTAAGTAACTGACTACTGTATGTCAATAAATTTATTTATTGATCATATAATTAAAAGTTTAAATGGAAATAATTTAATGATAATATTTTTATTTGAAGAAATTGATTATTATTTTGCTGTCTATCTTTTTTTATTATTATTATTATTATTATTATTATTATTATTATTAATTGATGAAAAACTTTTCTTCTTTTTTGATTTATTTTTCATGTTACCACTTGTCTTGTCTCACGTGTCTTTGGATAAGAGCAAAAGGTTGTTTTCAGAAAATAAAAGTTCATAAGTTTTTTTTTTTTTTTTTTATTACTTTCTTCTATTTCTTTTTGTTCTGTTTAGTCTCTTTTTTGTTTTGTTCTCTCTCTCTTTCTTCAATGTGCTGTGACACAATTCAAGTTATTTGAGTATAAAGTTCATATATACATATTGCAAATTAAAAATAAAAAAGAAAAAAGTATACTGTACTATTTTTAGTTTTTATTGTTGGGAAGTTTTACATTCAAATTTCGGTTTTGAATTTGATACAGTGGATTTTATTGATTGTCAAGGAGTTATTGAGATTTGAACTATTGTCATTTGTGTTTTTAATTAGTGAATGTTAAAATGTCAATTGTTATTGAAGAAAAAATGCGTTTGAATTTTATCAATGAAATAGTTATATTTTTTTATTTATTTATTTTATTTTTTTTTTTCCCCCCTTCAACTTTACTCCAATGTTTTTTTTTTTTTTTTTCTCTCTCAAATGAGAATATATGTACTAGAGTTCAAAATCTATTTCACCATCACATCTTTATTTTATATATAAAAAAAAACGTCAATCATTTAGTATTCAATATTTTTATCTATGATAAAATGTCATAAATAAAATAATATATTAAATCGATAGACAACTCTGTGTGCAATCGAGTTTATGTAACAAAGTGTAGATATTACATGCTAGAATATGTGTACATGTGTATATGTGTATTGCACAGATGACTATTTAAAATTCATGAGTAAAGTCAATGCGCAAAAAATATCAACGACAGTAGATACAACTTGGCACCTGAAGCCACATGAGTTCACAGGTCACAACGTGATACAGAGTATACATATATATATATATATATGAACGTGGTTGTTTATTATAATTGAATAACCCCCGTTGAGAACATGTAATCTATGTGTTCGTGTATAATATAGTACATTGACAGAGGTATAGAGAAAAAAAAAAAAGAAAAAGAATGAAGATGAAATCAATATAGAGATAATTTTATTTTGAAATAAAAATGAAAGTAATGAATTTTATTTTTGTTTTTACGAATAATAAATTTTGATATTTAATTATGATTATTCAATACACGTGATTGAAATTGTTTATGTATACATGGGACATTAATAAATGGTGTGATGAAATAAACATAAAATTAATGTGAAATAATATTTTTTGACTACAGCATAATTCATATTTATATTCCAACTATTTTTTCTTCCTCATTTATTATATTCCACAATATATTTTTTCCTCATTAATGAATAAATATTTGTTCAATAGTAAAGACTAGAGAGAATAAATTGCTTCTTTTTTTTTTTTTATATCATCTGCATTAAATTTTTTTTCTTTTCAAAAACAATGAATCGTATATAAAGTTCGTATTTGTATATAATTCCATTGCGATTGAAATTCGTTTGTATCATTGAAAACCAATTGGGATTTGGATGACATTCAAAGCAAGTACCATTCACTCGAAAATTAATTTCGTCACTATATATATATATATATATATATATGTGCGGCACTGTTCAATCAACAATTTATTGAATTACCACTCGTATACTTAATTACAATGTTGAACATTGGAGGCGATATTGGAAGCGTGGATTTTATTACATGAATTGGTTAAATGTTATATTAGCTCATCGATTGTATATCCCTACTCTCAACGTTTGTCATTGATTAAATTGATGTGAGAGAAAGTTAAATTAATGCATAATAATAAGAAGTGAAATACAAGAATAAAAAAAAAAATATAAAATCTAAACATGATAATATTTTTTATTTCAATTTAAATTTTATTTTTTATTTTTATTTATACAGTGTTTGTGTCATGTGTAAATGTTATAGGGTGAAATGAAATTTTTATTATTACTATCACTGTACAATTTCAATATTTACACAACTATTCAATCAATCAATTCACGAAATTTATTTAATTAATTTATATTCACGTTTTATTTTATTTTTATGTTTGGACGGGGGTTTTTTTTTTTTTTTTTTCTTTCTTTTTACAGTACATGGGTTCGTTTCCAGTGGCGAGTCCGGACATTGCCAGGCGAGCCGAATTTGTTCGTTCACAACTTGAAAATTTGAGGGTAAGTCATCACCTTAAAAAGAATTTTTAAAAATAAAAAAATTTATAAAATTGTCTTGATTATAAATGAATTTATGAGTTGTTATTTTTTATTTTTTTTTCAATTAATAACTGTCAGGTTGATTTATTTCAATCACTATTTGCCTTTTTATTTGTATATTAAAGAATAAAACAAAAAATGTTTTCAATATTCTGTTTCACCAATTATTATTTTATGGGATAAACATTTTTATCTACCACTCAATAATTTTGAGTACACTTGAATTTAATGAATGGTTTTCTTTTTTTTTTTTTTTTTTACTTCTTCACTTTTACATTTTATCACGCGCACAAAGTTGTGTGAGTAACAATTTTAATACTGTAGTGTGAACAATAGTGTGAATGTGTTTGATAAAAAATATTTTTCTGGTATTTTTAAAAATCGACAGTTTATCAAATGATTGGGAATAATTTTTCTCTTTTATTTATATCAATTGTCAAAAATGATCTCGAATGATATTTAATACACGTTATTTAGGGGGGGAATATTTATTTCTCAGTGTAATTTTTTTGTAATTATAAAATATAAATGGGAATGAATTAATTATTTCTTCACAATCAAAAAAATATCAATCACAATTAATATTAGTTATATGTTATTTAATTTATATTATTTCCACGTGTACTTGAATACAAGAATATATAATTGAAATACATAATGTATAAATTATTATCACACACCACTGTGCATAATAAGAATCAATAATATCAAATTGTTTAGGATGAGAATGAAAATATACATAAATATACATATTAGTATGTAAATACACATATACCTTTAATGGTTGAACCATTTTCTCTTCACTTTTGTTTGTTTTATATGCTCACGCATACATTATGAATCTTCCAATTTTACGTATTCAAATCTCGTCTACCACAAATTTCTCGTTGCCACTTTCAATCTTGCCAATTAGTATTCGCATCGTTTTACATTTAAAAAAAAAAAAAATGAATGAATAAAAAGGATTAAATGAAACTAAAAGATAAATGGAAAAAGAACTAGTAAAGAAAAATGAAAGAAGAAATGAAAAGAAGGATTTTTAATCATTTTTACAATTTTAAAATTCACTTGATGTAGTTTAAGATTATCATTTTAAATCTGGATGTATTACATTCCACTTTAATATATGACATTGTGAATTAATATCCACTCATACAGAGAAAATTATATTTTCTTTCAATGAAAAGATTTCATTTTCATTTCTGTATTATTTATTTCCCATTTATTTTTATTTATTTATTTTACTATTTTTTTTTTTTCTTCTTTCTTTTATTTTTACTTTAGTTAACTATTCCTAGCACGTATTCACATCCACTGTTCAATAATCCAATATGATATATGTTACGTATATAAATATGTATGATGTATGTTATTGATTTTTCTCTTGTTCGTTGAGCTCTCAAGTAATATTGTTTTAATAATTTTAAACGATAAAATTTATTGTTTCAAATATGTTTATACTTTTACAGTGAATTGATGGGAATTATTAGAGGTAATTGTTAATAAGAGATTGATAAGATGAAAAATAGTGAATTGAAATGCAGATGAAAGAAAAAGGTGTGAAGAGAGAAAAATAAAATTTTGTAAAGTATTTTACTGCTGAGTTTTGGTTAAGTGAATATTTGCCCGGAAGGTTTTTTTTTACGTCAATTTTTCAAGAGATAGGTTAGTAGATAGGTCTTGATAGAAGTTGGGGGAAAATAATAGAAGATACATTTTGAGTGAGTGCTGCCTCAGGATTATTTGTATATGCGTTACAAAATGCTTTTAATTAATTTTACAATATGAAACTTTTCCATTTTCAAGTATAAAATATTTTTTTTTTTTCCCTGTGTTTTATTTAATTATTTATTAATAATTTAAGAGATTGTTTCTATAACATAGTCAATTGATATATACAAGAATAAATATATGAATTCATTTATAAACAATTACTGTAAACTTAAATTTTATTAAACACAAAATTGTATGAATATTTTGTTCTACGTAACAAAATATTTAACCAACTGTTTTCATGAAAGATTAATCTATAGTAGTCTTGAAAAAACGCTGAAATAAATGCTGAAATATTCATCACAATTGTTTTATCAGTATAAATAAAAATAGATTTAATATTAGTGAAAGAAATAATAGTGAATGCATAATTTCATATCTACATTTATATTTTTTTTTTTCATTTTTCTCTCACTGGTTATCCTCATTACTTTATTTTCATTTATTTTCTTTTATTCTATTCAATCATCTATTTATTCACATTTCATTTGGCGTATTATTTTCATATATATATATATATAAATATATAATATATAAAATGGAGGTTATGGTGATAATAGAATGACGTCAAGTGTAATGATGTGAAAACTATGGTTGAATAGATCTTTCTCGAATAAAATGGCAACGACGTGAAATGGCGTGACACTACAATATACCCGCAGATAATGTTCGTTCGTTTTCCCACAAAACAAATAAATATTGAGTGAATGAAGAGATAATAATAAATAATTTTCTAACACATTTATATATAAAATTTATTAGTTTACTGTACACACTTATTTATATATTATATTTTTTTCAATATTGCTCTTTATATTTAAATAATTTTTTGATACAAAAATAAGAAAAAAAAGAAAAATTGAATGAATAAATAAAATAAAATATTTTCAATCTCAGTTTGACCAATATTCAACCGATCAAAAAAAAAAAAAAAGGAAAGTAAAGAATATATGTATAATACTACGCAAGGAATTTGGCATTGTGTCGTCGAAGGTATTTTGAATAGAAATCGACAATACCTATTGAAGGAATTCAATTTTGATCGTGGGCTAAGTAAAAAGGAAAAAAAAATAAGAAATCCAATAACATTCTTTTGTCATTGATGTTGGATAACATATTCACATACCTGCAATAATATTAATCTTGAATTTTATCCAAGAGAAGCTCGGACGGAATGTAAATTGATGGATTGGATTCTATAGAATATATTAAAAATGCAAAAATAATTTTCTTTCGTTATTTCTGAGGATGACAAATAAATTTATTACAACATTTTTGTGAGTTTGATTTGAATTATTAGGTTTTATCAGCGAAAATTTGAATTTTCATATGGATTATTTTTATATTATGTTTGTCATGCAATAAGTGGAATGATTTAATGACATACTTTGTTAAACTAATAATTATTGAACGTTCATCAGAAAGCTTTTTGTTTTTCAATGTAGCTGAAATAATAACTCAAAAACAAATCTATCGATTTGATGTCTTCAAATTTCATTCGATTCATATTCACATTTTTCATCTCAGATACTAAGATCATATCTATACTCTAAAAATAAATATTTATTCTAATAGTTTTTAATTACAACATTTTTTCATAAATGTAGCATTTTACTGTTTCGTCAATATTATATTTTACCTCAATTTTTCTTTCATCAAAATTCTCCCTTCAATTATTCCAATTTAATTTTCCAACTAAATATTTATAGATAGTCCAATGGTAAAGAGAAATAAATAAATATACACTTAGACAAGCAAACTTTACACTTGTGTAGTTGATTATTATTTTCTTACGTGAAATGAAAAATAAAAAGAATTCATTAAATTTATGTATTTTTTCGAGCTTCTAAAAGAATATACCCTTTCAAATAGACAATAATATATTAGGGGACAAGACAACGGATACTTAACGTTCAATATTACATATAGGCACACACATACACATATATATATATATATTTATGTTATGTGTATAGCAAACTGATATGTAGTGAACGTGCTGGTATTCTAAGTCAATCGATTTCTAGGGGTAAAAACCATCGTCTCAACTCGCTGGCACTATTTGTTATTCCTTATCGCTATAATAGGGAGGAACTAGATGGTATTCATGGTGGTGAAAGTAAAAATAAAAGAGAGAAAGAAAAAATAATGCTGGTGCTCATGAAAAAAAAAAAAAAAATAATATTCTGGTTACATTCTCACGCAGATCACGACATTCTTGCACACTTAACATATATTTCGAGAGATATTAATTGAGTGATAAAAATTTCATCGACCATTCTTCCATTCACTCAGTCAATAAAATATAATTTTTGTTTAATCAAATAGTAAAAAAAAAAATAATAAATAAATAATATTCATAATAACAATAGAGATAAAAAAAAATTCATTAGAATAAATAAAGAAGAGAGTAATAAAATAAATCGAGTCACTTTCATTCGAAATAAATAAAAGAAAAAAATTCAATCAAGTTGGACACCAAATGACATTGGTGTAATTTTTTTTTTTTTCTTTCTCTCACTTATTTTCTCTCATTCGCTCTTCATTTCGTTTCTGTAGAGTCCCTATCTATATATATATATATATATGTGTCGTTCTCTTTGTCGACACTTTTATTGCGGTAAATGTTATTTATTTTTTATTTTATTTTTCCGTCTTCTCTATAGACACGTAAATTCACGTTGCCTTTTCAACCATTCTATGTCCTCTTATATATCGTATATTGAACTCTTACTCGGAATGTGATAGTTTCGAAATGAATAATAATAATAATAATAATAATAATGAAGATATGAAAATATTTTAGATGAAAGTCGAAGAATAAATTATTTAATTTTATTGGTGAATAAAAAAGTTACTTTTACTTTTGGCGATTATTATTACTTTGAGATGTATTGGAAAATGTATTAAATTCAATGGGATTTTTGTTTATAATAAATGAGGATAATGGAACACTCAAGATGAAAGTTTCAACAATATGAATTGATAATGGTGATAATAAAGCTGAAAAAAAGATGAAGGAAATTCGTCAAACTCTTTCATCACAGTTATTATTATTCTTCATAACCGTTTTCAACCTTCTCTCATTTTCTATTTCATTCTATTTCATTTATTTTATTATTCTTTCTCTCGTTGTTGTTGTTGTTATTGTTGTTGTTGTTTAATTTTTTTTTTGAGGTAACTCAAATCCATAAAACTTCATTAATACGAAAAATGCACAGGTATATGTGACCTACCATGACGTGAATTCGATACGAACTCGAATGCAAACCAATCACGAACATCATGTAGAAGATAGAGAGAGAGCGTGAGAGAGAAAGTTAGATAGAGACATATATATATATATATAAATATAGTGCATAATACTAGTCTCGTATTTCGTGGGTTTCGATCGGATTTCCATTGTTCAAATTCGATGAATTATCACCTGACAGCGTTTCCAATTCAACGATCTATGATCACTCGAGTGTAATAATGAACAGTTCGAAAGTCAAATGAATTAATACACTCACAATACCGTATATACATATATATATATATATTTCCTCACACATTCGTACACAATTTCATAAACGAAAAAAAAAAAAAAACAAAACAATTAAATAAAATATTTAATCCACAAAATTCTATACAGTGATTTGAAAATTTTTAATTAAATCTCATGTTAAAATCATAATGCTATATGTACAGTAAAAAATATAAAATTACTTAATAATAATTTTTTATTCATTTACAGTTCAATTAATTTTATCACAATCACTGGTTGAATGAATAATGTGATTGCATTGAGTATGAACACATTCTTTATCATTACTTTTTAATTTCAACATTTTATATTGTAAAATGTTATGGGGGTATATTCATAAAATTCTGCTGTTGTATTCAACTAATATTTTTTCTTTTTTTTTTTTTTTTTTTTTTCTATCCAACAATTTATTCACAAGTAATTATAATGCAGAGTCAATCTATCACGAGTAACGATACGAATTAATTATTATGGCTGATAATTTATTGTTTTTTTACCATAACCATGTTTATAAATAATTTTTGAAATTTGATTTTTCGGAGGATTATCAATTATTGTGTGAGAATAGTGACAAATTTTTAATACTTTAATTGGTGGTTAAAAGAAGTGAAGTGGATAGTGAGGGTGAAATAAAAAAAAAATTCATTAGTTTTAGTGAGGGATTTTTATTTTGTCAACCAACAAAAAAAATTGAAATAAAATTATTTCAATACCACCACAAATTATTCCAAATTAACATTTGTCATTTGAGTACACACAATATGTATATCAAAATCAGGAATTGATATTTATCAACTGATATGAACACCTCTCTAATGTATAAAAAAATTATAGGACGAAAAAAAAAAAGAACTAATATAAAATAATGACAAAATAAAAATTATTTGTTTTCTCCATTGAATTATAAAAATTGGAAGGACCCACATGTGAGTAGCATATCAGCTTAAAAAAACATTGGAACAGTCTCTCCCTCTCTCTCTCTCTCCTGTTCTTGTGTGTATATGTGTGTTTGTGTGTGTCCTTTACCAGCATTCTCCAAGGGTCGATGAACTCACGCGCAAACGTGCACATCTCGATTATATACGATGAAATGTTCGCGTCTGTATATATAGTTGTGTGTTATATAGTCACATCTCTCTTGTAGGGATAAAGACCCTCCCTCTTTTCTTATATAGTCACATATATGTGTATGGTTGTGGAATCTTTTTTTTTTTTTCTTTTCTTTATTCTTTCTCTTTCTCTCTCGCTCGCACTCTCTTTCTCTATCTATTTCTTATTCGCTCTCATATATCTCACTGCACACACAGTGCCGTTGCACAAATGGATATGTATCTTATACAAGTTGTATAGTCCACTGTGAAGACGAAATGAGTCGTGTATGAACAAAAAAAAAATAAAAATTATAAATTTATATTAACAAGAAAAAAAATAACAGAAAAAAATTTTTTTTCGTCATTTTTTTTTCTTGCCCCCCCCCCCCCCCCCTGAAATATGGGTATTAGTGATTTTTATTTTATATATAGAAATTAATTTTGATGTGAAAGAAAAGAGAAAAAAAAAAATAAAACAAAACCAGAAGTAACAGCATATTTTATAATTATGACAACAACAAAATTTAATCACAAATCTAATTGAAACATATTCCAAATAATTAAACATTCCAACCACAATTAATATGACATTTAAAGTAGATTCTTTTTTATGTGGTCTAAAAGATATGACAAAAAAAATAATGAATAAAGTTTTATTATATATTTTTCATTTCTACATATTCTTTGGTTCTTTTATTATCCGACAATTAATTCACTGATAATATTTGAACTTGAAATAATTATCTGGTGAATAAGTGAGAGCACAAGTTCAAGAGCCCAAATAAATATATATGTATAGATAGACATACATATATATATATATATATATAACACACATGTCTGTATAAAATATAACTGCTGAATAATAATTCTCCAAGCGTGACCTAAGGTAATCAAATTATATGTATATATGTGTGAGTTTCAGAAGCTGACGCGGATAAAATTGATGAGCGTGTTAACGAGAATGTGAGAGAGAATTATGTCGAATGATATTAGTAAGATTGCAAAGGAGAGAAAAAAAAAAAAATAATAATAATAATAATAATAATAATAAAAGAAGAAAAAGAAAATGGGGGGAAACAAATTTTTTTTGAATATTTACATTTTCTCTGTGTCTTTGTATTCAACATGTTCTGCAATTTTATTTTATTTTATTTTTTTTTCTTTATCAAATTTAAATTCCATTCATTGTCTAATGGACTTTAATTATAATTGTACACAGTGTAAAATCCAACGTTTTCATGATAAATAAATTGTTCTCCGAAGAGACAGGAAAAAAAAGAAAATAAATCCCCTGGGCAATATTACAGTGAAAATTACCTTCATACAACGCCCATTTTCAGTGGATTTTATCCTATCTCATTCACCTCCTTCTGCCACGTTCTTTTTCACTCTTAACTGTTGCCAATGTGTGTGTGTGTGTGTGTGTGTGTGTGTGTGTGTAAAAGAATAAGGTGTTGAGAAAATCCCAAAAGATATTCTTTATCAACTTTTGTTTACTGTTGAAAAAATTGTCATGGAATATTATTTTCATTGTTATAAAATCATGAATCAATCTTTGTACTTTATTTTCTAATTTTTTTTATCATGTATCACTGTCTCGGCTATTAACATTTTCAATTATATCTTTGTATTGTTTCTCGATTAACTAGAAGTCTAAAAAAAAAACAAAAAAAAAGTGACGGTTAGTAGAAAGCCTTTGTTTAGTCACGAACAAATTTGTTTACTCTACTTCAGGAAGAAGAAAAAAGAAATATTGCAATATATTGTACTAATTATATTGATATAAAAATATTGTGATGATAATTATTGATTAAATTATAATGTTAAAAAAATCTCTTGAAACTCATGACAAATGACATCTTTAAATGTTCTATTAAAAGTTGAACATTAAATTGTAAGTGCAATGATAAAAAGTACATGAAAATTTATTTTTCACTTGCCAAAAAATTCTAAACATAAAATTCTCCCAAATATATATATATAATGGCACTCATTGTGCTCGGTTTAATATTTGAATAGCCATAAAAAATAAAAGACGATAAACAAAAGAGAAGAAAAAATAAGAAAAATAAATATTTCAAGATATTCATCTTAAAAGTATGAACCAAAAAAATATTTCCATTAAATATTACTCGTCTATTGTCAAGTGGTTTTATTGAAATGCTGGTAAGAAGCCAGGTTGAAGTAAAAAAAAACAAGAGGAAAAAAGAAGAGAAGAAAAAAAAATAATTATGAGAGAATAAAGAATAATATTTATACATGAATTTATACTCATTTTATAAATTCATTGTACGTGTTGGTATTTATTCTCTCATTGTTGTATTTAAAAACAAATGTTCACAATTGCGAAATGGATTGTTTACATACCGTTGTATATTTAAAGTGAAATAAAACAGAGATACAGCAGGAATATCAACCGGATATTTACAGTATACGATATAGTATAGTCACTATAGTGTATACAAAACAAGATGTAATACCTACTTTAATATCCTGTCACAGCCTCTCTTTCACCTTCCTCCTTTTCTTCATTTCACTCTCATTATTTCTTTGTCTCTTTACTCTCGTGACATATTTGTATGTGAAAAATAGCACGCCAGTGTATTTTGTAAATTATTACGAGTGAAGTGATCAATCTGCAATTCAAAATTCTAAATAAAATAATCATTTCTTTCAACAATACTTTCGTGAGGTTTTTATTGATGAATTGAAAACTTATTTCTTGTGGTAATTACATGCTTTGGATCAATGATTTAACAATCATTAAACAGTAATTATTATTTCCATAATTTATACAATCAATTATACATAATAAAAAATAAATTTTTATTTAGATTTCAAACATGTTTCAATAACTAAAATTGAATTTAAAATATCATCAATCCATACTGGATAATAATTGCTGAACGTATATAAAAGTTTACAATGCATACAATAGATTCAGCAATTGATATCATAATTTTTTTTTTTCTCATTACATTATAAATCGTAGAAAAAATTAAAAGCAAACACTCAGTAATATTTAAAATAGTACCATCATAAAAATCAAATTCTTTTAATATCCTTCAAATTGATCAGTAGAAAATAATATTGACATTGTTTTTTCCACCCACAATCCTTTGTATTATTACTAAATAATATTATTCATTATCATTATCATAAACCAATCCTTGTATTGTTTACTAAATAATTATAATAACAATCATTCACAATTATATACAAACACGTAAATAATTATTTTGTCTCTACAATATTGTATGAACAAAACTGAATAAAATCATAATATAAATTGTCAAACCTCAATAACAAATAAAAACAAAATACATTTTGTATTATACATGTATATGTAAATATATATATATATATATATTTTTTGTGAATACTTTAAAATACTTTTGAAACGATGGGCTCGTGTCCAGCATGAAAGTACAGACATCGGTGGCCCGATCTCTATTCTATAGCTTTATACCTAGTCTTCTTTTTTTTTTCTCCTCTTATATTATGTCAGTACAGAGAGCGAACGAAAGAACGACGAGCTCAGAAGTATGTGAGATGCGCGTGGATTCGCATACAGAAACATCACTACGAAAGTATATCTACCCAAGCAATATGTGAAAACTTCCCGCATCTCTTTCTCTTCCTTTTTTGCTTTTATATCACACTGACATATATATATATATATATATATATAAACATGTGGTAGTAAATGTGAATAGAAAATAGTTGTACAGTATTCCGGATGCCTTTGGATAACGTACAGATAAAAAAAGTCGTCCAATGCAAGTTGCGTGGATTGCATTGAACAAAATTTTTTTATTCAACATAAATAAATACATATTATTTATACGTTCACGAATAAAAATTTATGTTTAATTATTGAAAGTAAAATTGATTACATAAATTAGTAGTAGTTTGTATTGAGAATTTTATTGTTATCTCGTTATTTATTTTCTATTTTTTTGTATTAGTAATAATATAATGTTTGATATTTTTTTCATCATTAAAAAAAATCAAATTAATCATATATATATATATTTATATATACGTGTGACATTGTCATCTTTAATTTCGAAAAAGATTTATTATTCTCAAATATTTCTCTATGAAGAATTCTAGAAAAAAAGAAAAAAATGTCAATATGAAAAAATGAACTTTTGCCACTTACTTAAATAAAAATAACTGCTTGAAAGCACAATTATAATTCAAACGACATAGTTGCTTTTATAATATAAAATAACGGTAAATGAAAATTCATCTCAAAGAGATTTTATATCTCAGAAAATGAAATAAAAAAATAATGAGAAAAATAAATCATTTTTATACACTTTGATAATTCCTTTTCATTTTAATTTAGATAAATTTTTTAGGTCACCATTTTCATTGGGAGAATTTTTTTATTTTATATATACACACGTCGTTTTGACAAGATATTATTTTTGAATACTATCATTCACAGTGGTGAAATTATTTTCTACAGTAAAAATATTTATATATTCATATAAATATCATATATTTTATCATCATCATCTCTCTGGTGTAATCATACGAATAGTTTCATTTCAACATACGCCATCACTGAGGTCACGTTCTCGTTAGTAATGAAAGCCTTTCAGAGGTGTCGCATTGCAAGACAAAAAGCGCTTGCACGTTTATAAATTTTCTCCCTTTCTATTCAAATACACATACACGTGTATCATACACAGCATATGTTAAAAGAAAACTTTGTGTATATTAAAGATGTGGTTTTTGATGTGTGATAATAATTTTCCACAATTTTACTCCACTTACATATATTAATAATTATTAATAGACAAAATAAATAATAATATGATACAATATTTAAATGAATAATAATAACAATAATAAAATAATTCAATTGGGTGAAGTTTTAATTTATAAAATTTTATGCAGATATTTACAATGATGAAAAAAAAATTATTTTATTATTGTTTTGGTTTTTTTTTCTTCTCTGCTTTTCTTTTTGATTTCGTGTTTGTATGTATTTATTTGTGTACACATATGATATTTTTTATTGTGTATAATAAAATACGGACGTGGGTGTCAGTTATTATATTGAACCACGAAGTAGATTCGTGTATATATATATATTGTAACAGATGAGAGAAAATATAATGAATAAATGATGGTAATAAATGGAAATAAAATGAAAAAATTCATGCGTCAGTGCATGGGGAAATGAGAATATTCGTGGAATTCAATAACTCGTTTGGCCAATGCGTGTTTGTATGCATTATCACTGCATCGATTTACCGAGTATGAATATTATACTGTACACATGTATGACGTGTGAATAAAACCGAAAATTTCAATGAATTTTATGATTTTTTTTCAACATTTTATTCTTATTTTTTTTTTGTTTGAAGAGCGGAACCTAGTTCATAGGGTGGTGCATTTTGATTAGGTTCTTTGTTTGAACTTATCAATAGTGGTGGTGTATAGGAAAATATATATCAGTCGAGTTATAGAGCGAAGTTGAGAAATATTTTTGAGTAAGTTTAAAATCTTACTGCGCAATGTTACTTTTTTTTTTCAAATTGGCGGGAAAGATAGAAAAAAAAATATTCCACCAATAGACTTTGTCTCGGTATTGTTTATTGAGTTATAATTGATTGTTAAGTATAAACTAAAAATATTTGAGGAAATAAAATTGGTTTTGATATTTTTTTTTTTTTTTTTCCCCCAAAAAATGAAGTTGTGGTTTTTCGTGAAAAATTAATTCTTATTGTTTCACGTTACACGATTCGTTCGGTCTTATTTCCATTTGAATTATTTCACCCGATATGTATACTCTATCAGCGAATATTAAATCGTCCACTACATTGAAAAAAATGAAAAAAAAAAACAGTGTAATAAATATTCGTGTGTAAATCATGAATTTAAATTCCACAAATATAAAAGATTATATTCTGTCAGTGTTGAAAAATTAATTTTCAAATCCTGTACAATATCAAAAAGCTCTATAACTATATCAAATAATCCATGAATAATCCTACAAAGCACTACCCACAAACCTCAACTTTACTTTAACCATACACATCTATTTCGATAGAGACATATACACATACAGATAAATTCGCAAGTCATCAAATTCACTAATCAGATTGGACATTGTAATTCACTCTGAATACATCACTAATTTATCAGACGATTCATCTTTCGTGTTCGTATATCGAGGACAATTTCGTAACTGTGGTCAAGCCCGAAAACTACGATGACCAACCAATGAGAATAGTTTGATAGATAGAATTAGATTATTGATAAAAGAAAAAATATTAGCCAGTGAAAAAAAAATTTATTTATTTTATTACACAGTTAAATAATCGTGCTATATTACAGCAAAAATAAATAAACAAATGAATATATATATATATATATGTAAATAAATAACTAAAAATAGTAAAATAATAAAGTAATAAATAAAACTAGAAAAAATCTGTTTCTAAAGTGTGAAAGTGCACTAGCAAGAAGAATATACAGTGAAAGATGAGAGAAAGAGAGAGAAAAAAAAATAGGAAGTTAGTTGAAGTTGGCTGAATATATGAGAAAATATTCGAACATGTGTGTGTGTGTGTGTGTGTGTGTATGGAGTGGAAAAAAGGTTTATTTACACTTGAATACAAGTGGCTGTGGTTTATCGTCGCTCTAACGTTGCACATATATGTCCACATATATATTCAAACAACACATACAGACACGCATGTATGACTTTGAGACTCACCGGTTCTGTAAAGAGTCGATATAGGACCATGGATCATATAAGTATACATATATATATATATATATATAAAATGTATGTGTATGTGGATTTAAAAATGAGCTAGAGAATCGAGTGATATTGCAAACTCATGTTTGCTTGAAGAGAGAAAAAAATAAAATAATTTCTTTTTCCTTTTTATAAGGGGTTGGTTGCGCATATGCCAAGTCAAAGATGGAAAACATAGAGAGTGGAAAGAAAAGAAAAAGATGATGATAACGAAAAAAAAAAAAAAAAAAATCGGGGGTGGGAGGAGAAAGAAAGAATGAAGAAATAAAAAATAAAAAAAAATAGGAAACGGAAGCTTGCACATATCGACGAGTTTTCTTTACGCGCAACCAACGGGGGGTTTCTTTGCATATATATATATACACATTTATATATAATGGGTGTGTTTATGTGTGTAGTGAAGAAAAATAATGTATGGATCACCACGAACTAACAAAACAGCCAAGATGTATATCGCTACTGTTATTCCACACAAAGGTTCATAATAGTTGTTTTGGTTTTGAATATATTAGTGTGTGTTTTTGTGTTTGTTAGACTGTGTATTTGTGGATTTTGTGTATGCATATGTTTACATATGTAGGGAATATTTATCGTTTGCTTTTATTATTTGAGGTGAGGAAAATAAAGTCGTGGTGAAAATTATGACAATAAATAAAATGCAGATGAAAATAAAAGAATTGTATTTTTAACACTTTTTTTTATGAAACAGTGTTTTTAATAGCAATTTATATTTATTTTGTATGTGCATATGTATTGTGGAGGTGGGAGGAGGGATTAATAATGAATACAATTACATTTATACACTTACATAGTTTTAATTAATTCAATTATATATTTTCAAATGTAATTATTGTTGTTGTATCAGTGATAGAAGTGGAGTGTGAACAAAATAGGCTTAGTCAGTAATTGTTTGATAAACTACTTGAGATGAGGGTTGAAAAAGATTTTGTATACGATCAGAAAGGACAAATTGAAGGATCTTACGTCTTCACAATTCTCCAAAACTTCTCATACACATGTATGAACATATATACACATGTTAAAGTTTGAGACCTTTGGTGCATTCATATACTCTGAAACTTTGAAAGTATCAGATCGAAGTGAATGAGATATGATGGGTGAGAATTCTGTGTATGGAATTGTTATGGGCCATGCACCATTGTCTGTCTTTGATGGTATTGCAACTTGGAAAATTCATGTAATTCCGTTTCACATTTAACTAGAACATTTTCAGAAAAAAAACATATAAATTTATATGGTTACGATTTATTTATATTTTATGATTGTATTTTATTATCAATATTAAGTTTATTCACAAGATAAATGTCTTTGTCTTTATTCACACACTGCTAATAAGATCTACATTCACTTTAAGACTATTTCAATGATTTATAAAATTATTTATGTGAATTGGTTTGTTTAGAAAATTATACGAGCTAATTTGTTGATATAATTGTTCGCGCATTGAAGTTATGAACATAGTTCTGAACGTTGGATTAGAAATTATTGATTATTGAATACCCTGGTTCGACAATCTATTTAATGTAGATATAAATTGGTACCTTTGAATTCTTATTTTTACTAATACTCAAATGACAATCTGTGAATTGGTTTTTTTTGTCAGCAAATAACTCCTCAATAACGTGATGGATTACAATGAAATTTACCATGAATATAGTTTATGACATGGAGTACAACATTAGCTATTTGTATAAATTAAAATTAAGAACAAAATAATTTTACACCCCTCTCAAATTAAATTTCACTAACAACGAAAATATCACATAAAACGACTTTGTAAATGTTGAAGATCCTTAACGGGGGGGTATCCGACTCATCCCTTATATATATATATATTATTCTGGAGACTGCAGTGTCTCTTGAACGCTTCAAACCCATTTGTCCAAGACTTCACGGGACAATGACGTGACAAAGACGAGCTCCTAAAGGATTTTCATTACTGAGAAGACAGCGCGCCATTCGTCGTGACGTGCAGACGCATCCACTATGTATATGTAAACTCTCGTGTTTCCCTTCGTTACTCCCCTTACTGTCTTCTTCTCTTTGTCATATAATAGTCGCATGGGTGCATAGAATTGTGCGCTTCCATGAGCCCAAAATTAACAGACGACCGTGAACCTGAGTGACTGAGTCGAAGAGAGGAGTGGACCCTTCCAAGCGCTTATATTATGTACACTCTACTCTCATACTATTTCGCTTACTATTCTCTCGTCATATTCTTGATGTCTGTTGAGTCAACACTTACTAAATACTAGTATTACTTATATCTATTGTATTATAATAGTAGGTACAGTAATCCAACTGCTTTCTCATCACGTCTACAATCTATTCAGAATTGTTTACATTCAAATTATCAAACGTTTCATCGCGTCATTAATTAGTATTTGTGTATATAATTTGGTAAAGCCAGAGGTGAATAATTTGCGTGGTTTAATTCTTTAAATTTGTATTCACACATAAAATGTCTTTGTGTAGAGAGATGTCATAGTCCGCAGTATTATTAATAGTTCATTAAAAAATGTCATTTGAATATGATTTTTTATTATAAACATGGAGACTATTCAAGAAAAATATTTCTTTTTCGTTTCTTATATCTCCCATCTCACTTTAAATAGTTATATATCCACACACACACATATATATATATATATATATATATAAAATGTTGTTCTGGCTTCCTCTCAAATTTGTTGACAATCGTGTACCCGAGGGCCATCGTTGTCTTGTACAAGATAGGTCGCGTGCCAACGACTTACTGTTTACACTTCATCCCATTCTCTCTTCTTGCACGAATAGAGACACCAGAGCAACACACATTCATACATACACTCTCAACCACACATATATTTAAAGCACCATTACAGTGAATGTAACATTTTATTATTATTATTGTTATTATTATTATTATTATTATTATTCTATATTTTTTTTTATTCTGGATATGGACATAGATTCACGATCAAACAACGCTGAATATGACAGTCGGAAAAAATAATCGTTTGCTCCATACCCACATTTATTTTATGTATACATATATGTATATATATTATTTCTCTTGCGTTCATTTTTTTTTTTTTTCCCTCGATGATGGCTTCTGGCAAGAATTCTGACCAAGCTCAGATCGCAAACGAGATAATGATATGATATTAAGGCTAAGGTAGTCGTGGAGATATATATCGTGGTGAATTATTTGATAATTTGAGCCAAGTAAATGGGAAAAATTTCACCACACGCAATTGTGAATAACTCACTGGGGAATTTTTAGAATGTATTCTTGTATGGTCTTAATTTGTGCGCCAATGTCTGCGCTATAATTTCATTTATATATATACATATCTATGACACAATGTTTGGTAATGAGAATGATTTGAATATTAAAAAGTTCTTCGCGTTAAATAATACGTTTGTAAATTTTTGCGAGTTTTGATCCATTTTGCAACGCACCCACAGGACTATATTTATTTATTTATATATATATATATATATAGACTGTTCATATTTGCTTCACTTTTTTTTCGGTGGTTTTCCCTCTTTATCTCAGTGACGTGAACAAAAGCGTAGCTAATTAACACGCTCGAGACACGAGCGGTAGTATGACGAGAGGAGTAAAGAGAAGATAGAATATAGATATATGAATTTACTTGAACGCCGGACGCAGACTTGGGCGCACGGTTTTTCACTATAAAACAGACAGGCGCCCAAGCGTGTGCCTGCGTAATACAAGGAGAATGTAACAGTGTGGGAGAATTATGATGAGGCTAAGGAATGGTTTGGGGAAGGTGAAATATATACATAAAGAGGTAAAATAGGCTGAGTGGTATATATGCTCGGTCAAACAAGCTCATGGTAATTAGCTCCGAGCACATATTCTCATCGCTATACGTGTATGTATGTGTGGTAAACATGTGGAATTTAATGCGTAGAAAATACCGAAAATAAAATAAAATTATAATATATACATGTACATTAATTTGTGTAAGGGTTTCATATTTTTTTTCTTTCTTTTTCTTTAACTCTTCAAATTATATTCATGCATATAAATTTGTGTTTTTATTTTGAATTGAAATATTATATGGTGGTTCAGAGAATAGAGGACAAGTGTGCAAAATTAATTGGCATTGTTGCGAATTCAATGCACATTATTTTTGTTTTTTGTTTTTTTTTTTATTTGATTTTTATATTCTTCTTGTCTGTTGTTGAATTTCTATACGTGAATATGATTTTTTTTTTTTTTCATTCACATACGTTTTTAATGAAATGAAGTATTGGATAAATATTTTGTTTTATATGAGGAAAAAAATGCGATGCGAAGCGTTAGAAATTTTCATTTTATTATCGTTATTAATATTGTCTGTATTATTATTATTATTATTATAGTTATTATTGTTGCTATAACAGAATGAAGTTGATGTTAAATCTGATACACGAACGAATATTAAAAACATTTTCAAATTCATTTTTATCTATCATAATTGAATGACAAAATTAAAATTTTGTTGAGAAATATCTCAATGAAATTGTTTTCTGACCAACAGAAAATTTTTTCATGGAATAAAAAATAGTTTCTTCTTTATTTCGAACAAATTTTAATGTGAATCTGAATTACAATTTGATTTACAGAGTTTTTTTTTTTTTTTCTTGCCAATTTATATATTTCTCATAACAGAGAGTGGTAAAAGTTTTATACCATCTAAAATTAATTGGCATTGTAATGAATTCAATGTACATTTTCTTTTGTTTATTTAATTCATTTTTTTTTTCTCGTCTCCTTTAATAAAACTTTTATACATACGTAAATGAATTTATATTTATATATATACATATATATATATAAAACATTTATATTATTCTTTTGTGTCTTCAACGAAACGACAAATTCAATGAATGTTTTATTTTATGGTAAAGAAAAATGCTCAATCCCATGCTCTCTGCATTTCTATTTAATTATTATTATTACTATTATTATTATCATTATTATTATTATTATAATTATTATTATTTTAAATTGAGAAGAGAATAAAAAGGGTGGGTTTTTGTTCCCTCCTCCCTTTACATTTTTAATTAAATGAAAATGCATTTTCTTGGCAATGAGTGAGAAATACAATGGAGCACGAGTGAGTGTTGTATTTAAAAAAAAAACAAACAAACAAACAAACAAAAATTATAAGAGACGTAAAAATGAGAATTATTATTGTTCACGGGTGTATGCCTATATAAACTATTGAATGGAACAAATTAAATTTATATTTGAATGAGTGACTATTGTTTATGATTTCCTGATCAGAAATCAAGAATGGCAAAATTTTAGGGGTGCATTTTTATTTTGTTATATATATATATATGTCTATTTTTTTTTTTGTATCGCCATTTTTATTCTTCAACAAATTAATAAATATATAGAATGAAAAATGATATACATTGAATAATAATTAGTTTGGAAAATACGTGAGTGAAATATGCAGTGAATGAAAATGCCTTTGGGGCGACAGTATGCACGTACACTATTCTATATTTATGTGCATTTATATACAATATATATATACATACATAGATACATATGAAATAAATTTTTTTTTTTTCGACTTGTGGGAGTACCCGGAAGCGACGCTTTTACAAAAATTAATCTCCCTCATCACGATGTTATCGAGCGGTGTGGTGAGCAGACGGCCGAGTTTTGTTTGTGTGTGTGTGTGTGTGTATGTTGAGGAAGGGAAAAAAAAAAATATTGAACTTGAAAAAAGTAAAAGAAAAAAAAAAATAATAAAAATAAATATAAATAAATAAAAAGTATCTATCTTTCATTTCGATCGTGTGAATCGGCTGGAAGGAAAATATTTGGTTGGAATAGGAGAAAAAAATAACGTGGAAAAATGAATAAATAGAAATGATAATAATAAAATGAAAAAAAAAAAAAAAAAGGATGAAAGGATGAAAAATAATAAAACAAAAATTCACTGGATATAATCGTTGAAGCTCGAAATATCTGTATGGTATGAAGTTATAAAGTATTGATTTGAATTGAGGATATACATATATGGACATTGAATTTGTGTTATAAATAGAATTGTTATTATGATATGGTAAATTAAAGAATTTATGTAATTGCTTATGATAATTATTCATTTTTGTTTATTACTGTTGGGGAATAATTATGAATAAATACTAGGGTAATTAATAGTAGGGTAATTAATTGTTATTGATTATTATAATTGATGTTATATAAAGATGATTGAGTGTAGGGTACAGGAACGTTTATTATTTTTTTTTCATAGTTAAAATTGTCTCTGTTTATTAATTACATTTATTTGATACTAACTGAATTTATTTTTTTTCCCCACTCACAAACTTCTATTTTATTGACTATTTCTCATTCGAGTTGTTAGAAACTCAATACTAATGTTACTTCAGAATATGTTGGGGGGGGGGGGGGATAAAATTGATATTCAACATCAAACTCTTTTTATTCTATTCGAATTTATTATATTTATTTTTGTGGGAAAAATAAATTAAAAAATATCACTGAAAATAAATTGGACAAGAGGAAAATTATTTATTAGTTTTGATATTAAACTTTGTTATATATTTTTCCAATTAAAATTGATAACAAACACAATATTATTCTATTTAATAATTGAATTTGTTATTATAACATAATCATTAGAGAAACTGGCAGAATGACAGAGAAAAATAAACAATACAAAAACATGAATTATATACAATTTCATAAGTGAAAATAAATTGAATTAAATTGAAAATTGATGAAACAATTATTAATCCATTTAGAATATTTTATTTATTGAATTTTTCACTATCATTTTTTTATTTATTATTAATTCCAAATTTATATGATGTATAGTATCATAAATAATCAATGACACAAGAGTAACAAATTTATAAAACAATTCTAGATATAAAACTGTTTTTATCTGATGGATATATTTCTAGTTTTATTCACAGAAATTCAATACACCAAATTAATAACCAATAAAACATAAAAAATAAATAATAAAAAAATGTTTACTCTTAATGACGAATAATTAATTACAGATATCATTCATATTTAATAACTAAAAACGAAATTAATTTGTACTTGTTATATTTTTGTTAAAAAAGTGTTTTAATTCAAAACGTTAAAACATTCTATCTTTAACACTACTCAATTTTGTTTAACGTTCATAAATGTTTTAAAAGTGACTACAAAGTATACAATGATGAAAACAGGAAATAAAACGTTTAAACATGTTGAATTAAAACTCTTGCATTTGTAGAGAATTTATACAATGAAGTCTTTGTGTCGTGTGTATTTTTTTCCATTATTAATTAAACTCTCTCGCAACTATTCATCAAGTATTTAAATACAACAAAAATAACCACCACCATATAAAATAAAAAAGATAATATAAAACAAAAACTTCGTAAATAAATAATAATTGTTCTTACAAATATTTTCATACTATATAACACACATCTTCAGAACCCTTTGCAATAAACCATTTATTAAATTGTCTCTAAAATAATCCAACAAAAAACTTTACATTGTCCATTCGAAAATAAACATCATTATTCTCAGTATATGAATTAATTTCACAATCCAATAACAAAATTCTCACAATATAAAAATAAAATATCGTAGGAAAAAAGTATATCGTTTCCTTTTTATTCTTTAATTTTCACGTTTTCTTTTCTTTTTACTCTACACATGTATATCCTCGCGTCAAACTAATTATGCTTCCCTTTGTGGAAAAATAAAAGTTTTATATACATATATATATATATATATATATATAAATGTATACAGTGGCGCGAACAAACTTTTGCGGTTTGCGACTGTATTCTGACAACAGCAGCGGCGTCGTAATATAGCGCTTGAGTTTTGCGCATGTGCCAGTTGAAAAGGGGATTGTGAGTGAGGGCAAGGATTTGCTCTTTGTGAATGCGTCCGTGTGCATCACCGTGTCCATGTGTATTGCACAAAGTATATATATATATATTATCAATGTATTTATGTATGTGAAATGCGAATAGAGATGTGTGTAAGAGTGTTAGTAACTTGGGGTTGTCTCGACCCACGTGGCGCAACATCGTGTGTCTGTCAGTCGCGTTTGGCGAGTCCACCGCGTTGTATCTCGTCAATATTTAAACAATTGACATTTTTATTTGATAAATACACAAAGTATAAACAGTATATTATTGTTATAACATTTGTTTATCTAATTGTATTATTTTCTTTCTGTTTTGTTTGAAACTACATTGGACAAATTTTATGTGAAAGTTTTGTTATTGAATATTTGTTTTTTTATTTTATTCTTTTATATCATGTGAGAAGGGAAAATTAATTCTACGTTTTCTCCTTCTACTTCTTCTTCTTCTTCTTCTTCTTCAAACACAAAAACTACTTTGTTGAAGTGGTAAGTTGATAAATTATTTAAATTTATTTAGAAAGTGTGATGAATATTTGTGGAAATATTTAGGAAAATATTTGACAGGAAAATTTTTGTATTAAAAATTGATCAGGGGGTTTTTTCTTTTTTTTTTTTTTTTCTATTGACATTAAGTTGTATTTTTAATTTATTGATGTGCCAATGACAGTTGACAGAATTAAAATTAAATAGTTCAATTAGAAATAGAATTGATGAATTGAATACAATTTTAAAATATGATAAGTACAAATATTAAAATAAAATACAAACAAAATAATTTGTTTTTCTTTTTTATTCAATTAAACTATGTTGATCAAACATTGTTCATATAAAATTCAAATAATGAATTATATGATATATATTTAAATGGAGTTCATTCATTTGTAACTGTATTTTCTTCCTTTTTTTTCACTATTAAATTATTTTTTCTGGAAGAAAATAAATGAAAAAAAAAAAAAAAATGTAATATTAATCAGGGCATTGATGATGCATCCATGGTGCGTGTTATCGATTGAATTGGTTCCACTATGCGGTTTCTCATCAGTGCAAGTGCTCTCGTCAACACGGTGAAAATACCCTCCTTTACTCTGTTGTCATCACATCACACACAAATTCCCAATCATTAAGTTCACTCGTGCACACGCCACCGTATATTCAATGAGATAAACATATATAAATAAATCTATTTATCTTCTTAGTCCACTTACTTTTACCCCAAAGCCAGAATTGAATATAACAAACCAAAAGACAGAATTGAAATTGAATTAATGCGAACAAATTAAAAAATATTTCACAATTAATTATTGCCAATTATTTTTTTTTTATCAGTAGAAAAAAATTATCTTTCATTAATAATGTTTATTTAATAGATAATTATATTCTTGTTTATATTTATACATTTATTTACATTATGTGCAGCTAGGTGCACTTTATTTATTTCATCTCGTTGCACACGAGTTGTAGGAAATGAGAAATCACTTTTCAAAATTACTCTGTGTCGAATTTTTTTTCTTTTATTCTGATATGATATATTTATATTATTTATGTATATATATATATATATATATATATATATATGTATTTATTTATGTGTATATGTATGTATAGGTGTGTGCATCTGTGTCTGTATCTGTTTATATAGCCAAGGTAAATCCCATTAGCTTCATCCCACATGAATATTCTCCTCTTGTAATGCGTCAAGGCATTTATCGTTAGTATCATTAATCAATTGCTGTACAGTATCACCTTGACATAACTATATGAACATGCTAACACATTACACATTATCACATCATTATTTATTTGAATAATATGACCCTTATATATGTGTTTTGTTTTTTGTTTTATTTATTTGTGGTTCATTTAAAATCAGTAGAGGGGATAAAATTAATTAAAATATTGGTGCATTTCTCATTTAATTATTGTTCTACAACAATGTCTGTAACAATAGCAATATTGAAATAAAAGAATCAGATACAGTCGATGATGTTTGAATTGAAATTTTTATTATGTAGAATTTAACCATCCAACTCGTTCTAAAACAAAAAAAAAGATAACATCTCATCTTCACTACGATTGCAAATTCCTATGCCACTTTAAAATTGTCGAAGTGGTGTTTCTCCTCTTTAATGAAGGAAACGAAAAAAAAAGAATGAAACATAAAAAAAAAAAAAACAGAATAAAATCAATACAACCCCATGTTTACGTTGTATTCTATTTCCACTTTCATTTCCTCGCAATCAACAATGTCTGCATTTTTTTTTTTATTTCCACGTCGATATTAATTGACGTACAATTGACGGTTGGATAGAATGGAAATATTTTCCAAGAATGAAATAATATGTGTATGTATATATGTATTGTATTCGTGCATATATTAGTTATATTTTGGGTGTAAAATTATTGGCTTTCAAAAAAAAATTGGGAATTCCATAGATACATATAAATC
Organism: Zele albiditarsus; assembly: GCA_958496275.1. Lineage (NCBI taxonomy): Eukaryota > Metazoa > Arthropoda > Insecta > Hymenoptera > Braconidae > Zele > Zele albiditarsus. The sequence goes on from OY292410.1 coordinate 6,398,052, forward strand.
TCTTGAATTTTTTTTTTTGTCGACTATGAAGCAAACAGTATTAGAAATGATTGGAAGAAAAAAAAATAATAACCATCCGAAGAAAAGAATTATTACAATACTTTATATTCAACACTTAATTGCAAAGAGATAGCCAATTTATCCCAGAAAATTCTGCTTCCTATTTTGATGATTATTAATCGTTAAATTACAATGAATACTTTTGTCTTGTCAACTATATGATAAAAATAAAATACGAAGAATAAAAATAAACAAAGAAAGATGAGGAAAAAAATTTGAACAAAGACACGACAGAATGAAAGTTAAAAGTATAATAAATATACACATGCTAAAAATTATACTGTAACAATTTCCCCCAAACATCTATGCATATAAGCGTTTGTATACTATGTTGGCAGTTTATCGAAACGTCAAGACCAGGCAACGTATCAAAACCAGCGTCGTCAATGCACGAGGCACAAAAAAAAAAAAGAAACCCCTCTTCATTCTACTTCTCTATGATTGTTTCTCTTCTGTTCACTCACACAATTTTTCATACAACTTTATATCAATGTTTTCTTTTTCTTTTCTTTTTGTTTTGTTTTCTGTTAGTAGTAGATATGTGTATGCAATAGGATACTCCACTATTTCTTTCACAACTGTAAAGAGTCCTTCATCATCGCAACATGTCTTTTGTTTATATACACACATTTAATATATAAAATATTCGTCATCGTCTACATAAATAAATCATAAACATATTAAACATTGATATGTACAATAGAAAAATATAATAAATTGCATTTGCACGAATGTGAGTTAATATTGAATTTTAACACATTCAGTTGTATTGATTATCTAAATTCTAAATAGCATACACATAGTAATTTAATGAAATAGCCTTTAACATTAATTCCAATCCAATGGTAATTGTCAATTCACTTAAGCTTTAATTAATACCAATTAATGCATCACTATTTTATCAATAAATATTTCTGTCCATGATATTAATTTATATTTCATAAAGATCAAGTATTATAATTCACAAGATAAGTTATTAAATCATTCATAATAATTATCTATCCATTATATAAAAGTTTGAGAATATTTTTATACCAAGTCCACATTTATTTGTGATTTAAATATTTTTCTTTACACTGTACGATTAATAATAGATGAAGCGTGCTAACTACATTCAAAAACCATTCACATATAAATTCGAATCATACAAATGAATATATATTTAACTTAATCACAGTACCTGATTTCAGCATTAGCAACTGCAATTGACAATAATTCACCCAAAATTACACAATTTCCATCGTTAGTCACTTAACATTAGACAGTTAACATGAACCGCAAAATTTCGTTATTGGACCATCTAAGTTTTTAATTAAAATGTTTCAGTTCTTGAACATTTACATATGAACATACACGAACACTGATACATCCAACCCTACCTTTACTTTCACAAACAAACAAATTTACAAATATAATTTTTATTCTTCTCCATCGAATTTTGTTACGAATAAATATTCTCCAACACTGCGACAAATATTTACCAAACATTTTGTCTTATGTATACGTATATAAATATTATACAATGAATAATAAATAATACACAATAAAATACTACTGCTGTATTGGTTAATATTGTTGAGTGCGTTGAGTATATATAAAAGCATCTCATCCAAATGACATTTTCCAATATTTTTTTAACCAAACAAAAAATTCAACCTAGCAGAAATAGAGTTTTTAAATCCAAGTGTAGGCACACCGGTAGCAGCATAGTAAAAAAAAAAAGAAAAAGGATAATAATAACAAATGATAATAAAAAAAAAAAGAAAAAATAGGGAATTGCGCACAGTCTGTCTTTTTATTATTTTATTTCTACTTTCATTTTTTTTTTTTCTTGTTCTCTTTCTTATTTCATTTTGTCCTTCATCATCGGACCATGAGAGACTTCAATTTTCCTCCGGTGATCCTCGACAAAGTTCTCTCCAATGACCTGCACACAAATCGCTATATATATATATATATATATATATGTGTGTTTGTAAATAAATGAAAATAAAAAATTGCAAAGGATACTTATATAAAAATGAAATCAATAATTGTAATTACATAATGATGCTGTTGATGTTTGTACAATAGAATTCGATTTGATGGAAACTTTTTTTTTATCAGACAAATTGATTCCGTGAACTGAAGGGCATATATATATATATATATATATATATATATATATAGATGAGAGCTAGACAAGATGGCCGCCAGGGAAATTATAAAAAAAAAAAATTGTGAAAAGAAAAAAATTGATTGTTCTGTCGGTTCTAGTTATTTATTAGTATTTTATTAGAGGTGTGACATTTAATTTAAAATTCTATGATTTATCAATTTGCTTCACACATTCCATTGTACAATAATTATTCTGAAAATAATACAAATGGAAATAATTTATTACCAATCTTCGATTAAATATTTAAAATTAATAATTTGAAAATTTATTTTTAATTCTCAAACAAACTCAAAACAATGTGAATAAAATTCACTATACATTTGTTTAATTATCTTCTAGAGACAATATCAGAAATTTTAATAGTGACAAATGCAAAATGACAGTCTATTGATTTTTGTAAAAAAAAAAAAAATTTTTTATTTGATTAAAACTTCCTCATTTATTTATTTATTGATACAACTGTATAATATATATGTAGTATAGTTGCGCATTCAGCTGAGGGTGAGGCAATCAAATCTGGCCGCAGGCATCGGAAGTAGACGCATCTCTCTCCCTCCCTTATACGACACCCTAACCAATATTCACGTATATATATTGAGTGAGAGTCAACCCTGATCCTCTCTTGCAGTTCGTCGATCACTCAATCATCCCTTTGGTCTCTGCCATCTCCGGTTTTCTCCATTACCCAATATCATTCCTCTCTCATCTCCCTCATCCAAACGTATATATTAATATATATATATATATATATGTGTCCACTTGGTAAAGGCATGTATACAAAAACACACGTGTCTCATCAATTGTCGCTCGTTTATTTTCTTTTTTATATAATTTATTTATTTATTTATTTATGTTTTGTATTTTTCTTTTAATTTTTTTTCGATTTCACGTTTCATCAACACTGTCATCGCCACTTCGATAGATTATTAATCGTTGTATAGATAAATACGATTGACATGAAATGACGGATTAATATTGGAAGAAAAAAATTTTTCTGGGATTTAAAAACAAAAGTTTTTATTTGTATAATTTTGATTTATTGTTTTTCAATGAATTATTTATTGTTGATTGATGGAATTGTGTTGTAGAAGAGAAATTGAAGTATTGTTATTTATTGTTGTTATTGATTGGTGTAATTTGTAGAAAAAAAATAATGCGAGAAATAATTATTAATTGATAAAATATTTTTTAAATGAAATTTGACATAAATGTTTAGACAAATTTTATTATTGAATATGATATGGGTTTAGGTGTCTTTTGTTTCAAATTTCACCATTGTAAACGTAATTTTACTCAAATATTATTCAATTTTTCATTGACAGTTAGCAATTAAATAAATAAAAAAATCGAGCAATCATATAAATAAACTTAACAACGCAAACCATTAACGTAAACTCCAGTTTTCCTGTTACATCTTCTATACATATCTCAATATCAATTCAATCCCCCTTTCTTTTTTTTTTTTATTCTTCCCTTTTTTTCTGTTGAATCGTGATTTCCAATAGTAGATAAGGGGGATGAAATCCAGCACCATTAGATCTCCAATGTCCGTAGACAAGTGGAAAAATGGTATTATAGCAAATGAAAAAAAAAAAAAGAAAAAAGAGTGGATAGAATTGGTCGTGTCGATAGAATTGCAAACATGGTCCGAAGATTATCATAAACACATATGATATGAAGTGACTCGACTTCATTTAATAAATTCCATCAACAATAGACAAAATATTGAACTCTCTATTAATTCAGAAATGTTACATTTTTTTTTTTTTCTATTCTAAATTAATACATTCATATATTAGTGAAGATTTATTACAATAAATCTCATTAATTTTGTTCATCCAATATAATTCATCTGTTCAATTATTTATTCATATTTATTTAAACAGACATAAAAAAAAAATTCGTTCACTATGTACAATAATAATAATAATAGTAACAATAACAATAGAAATAATTAATTCACCATCAAAAATATCAGTTTCTCTCCAGGTTTAAATTTAAAATCATAAAACAAAATTAAATATTATTAGTAATAATTCAAAAAATTCATTCACAAATAGATGCATTAATGGAATGTGCAATTTTAACTGCAGATCAATTGGCGAACGTGAAAAATTTTCATTTCAATTATTTTTTATTCCCTCCTCTTTTTCTCTTCCATCCACTCGAACCATTCTGCAAACGTGAATGTTATAAATGATCAATACAATATCGTTATGCACCATCGTCAATCAAGTGGTTTTACCGAGTGGAAATCCAACAAAAGTTAGATGTGAAATAAAAAATAGAAATAAAAAAAAAATTCACATGTATTTTTTTTTTTTTTTTTTTTTTTCATTATTATTTCTTTTGTTCTTTTTTTTCGTGATTTCCAACATGATAGGTTTCTTCAGTTCCACGTTCCCTTTATTTTTTTTTTTGCTTTATTTCTTTTTTAGTTCGATTCTTTTTCTTTGTATTTATTTATTTATTTTTTTTTTCCTTTCTCTCTCTCTCTCTCTCTCTCTCTCTCTTCACTGAACGCCACATCAGAGACCGCAGCAGATCTCTGAGAGATTTCCCTGGATTTTCACTTTAACGTTGACTGACACGTATATTTATTGTGCCAGTGACTGCGTATATGGATTTTCTCTAGCTTTCTATCTCGTCGGTTCACTTTCTCACCCTGATGGAATAAAACAAATGATTACATACATGCAAATACTTTTGCTTTACACTGACATACAAAACCGCAATGGCCACATCCCTCGTCGACAGTGCATAAATAAATAGGGATTGCTGAATGAATAAAAATAAAAGATAGAGAAATAAATGACATGATAAGTAATGAAAAATTAAAAAAAGAAAAAACAGTGACACACGTTTGTAGGGTTACATTAATTTTAAGGGGTTAAAGGTGTAATTAAATTTGATTAATTATTTTCACATGAATAATAATGTTTTATTGATTAATATTAGTGTGTAATATTTGTTGTGAATCATTTAATGAATAATATTTTTCGTTAAAACTTTTATTAATTGTTTAATGAAATATAGTTGTGACAGATATTGTCATGAAGTTATTTTATAGAGACACTATTTCATTGTGCAAATATATATATATATATATATATATATATATAATATATATATATTTTTTGATGGGATTTTATTTGAAAGAAGTTTTCAAGAACTTTACGTTGAGTTTTATAAATGAAAAATTGACACTTGTTGTAAATGATTTTGTAAAAGATTTTTGATGGAAGATATCAGCTGTTGGGGGATAAAAGTAATTTTAGGAACGACTTAGGGTAGTTTATAATAAAGCAGAAAATAATGATTGAACTTGTAATATAAATCTCCAATTTTAAAAACAAAATCTACAAAATAATTTCACAAATAATCTTTCATTATTTAATCATCAACATCTGTACAATTAACATTTTCGTACAATCTCTACTCATTTTCTATCATACAAATAATTATTAATAGAAAGACCTGAATGAAAAAAAAAATATCAAGAGACCATTATTATCCTCTGCATTTTTTTTTTTTTTCGTTATCCGCATTGTTACTTCGTTATTTTTCTTTTTTCTTCCTCTTTTTTATTTCTATTTTTTGGCTTCCTCTGTTAACTGATTCACACTCGTTACTTTTCTTCTTACCATCCTCATTGTTATATGTACCTTAACATATATATATAAAGGGAAATACGAAGACATATATAGTAGCGTCGATGGTGGTTTATCTCTTACAAATAATTTGATGCGGTGAGGGGGAGTGAAGGATATGGTTATAAGGGAAAATTGCTAACGTCAAATATTATATTTACAAAAATACACGTTTGTCTGACCCATCTCCTATATATATATTTTTTTTTTCTTTCCCTCTAAACATATACCTCCCTCATACTTTTATCTTTGCTCTATAAATATGTCTATATATATATATATATATATATATATATATATATATATATATATATTATACGTATATATAATGTAATATTCTTTTGGGATTATCATGTGCAATCTCTTCGATTGGTTGTTGTCAATGCGTCGTCATGATTTTTATTATATGGATATTTTATAAAAGAGAAAAATAATATATATTTTTTTTTTTTTTCATTTTTTTGGTTTCATTTTTTTTCTTCCATATTTTGGCTTGTGACGAAAAAATAAATTTGTTCATATGGTGACAAAGGGTCGTGTGAGATGAAAGAAATGGTGGTGGTGGTGGGTTGGTAGAGGGATGATGGCAGAGTGGAGACAACGAAAAAAAAAATATATATATATATGTATATATATTTATATTCAACGTAGACGATGTCTTTTCCAATAATCTTCCGGCGTTCCTCATTTTCCTGAAAGTATATATTCTTCAAGGATGTATACTGTATAAAATATTGGAATATTTTTTTTTTTTTTCTTTGCTTCTACCCCCATGATATTCTGTGAATTTTTTTAGCAGATGGATTGCATCAATAGACATTTTTGTTGTTGTTAAAATAATTGTAATTGTGGAACGTATATTTCTTGAGAAATTGTTGTTTGACATTTTTTTTTATTTTTGTGAGTTATAGTTATATTTATTTCATTAAACACGTAATGAATGTTGTTTAAATCATTAAAAACATCGCTGTATAAAATTCACGAATATCACAAATTCATTATACCGCAGTGAATGTCTCTTTTGTTCAACGCTTTTCACATCTCCAATTGATAAAATGATTGAGTTAATATTTAATACAAAATAATAAGTAGTAAAATATATTTTTACATAACAAAATAAAATTGTCAACTATTAAATATTATTGTTTAATTTTCATGAATTAAAAATTATTGCGATATTATTATCATGTAAATAATGGTAAATTAAATTACAACTTGTTACAATTTTAACACAATAATTTATATTCGATTTTGTTCATCATTTTTGCTCCCTTCCAACTCCCCCCCCCCCCCCCCCCCCCCCCCCCCCCCCTATATATATATTTAATGGAAAATCCTGAGAATTTAGTGACGTGTTAATTTGACTCTTGATTCAGTACGACTGGGTGAGCATTTTTCTGCTTGTCGCGTCTACATCGTTCTTTGCTCAATTTTGTTCTCATCTTCTTCCTTTTTTTTTTTTTTTTTTTTCATTTTCCCCTTTTAACCATTTCACCCCTTCATTCCCTCGTTTACTTCAACTCTTCTTCCCATCACCACTCGCAATCTCTATTTCTTTCTCTTGTACACTCACTCTTCTACCCCCCCTCTTCTTTTTGCGTTCTCTATTTCTTATTCCTTCAACTCAACGATTCCACTCGGAAACTAAAACGTCGTTGGTAAAGCGAAGGCGCATTACCCTTCCTATAGCAAACCTTAATTGACTATAAACGTTTAGTTTTATTTTACCGCGTGAGAGAGTCAAGTTTAGTATATATATATATAGAAATGAATGCCAACGACGAGGAACGAATCAAGAAGAAGACGCGCGCATAAGTCCACGACATTTGTGCTGAGTGTAATAAGAAAGAAAGTAAAAAAAAAAAAAGAAAACAAAATAGAAAAAGGATATTGAAGTGGAAGAAAAATAAATGAAAATTGTTGTGAGACTGAGAGAAGAGATAGAGTGATTGAAAAAATTAAATAAATATCAAGAGATGAATGATGAAAATTTAATGAAAATTAAAAGTTATGATAAAATATATATTTTTATTCCTTATATTTGTAAAATAATTCAACAAATGTATATTTAAGAATTTTAAAAAATATCCTCATTGTCTATTTAGTTAGAAGAATTTAATTTTACTTTCATCTATTTTATTTTTTCATTCATTGTTTGTTAAATATTAATAATAATTTATTTTTGACTAATTTAATAAAGTATCTGTGATAAAATGACTCAAAATTAAAATCGTAATTTAAATATTAATCTTCTAGACATTTAGTTTATATCTTTAATCACTTCAATTTATCAATTAATTTTTGTTTATTTATTTTTTCTATTTTTCCAATCACATTTTTAATTAATAGATTAAATAATTCAAATAAGTATTATGATATTTGGGATTAAAGTTAACAGGATGTTGATATATATATATATATATATATATATATATATATTCTTGATGGAACACAGGATATATATATGTATATAGATTTAAGTGTGGGTGGCAGTGTGTGTGTGTACAAGGGGAGAGAAATCTCCAGGAAGCCAATTAGGTCGATGTCTCAACGATGTAACTGTGTGCGCGCTTTGTATAGTTCGAACTAACTGCGCGTGCATTTATACATCACTGCATCTTGTGGTTAATTCCTATCTCACTCTTCTTGTCTTCCTATCCTTTTGCTTCACCAAGTTCCTCAACATTACCACCCCGCCTTTCGTATGTATCACTGACATGGATATATTCCATTCAATCACAACGATTGATGATTCAGTAAGTCTGTATACAAATGCTCAACGATTACAGTTGTGAATATTTTTTTATTTTTGTTTTAGTTTTTTTCTCTGTCAAAGGAGCTTTGTTATTGAATAAAATATTGGCAATGGTAATTTTAATTTATAACATTGAAGGAATATTTAATTAATAAGGATATAATAAATATTGGAAAGTAGATTTATTATTTTTTGCCAAGAGAAATAATGACAATTAAATTGTAAAAATATTGTTATTGCATTTTTAGATATTTATGTTGAGAATATAAAATTACTGGCATTTAAAATTAATATTTCTATTTTATTTTTATTAGAATACTTTTCAATATTTATGCTGAAGTGTTATCAATATTTAATATTGTTCTGGTACATTTATTAAATGAGCTTTTGTGTGATAGAGAGTACTTTGAGTATAGATTAAAATCTAGAAATTAATTGTCCAATCTTTTTCCTTTAATTTCTACTAATTCTTTATATAAAATCCTCTCTTTTTTTTTTTTTTTTATATTAGCATTATTATTCTTCTATTCATTCTTTCTCATCTCTTTCACGAGTTGTTGACCTCGGGCCAATTACAAGATGAATATTTACATTTAAAATAATCATACTATAAAAAAATATTCTCGTTCTAGATTAATTTTTTTTTTTTTTTTTCCTACTATTGTTCACTATAAAATTGATAATACAAAATTCAACTTCTCCTTAAATAATGAATCATCAACAGCACCATAAAGTGTATTTGAAAAAATTTACAAATCAACAAAATATTTATAATTATATTTTATTTTTTCATTACAAAAATTGAATCATATTTAATATTTCATATATGAATGCCCCCTCCTTTTGCGTACAACAATCAATCATCATTATTTTATTTTTCTTTTATTTTATTCTATTCCACTCTACTTTATATTTATTCCCCTGGTCAATTTCAAAAGTATAGCCACTCACATTTCACATTTAAATATTTACTGCTATGACTATGGTGAACAATGGGAGGAAATTCTCAAGACCGGATATTATACATATATATATATATATATATACAGTCTGAAAGAATTATTACACACTTATATATATATGGTTGCAACCATTTAAAAGCCATAAGACTGGTGAAGAAGTTTGATTCGACATGAAAGACTTTGCACATGATGGTTTTAAAAATGTAGAGAATGGCTCTTGTCGATTTAATTTTATACCATGTTGAAAAGAGCTTGTAAGCTCGGTATACGCTTCATTGTTTGTATATTCAAAGAGAGAGGGAGAGAGAGAGAGAGAGAGAGAGAGAAAGAAAAAACAATTGAGGGGGAAAGAGATATAATATTTTTTATGTATCCGAGTGTGTGTTCGATACTTGAGAAAATATTTAATAATGTTCATGTGCATTTTTTTTTTTCTCTCTCATTTTATCTGACAGGTGACAGGTGTTTAGAGATAGAACATGTACTTTAGTCTCTGAAGAGTCATTATTTCAAATAAATATAGAAGGAAATTTACTAGGTTTTTCTTTTTCTTTTTCTTTTGTCGTTTTATCGAGCAATTTTATTGAGTTTGAAGTCATTGATTGAAACATATGTTACGTTAATTATATACTGTGAATAGTTTGAACCCTCATCAAGCACACGATATATTTGTCACACATCAAAGTTAAAACGTTGAGCATCTAACATACGAGAAAATTATTCATATAATTAATAATTGATTGTTGAAAATTATTTGGAATGAATGAGAAGAGAATTGAAGTTATTTTATTTCTCATTATTTTTTTAACTTATTTGTAATTGTTGGTTGGTTGATATTTATACTGTGGCATTAGATATTTTTGTATGAAGAAGTGAAATATTAATTTGTATAGAGTGATTATTGAATCGAGAAAATATTGAGAATGTTTTGTAAATTTTTTACAATCATTTATCTAAAATATTCCATAATACGTACATGCTACACGATTATCCAAAGTTCTAAATCACCCCCCCCCCCCCCCCCTCCCATCAAATATTCTTCACCCTAAAATGAATTCCCAGCAGTGTAAAACCTTCCCCAAGAGACGTTATATTGACAGCATGAAGTGTAATGAAAGAGTTAATGAACAGGGCAGGTGGTAAATAATAAAAGAAACAAATATATATACATTATTATTATTATTATTGTTATTATTAATATTGTATGTGTTATATAATAAACATATGAGTGGAATGGACGTTGAAGTGTATGAGAGAATGAAGCAGGATAAAGCTAGCAACTCTCTCGAGTAGCTTCGTAATGATACAGGGGTAATTGAACATGAGCAAACCATATCCTAATTAACCGGAATGATGACGTGGAGGAGAAAAAATAATAAACAATAATAATAATGATGAAGGAAATTGTGAAAAGTGAAGAGGAAACAATACACTTATTATGGTACTATGATTATAATTGTGTTACACACTATTGTAACGTGGTAAATAATTATAGTAGAGTTGGGTTTTGTTATTTATTTTTCTCGGTGAAAATTTGTGCGAATATATTTTTAGTCGATTTGATATATGAATGTGTGTTGATGTGGTTCAATTTATTTTTTTTTTTTTATGAATTGTACAATTTGATATGAACAATTATAATGTGGGGAATTTTTTGGGGGAAAATTTTTTTTTCAGAATTTTTGTTCCAATAATAGAAAATAAAAAAAAACAAACTTTTGTTCCAAATGTTCCACAAATACGTTTGGATTCTATTGTGTGTATATATGTATAATCTATCAATGATTCACATGTATACATAGAATCGTGCATTTGGGAATAATGGCGAATTGGTGCTACTGTTTTTCTTGTCAAACGCAAATCCAAATTCGGGCATTGATCAAATGTGGTAGTGGTGTGAGATAGTTGAGTAGGGGGTTAGGAAGAACATAGGGGAGGTTTATGTAATTTGTGCAACGTGTTTTTACTGAAGGGAAAACAAGTTGTGTGGCCATTAAATAAATCCGTGAGTGTTTTCGATTTTTTATTCTCTTGTTCTTTCTCGTTTCATTATATATTTTCGTTACTTTTTTTTTTTTTTCTCTTCCGTTATTCATTTGTTTATATAAAAAAAAATACCAACAACGATAAAAATATGATATAAACTAAAATAAAAGTAGCTGATAAAATGATATTTAAAAATATAAATTTTTTTCATATTGTGACAACAAATTTTATACAGAGTAAAAACAAAAAAAAACCTTCTCATATAATAATTCATATCTGAAGCAGAGTGTGCACATACATACAAAAAAATATGAATTGTATAGCGTATTAATATCCACGTTGGGACAATGGCGGTCAAGTTAAAAAAAAAAATAAAATAAGAATAAAAAATAAAAATAGTAGAGAAAAAAAAAAAATTCCCAGCCGCTATTAGTCCAAGATAAATAGGTATAGTTGTGTGTGGGCACAAACAAGTGTTGGGTAAGGGTAGCAATTAAATCCAAACGTTGGTGCTAAATGTAACGACGATAAGGGACCAGAGAAAAAAAAAAAATGAAATAAACATTTTAAAAACACATTAAAATAAGAAGAGAAAAGAATATTAAAAAACAAAAATGTAACCACATTCATTTGTAGATAAGTGATAGTATTATATACTTTATATTATACGGAAATTTCTTTTCTCATTATAAATATAATTTAAATAATAATAAAAATAATTATGAATATAATATTTGAGAAAATAAATGTGAAATGATGATAGTGATAATGACAATATGAAAACTATGTATTAGATATTGTACTGTCAATTTATATTCAACTCTCATCAAGCTGTCCAATTTTTTTTTATGATTATTTGTCGTCTTTTATATGAAAATAAAAGGAAAAGGAGAAAGAAAAAAAATACGACTCGTATTTTTTTATTTGGTCATTTGGATCGTGACATTCTTGTTAGCGTTGGCATGATATAATGGAATTATGATGGTGATATTACCATTCAAACGATTCTATCTGGAAAAGCAAATGGATGTATTAAAAGAATGAAAAAAATAGATAGGGAACCAATTTGTTGAGATTTAAACAAGGATTGCAATTTAATTATATCATCTATTGTCTTTGTGTATTTTATTATGTGAGTTTTAGACTTGAGTTAAATTTTAGAAACATGATTTTCACTTATAAATAAATTCTTTTATTAATTTCGTGTATAATTTATATACACTAAATAATTAAAACTTGACATAAAATTATACAAATTATAAATAAGAAAAAATAACAAAAATGCATCAATGTTCTTTTTACTCAAAATAACACTTTCATTATTTAACTGTACAAAAAATGATTTATAAAATGCTAAATCAAAAAAAAAAAATTCTCCAATAATTAAATTCCTATTTTCAATTGCTCAAATTAAATTCTCCTCTCTACACCAATAACATCCACTCAATTATCACATCCCCACTAATTGAGTGACAATATAATTATCATAACTGTATTAATTTCAACCACTGTCAATAAAAAATTGCGTGATCAAGTGACAAAAATAACAGAGAAAAAATTTCTCTTTCCTCAAATTAAAATATCATAAAAAATGCCACAAATAATTGAACGACCAGACATCAGCTATAAAAAAATTCACATCTCAAATTCCTTGAATATAAAAAAAGAAAAAAATTCATTTTCCAGACTGGTAAAAAAAATATATTTATCTTCAATTATAAATTTAAATTATTACCAATGGTATAAATGTGCTATATAAACATACATTGTCATTTGTAAAATAATTTTTCTATTCCATATTGATATCCTTTATCAATAAAATGTTTTTGATCTCTGTATGAATACTCTACAAAACGCAGTAAATATTTGCATTCAAATTCAGTTGAATGGTCAATGCATAAGTTTCTTACTTCAATTCCTCAACATACAACCTATATATAATGCTATATAACATGAATAGAGAAATAGAGATTTAGAGGTAATATGAGAGCGAGTGAGGAAGAGTATCATGAGTTTACAAAATTTAGTTTGGTTAGAGTCGAAAAGGCGAATGGTGAATTGAGTTTGACGGTTTATATACCATCAGCCACGCCTCTTTCACGTCTCTTCTTCTATGCCCCAAAATCGAAGGGTGCGGTTTTCAGTAAACATATAGACTAACTGCCGTTCTCTCTTCGCTTTTGCTCTCCATTCTATACTCTCTTTATACAATAGGACAACTGAAGCAGAAGTCACCATGTGATTTTCATCCACAGCTTCATGTATGTATAAACAAAAATTTATATACTCTATCATTCTCACAAATTTTATGAGCAATCAATTTATTTTATATAATAACAATCATCTAAAAATAAATTTATATCCACACTGTCCAAAAACTTTGTACCCACTTAATTTTCAATTAATTCTCCCGTCAACTATTCCCAACAATTTTCCATTCTAAAATAATATAAATACACTGACAATACAAAACGCCATTAAATATTAATTAATTAAACCCTCATTAATTAATTAATTTAAATTCATACATGCTGCATGTACCCATATTCTTCAAAATATTTCTCCAGTCACTACACGTTTACAAGATTCCATTGTTCCACTTAATTAAACTACACCTCACGGTAAATGGTGCACTCACAGAGATGCCTATTATTATCATCATCATTATTATTATTATTGTGATCATTATTGTCATTATAATTATTATTACAATTATTATTATTACTCGTGATGGGACTATGGTAGGGACGGTCCAATCAACGACGAAACTCGAGTAATTAGCGAAGCGTGGATTAGATTTCATATATATACGGTGCTTTGTATCTCTAATATACTAACACACACACACATATTGTACAATATATTATAGATATATGTATATATTATATTGCAAGCAATAGCGGCAAGTTCTCCATGTGCTTTGGTGGCCGTTCATATATATAATCGCCATCGCAACCAATATTGCTTATGACAGAGTGGCTGTAATTTCTGAAATCGCTCGTAATAATAATCTCTTGTGCAACCTCTCTCACTCTCTCTTTCTCTCTCGTTCTCTATATTCTGTTTTAACCCAGTCTGTCTCTTTTGTATCCTCTATACTGTGTGTGCACTCACTTGAACGTTTTACACTACCGTGCGATTGCTGCTGTGTTTATATAATCTGTGTGTATATATAAATTTGATTGAGATTGTAATTACATCGTTTTGTTTTTATATTGATGTAAATTGTTGTAGGACGATTTTTAATTTTAGTATGGTATTCAGATTAAAATGGGATGTAATAATGATTGCAATAATGTCGTGGGCATTTTTATTTATTTATTAATTTTCTTTTTTTTATATAGATGGGATACAGTAGGGTTAATGATACTGGTTTGTAAATTGAAGTATTAAAATTTTTTTTGTGATATTTAGTAAACTATTTTGTGTAGGATATTAGGTTTTGTTGTTGTTTTTTTTTATTTGGTTAGTTACAAGTTTATTAATTGGTTGTGAAGAAAATTATTATGAATACACATGTTGTGTTGAATCTTTTAGAATAATGCAATTTATTATTCATCAATAATTGTATTTTATACATATCACATTATTGTATTATACAATAATTATAATTAAAATATATTCTCGAGTCTGTACAATATATTTTTGATTTAATTGTTACTGCAACTATTCTAAATGAATCAAACAATGAAATTAATTCTACAATATTATTCATTTTGATTTCTAGAAGAATAAGAAAACAATATAGTGATTACAAAAAAGAATCTGTATTGAAGAATTGTATTTTTCTCTCTACTATTTTTATATATATTTATATACACACATACACATACACATGTGACATCCATTTTACCAAAGTTCAATGCATATGTTATATTGTCCAAGTATCTCTCACTCAATTCCCAGATTCAATTTTAGTATAGACGTGTCTGGTCAGTTACGTATACATATAACTCAACTCACTTCACTCTATTTCCTTCACCTCATCGTTCTCAATTTTACTCCTCACTTTCTTCATCTCACTATATTGTGGATAAAATTGCAAGAGTCCATGAGGTAGGTGAAGATATAAAAAATATACATGATATACAAACAAACACAAACACACACTGATACATATTGTCTTTGTTGTGTCGTCGACTGTATACATCTCTACAACTGTCAGATTCACATTCTTTCTTCGGTTTCATTTTCTATCATCCCCGTACAATATTTTTTGTATTTCACATTGAAAGTATTTGAATACTGTCTCTGTATACATAATTTACACTGATTCGAAGATGGAATATATATATTACTGTATATGTGTGTAGAGAAAAAAAATTGGATCGAATGGGGACAACAAAATTTTCATTGTTGAAGAAAAAAACAAAATATGAAAATCTAAATTCTACCTGTGAATTTCTAAATAATAGATTTAATGTTCATTGGATGTTCAAATAATCTTCAATTATTTTGTGTCAATAAACACAACATAATTGTAATTAAAAAAGAAATAACACCTATACATTGTCTACAATTACATTCATCATAAATTTACATTTCATTTTCTACAGAAATAATTAATTTCCACTCGTAACTACAAACTTTCAATATTTCTCTCTTGTTTCCCATTCATTTTTTTTTTTTTTCCCCTCTTTACTTTTATTCCATTCTTTTCTTTTCTTTTTTTTTTTCTTTTTCTCTGTAATAATATACACCAATGAGTATACATATTGTGGACTTGTTAACGGCTTAATTAATCGCAATAATTAAAAGCGAAAAGTGAGTATAGGTTACAAACGTGCGCCCGAGGCGAATCACTTGCCATTCTATACATATACATAAATATATTATATATACCTATATATATATATATATATACCTACATTTTCTCATTTCATATCCCTTCCTTATAACGAAACCCACCCTCATTGCACCCTTTCTCTCATACTTTGGTTGAATATTCAAAATCTTCATAGAGTGGAGGAAAAGCAACGTGGGCAAAAGATTTTCCACTTTATCTTTCCACGAATAATCCATACGATACATATTTAACATATACACATACATAGTTTATATATATATATATATATACATAGTTTATTACAAAATATATATTCAGTGGTGTAGAACGTGTTAGCCAAGCAAGAAAGTTGAAACAGGTTGCAACGCGTCGTCCAGATTTTCTTATACATATACCAAAACACGTTTTCGGTAGGGATCTTAAACCAAAAGAGATAGAAAGGGAAGAAGAGTATAACGAAATATTCATAAGACGTTATGGCTTCTCTAGTCTAGTGCATACACTACAATCTTATTTACTTGTTGTTTCATTTTCGTATAATATACATGTAGTTACATATATAAATAATGTTTATGAACAGATTTTAAAGTTTGAATAATATTTAAAATTACTCATCTGTCGGTGGAATATAATTATCATTTATTATTTACTTATATATTATAAATGATCCGAAAAGGAAATATTTTAAAAAGAGACAAACTGTGAGGAAAATATTTTTTTTCCCTCCGGTATAAAACTGTTCAATGTGGAAAAATATTTTCCAACAATTTTACAATCTTCTTGCTGCAACACGTTTCTACTGCATTGTCCTATATATGTATATCTATTTTCTCTTTATGTAGGAACCGATACTCTTGGGAGCCACCAGTTTTCTTTTTTTTGTCTTTTCGTTCCTCGTTTATTTCTTCATTCATTTTATACAATCCACGTTCTTTGTGATGTAACTGATACATACTAAGAATTATTCTATCTGCATTTTATTCCATTAATGTAACTTATATTTATATCATTTTATTCTTTTGTTGCAGTAAGCTATTTTTATATTGATATAAATATAACCACTTATTTTTTCTACCATTGGATAAATAATCCAACTGAAAAATAAAAATGGTAATAAAAGTTGACATTATTTTATTGAATCAATAACATTGATTATTCAAGGAATACTTGTTACTTAATATATACATTGAAATAAATTTACTTGATGATCAAAGGGGAATATAAATTATCAAGAATAAAATAATAATAAGACTATTATCACTCTTTTATTTGTCAACAATAATAAACATAATATACAGCGATTTTTTTTACTATATAAAAATATTATTTACCATCATTATTATAATTATAGAAGTTCTTGTATTCATTGTTGTGAAGTAGAGCCACTTGATTCATTTCTACCTCACTCTTGCTTTCTTGTTTGACGAAAATGTTTCAATAACGACCTTTCTCTTCTCTCACCAACATAACTCCACACTTTTCTCTTCCTCTCACCGTTATCTTTCCCTTCTTAACTCTGACATGGCTGAATTTAATGCTCTTCAGACTTGTGGAATTTAGTGGATACTTGAAGAAATAATTATCTGTTAGCAATAAAAATTGTTTGCCTCGTTATTTCTGCATGAAAGCACACACAACCCTGATCTCACCCTATCTACTCACCCACAATTCTCCACTGCTTTCACTCACTCGTTTTAATAGTCAATTTATTGAACGAACTTGTTCAATTTAATATCAGATTTAAATGCACACTTGTCTATTTTAATTTTAATTATAAAATAGGACGATAAAAAAAAGAAATAAATAAATAAATAATGCACTAATAAATTCTATTCAATAGCAATTTAATTTATTTTTATATCATTGATTAATTTTTTCATTTTCTCAATAATTACCATCATCTTGTTCACTATATTTTCATAATTTTTCTCCTGCCTCCTACTCGTGACCCTGTTTTTTAAAGTCCAATATCTTGGCTGGATATATACCCTCGTCGACAAGACGAGGTAGTCTCGAGGGTCTACTTGAAAAGCTCTGTCTTTTCTTGAGCTTTAATATCTATCCAGGATATACCGATCTGAGGATAAATTCAAAAAAAAAAAATATATATATATATATACATATATTTAAAGGACAAAGTAGTGAAAAGAAAAAAGAAAAAGAGAATAATAATGATAAATCGAAGGGGAGTAAAGGAGAATTTTTTTATTTTAATTATAAATTGATTTGACGATTTATTTATTTTTTTTTATTTGTTTGATGAATTATATTACTTAATGTGTTTCAATAAATTTTCTCTTTTTAATATTAGGATAATAATAATAATATTATTAATAATAATGGCAATAATAATATTGCCATGTTTCATTTTTATTCTCTCATTATTATTTATTTATTCAGTGAATTTATTTCGTGGTTAATGGTGTGTATGTGTATATATTTATGTACGTTTTTTTTTTTTGTCCGTACATTTATGTGTCTCTGTTTGGATATATTATTTCACCCTATGGTGACGAATAAATGAAGACACGCAATCGCTCACTGTCCACTCCTCTTGTTCGCAAATATATGGTGTATGAAATGTATGTGTTTGTGTGTTTGTTCAATGATACAGAACATTATATGATTCACACTTGTGTCATTTATACTGTGAAATGACAAATAGAAAGAAAAAAAAAAAGGGAAAATAAATATATATAGAGTGGAATTGTAAACTGTTGGAATAGAGAATTTCATTCAAATTACCAAATAATATTAAAACCAAATAAACTAAAATCATTTGGATTCTCATTGAGGAAATTAATTGTCACATAGGGTTTGCAAAATTTTCCAAATTTGTTTGTCTACAGCCACATTATTAATTTTACAATCACAAATATCAATTTCAAACAGAATTAATGACATACATATTAAAATTTTCCATAACTCTTCATATTTATAATTGAATGTTAATTTTTCGTTGCACAACAAAATTCTCATGTCAATAAATTGAATAATTCATCTACATTGCATCGAAATTTAATAATTCATCTGTACTAAATCAACATATATATATATATATATATATATATATATGTTGGAAAAACAGATAGATAGATAGAGAATCAATGACGCGATGCTTTTACCAAACCCACTAAACCACCATCCCCCATAGTCTATAGTTTTGATGCATGTGTGAGAGAATACCACTCCTTTCTCTTCTAAATAGTGTGTCGATGCTTTTCGATCCCCTACAATGTCAATCAATCGATGACCCCACAATTATTCTCTTCACCCTATACCATTTCTCAACAACAGTTATGCCCTATTACGTAAGTAAATAGATTTTCACATTGAAACACATTTATACATTAATGTATAGAAACCATTCGTGGCTATTGCTATAGTGTGTTATATAATTGATCAGTGTAATCAACCATTTTGTATATTATTAATCATGTACAAACTAATAATATTAATGTACATAATAGTTATAGTAACAGTAATATTATTCATTAATATATATTATAATATTAATCATTATCAGCATCAACAGTTGCTTTATTTAATCATTAATATTAAATAATTATTAGATTATTACTAATTGTTGTTGTTATTATTAATAAAAGTGAAATTAATGATTATTAATGTTCTCTATTGTGAACAATGATTATTAATATCAAACAATGATTAATATACTGCAAAACAATAACAATAAAATCATTGTTTGAAATTATTATCATTAATTATTGTAATAATTGTCATTGTTATTAATATTATTGAAGATAATGATTATTAATTATGATTATTAATAATAAAAATGATTATTATTGTCATGAACAACAATAGTATATATTTTCTATCATCAATATTATTAATAATAATTTTTTACAAAAAAAATATAATTTTATATATAATCATTGTACTATTACCATATTTATTAATGAGTAATATTTTTGAATTTTTGTATAATTTTTAACATTTATTCACATGTTATCAGCATAAGTGTTTATGTATGTTTGTATTTCTTCAACGATTCGATATATTCGAAAGATTTTCAAGTCCATTAAGGCGATTGTATATACGCGTATCCAAAGCACTTATGTCCATGGTAACGGGGTGAATGTTGGAAATGCGAAACTACTCTTGCCGTAAATCCGTGGCGCGTGCAAGCATCTCGCACAAATGGATCTCGAGAGATATTTAATGCCATTGTTAAATCCCCAAGGCAAGTTACTGAGCGTTACGTATAAGGCATACATATATCTATTTATATATATATATATATATATATATGGGTATATCAACAGATTGTTGTGGAATAATTAACATGATTATATATCATCCATTATAAATGTATAAATTAATATGATAATCTATATTTGTGCAGCTCTGTTTTGATTAAACTACTGTGATTTGATTGATATAGAAATTAATTAATATTCATCGCTAATTGATGTTGTATTAATGTTATTAATATTTATTCTTCTCACGAAGTTTCTCATGAATTAAAATTATTTGTATCAATCAAAAATTAATTACATTATTTTTAGACTACAATTAAAATTATATTGTTCTTCTTATGTAACAATTCTTATTTAACAAAATTTTTCATATAAATATTTAGATTATCTGCAACAGTATGAATAATAACAAGAAGAGCTTTTGTGCTTTTCTGTTATCCTAAATATTTCAATGCTCATCGCAAAAAAGAAAACGAATGAATTAACAAAATGTTTTAGTGGAAAAATCGTTTCTACTTAATATTTTGGACAGTTCAGTTTGAACGTATTTATATACACGTCTATATATATATATATATATATATATATATATATATATATATATATATATATATATATATATAATTCGGTTAAATACTAAATGAATCCCCTTTTCACCGTTGAGTGACATGGTCCAAGCGCGAATGCGACGTAAATGTTGCACGAAAACGGTAGAAGCTTACGATCCATTTTCACTTTATTCCAGAACGCCCTCACTTGTTCTCGCTCATTCTCTCTTGTACTATCTCACTTGCTTTTCAACCCACCTCTCCACCCACTTTCACTCACACTTGACGTCTGTTATAAGGTGGAATTAGGATGGCACTGATGTTACTTTATTATGCACCCTTGGAACTAAGGTTTGTGAATAGTCATTTTGGAATAACGTCGAGTGAATTTAATTTATAAATGGCATCGTCGTGAGTATTCGCAATTAATATTTTAGAAATTCAAAAGAACATTGTGAAATAGAATTTGAATCAATATTTTATTTATAACCAAAACCATTCCGTTGGAATTTCATACAGTAGTTTTTTTCCCCTCATCAATACAATCATAACTATAAATTCAGCTACAATACAGTTAATAATATAATTCATCAACATTCAAAAGAGCAATTAATTTTTTTTTTCGTCGTCAAAATTGTCCCCGTGATGTATCCAAGTGGATAACTGAAGAGTAAACAGAGAAAGCGAGCGTGAACACAAAATATTGTGTATGTATAATAACGCAAAAGGGAGATGTTTTAAAAGGAAAAGTGAAAAATGAATGAAAAAGAGAAGAAAAAAAAAAAAAAAAAGAAATTAAAATGGAGAAAAAACGGTTTGGGTTATCATTACAAGGACGCTATGCTGCCACATATCGTTCTCGTGCTTTTTCAAGTTCATCCATCCGATACAGTGAAAGCTTGCATTTACCAACGGATTTTTCTTCTCACTCTCACATTCAGTTTCACCACCAACGAGTTATCATTCTACTTTTTATCCTCCTTTCTCTTTTATTATTATTATTATTATTATTATTATTATTATTATTATTATTATTATTCTTTTTATTTTCCTCCTGCTCTTTCTTTCTCCTACTATTTTTTTTCACTCCAAGCTGCATATTTTCTCCTCGCGCTCGGCAACTTTTAATCACCCTCGATGGAACAAAGGTAGGTGCGGCATCTGAACAATGGATTTATCTCCATGTGCCCAAGTGTATTTGTATATGTATATGTGGAATAGTGTGTGTGTGTGTGTACTAAGGGAATGAGATGTATGGCGACATGAGAAGAACAGAGGAAAGCTTTTCATCATCGTACGCCTTTTTGTTTTTTTATTTTTTGTGTGTGCAGTTATGAGAACGATTCAATCGCTTTCAAACTGGCACTTGCCGTATTTTTATTTTTTTTTTTTTTCTTCCTCCTCTTCCTCTTGTTATTCTCATCTTTCGTTCGTGACCTCTATTCGCAGTCACCACATTTATTTTGATTTGAAAAAAACCTTTACTTTTGCAATTTTTGTTGGTTTTTTTTTTTTTTTTTTTTTTTTTCGAAAATTTTCAACATTTTTTTATTTCATCTAAATGTATTCATGTGGGTACTCGTTCTATGGAGATTCGCACCCTCTACAAAATGCAATGGTGATGTGTGACGCAAATTCATTTTGTGACTGTTAAAATGAGTTTGAATGAAATAATGGTGGAATATATATGTATATTTTTTTTTTTTTTTTGTATTGTTCGAGTGGGGTATTTTTTTTGAGAGTATAATATTAACTTGAATTATTCTCGAGTTTAATTCATGGCCTGTAGAATATATAACACGTATTTCTCAGAGAAGGGGTTGGATATATCTTGCGTGACAAGTCAACCCCCTATGTGTCGCGACAATTACTGTCGTAATCACGATCACAGACGTCTGCCACCTTAACATGTATATTCCTACATTATGTTCTACCAAATTTGACTGTACATTTGGAACAATAGGCTTTATCCAGTAACACGCATGTCTATATTCACACTTGTCATCCAAAGTGCCTTTGTTCCTTTTCAAAAGAAGAAAGAAAAAAAAAATGTACTAAAGGGTCTTTTGAAGAGATTTAAAAAAATAAACTTTTTTTTTTTTTTTGACACATGTATGATGATTAAAATCTTGAAATACATGTCTCGATGTTTATATTGTGAACTTTGAAGAGTCGGAGAATGTAGAAATGAAATAATTAAATAACGACAAAATAAAGTACCAACAATTTACTGGATGTGAAACTTTGAAAACAATATTTTCTTCTCAAAGAATATCTTTCTTGAATAAAAATTGGCGTAAATGATATCTGACAAAGTTATCAACCGATTTACTCCATATTTTGCACATATATTGGGAGAATATCATGTTATAGCGAGTTCTATCAATTTTTCAATATCTTGAACAGTTTATTTTTCAATAAAACTTTTATATGTACACTTTTAAATAATAATTTCATCACATTATATATGAAGAATTTATTGTTATTGATTTAGTTATTTATTTATTCAGTTTTTACTTAATGTTCAAATGTTTTTGTTTCAGCACAGCGATCGGTCCACACCTGTTCTCCTAATTGTTTCACTCGCTGGCATAAAAGTATGCAGCCCAGATGGAAAAGTGAGTACGAATTTATGCAAATAAAAATTTATATATCACTGTATACATATTTAAAGAAAGAAAATGAGCAACTGTAGGAAAAAAAAATAAAATAAAAACAAATGAATAGATATAGAAGAGAAGAAAATATAAAAGTGAGAAAATGCAATCGCTCAAAAGATGTGAGAGCAATTGAGCGAGATTGTGAAAAATAGTGAAGAACGTGAGCAACTGCAAAAGTTAATCCAGACTTGATAGAACATTTTTTTTTTTTTCTTCACGCTATGAACGCAAGTGGAGGCAAATATAAATAGAAGAAGAAGAGAAAACGCAAAAACAGACACGAAAAAGTGACAAATATATACTACGGTAAGATGAGATAAAAAGAAAAAGACAATATTAAAAAATAGAGGAAACGAGGTGAACAAGCAGAAGGAAAAAAAGAAAACAGAGCAAGCGAAAGATGAGAAAAAAAAATAATAAAAATCCCCCACACACACATACATACAGTGTGAAAATGAATAATAAAAAAAAAGAAAAAAAAGCACACCCGTAGCCATCAAGAAACTCGGTCAAGTATCACAGTCTAAAATTTTTACGTTGCGGTAGACTCCATTTTCTACTCGTGCACATGATATTTATACTGATATTAAATTTCATACCAACCAACCGAAAAAATAAAGATTGTGAAACAAATTATTTATCTTTATGAAATAAATTTCACCACCAATAAAAAAAAAAAAAGGCACTATAAACTGAACAGTGATTATATATTCTTCAACATTATATTCTCCATTTGAGAATGAAAAAATTCTTATTTTAATTACAGGCGAATTTTTTCAATTGGAGAATTAAATTGAAAAACTAAAATAAAATTGAATATTGAACATTTCTTTGTCATATATAATCATTCATTTAATTATTATATTAATTTATTGAACCTCTTCTTCACTCGTGAAAAATTAATAGCCAGATTAGATATTTCATGTATCATAATTAGTATAAGTTAAAAAAACAGAATTGAATACAAAATATTTTAATTTAGAAAAGAAAAAAATTCCAATTTATAATTAAATTTAAAATAAAAATTATTCTTATTTCAAGTGTAGCAAAGTTTCTCTTTTTCTAAATAATATTTTACCAAAATCATTTCCCATTTTTCCTCAAATACAAAAATCATTTACAATATAAAATTCACCAAATTATATTTAAATAATCTAGTGCTTCTCTATTTTATTGTTTTTTTTTTTTTATTTTAAATTACCAATGTCATTCTAAACTAAATTCATCATTAATTTACTTTAAATCATTTTTGATTTTTTTTTTTATTTCACAACGTATATATGACATTTATCTACATGACATGTTTTATATATAAAGTTGTATGAGACATAAGGGTAAATATTACCGTGACGTTGGGTGGGCAAAAGAGACAAGAGAATGAAAGGAATTGTGGCAAGAAGAGTGAGGAGTTGGAGGTATATAGAAGAAGCAGAGAGCCAGGTCTTGCTCTCGTGGGACTTCAGAAGTTTCAATGCCAGTGATTGGCAGTGCGAATGAATGCGCACTGGCGGAGACTAATGCAACGGCGGCTGCTCGACCCACCCTAGCTTTCTCTGTTGAATGTTTTAGATATATATATATATATATCATTGTCGTTCTGATTGATAATCATCTTCTCTCCTTCGCCATGTTCCTTTAGCAATGAATTCCACAGCATTTCAATTGACTAAAATACTAAATTGTAATGAGAAAATAAAATTCAGTTAGAATTATAAATATATAAATAATAATAATTAATAATGTAATAATTTTGTTTGAAATAAAATATTTATTTTTATGAATAATATTTTACTATTTATTTAATTTTATGAACGATGATAAAAATAATTATTTGTGATATTATTTTTATTTTGATATAGTTAGAGTAATTGTAGAATTAAATTTAGAACAATGTGAAAATAAAAGTTATTACATGGGAGAAAAAAAAATTGTTTTTTTATTTTTTTTTTTTTAATTTTCAGTAAATAAGTTTTCAAGTACTTTTATTTTTTATTCCAATAAGTATAATTGCAGTGAAAAAAATAATTACACTGCATAATGCACAGAATATAAAATAGAAAATGAAGAACAGAATGAAATAAAATAAATAAATAAACAGACAAAAAAAATATGAATGTTTAAATGTGTATTGAACTCTATAAAATAACACAATATTGTGTGAATAAAAACAATTTTTTTTTTTTGAAATGTCAAAAAATAAATCTGATTAATTTATGACTGTATAGTTGTGACTTTTGGACATATATAAAAGTTATACATCCGTAAATACAGATATTCAACTGTGGCTCGCTTTCATTTTCTCTTCATTCCACTGCTGTCTCTCACTCACTCACTCTTTGCAAACCCATCAACTTTTTTATTACCCTATGAGATTTATTAAGTTCTCGGCTGTAGTTTCCGCCGACAAACTTTTATGACATCACTATGGTTTTATATATGTATATGCAATATATATATATATGAAATGACACGAGAAAATGTTAGAGTTAAATCACAAAATGACCATTTCCCAAATTATCGAAGCATCAACCGTCTATTATTCAAAACGAGAAGAGGAAAAATGGAAAAATTCGAATATCCACATTTACTGATAGTTTATTTTTCATTTTTATATTTTTCATATAAAATTTTTATTATGACTCATAAAAACTCCTTTGTATACATCAAAAGACTTTTTATTAGAGACAATATACCAAAGTATATATGCGTTTTCAATGTTGTAAAAAAAGAATTTTTGTATCAAAGGAGGAAAAAATTAATCTTTGTCGTTTATCTGAAAATAAAGAGGAGAATTTTTCTTTTTTTTTTAATTTTCCATTCACATTGTTTCCTTCTTTTTTTTTCCGTTTATTCTTTTATCAATTTCATGTATGATGCACGGTGTATTCATAACAGAACTGCAGTTTATTAACTGATGGTCATTAGGTATCATTAGGAATAATATTGAGAGATAATTAAAAAGTGTCTTATTTAACATTTTTAAACTAATATTTTGTGATAGTTACTAAATGGTGTATTCAACAAAAAAAATTGTGCCATGTGATAATTATCAAATTTATATGATATAGAATCAATATAATTATGAATAAACAATTGTAATTTAGCCACACAATAATTTTTTATCTTCATAAACAATTTCGTGTATTGACACATTTCTCGTAGTAGAAATGATAATTTTGAATGTGAATAACCGCCCATCAATGTTTTATGTCTCACAGTATTGGTTATTTAATTTTCTTTCACTCTAAATTTTATTCAATTCAATCATCTTCCAACACTTTTTTTGAACGTACACAATATAATATATATATATATAATGAAAATACGACGTAATTCAACGTCAAAATAATCCAAGTCACACCGTCGTCCAAACAAAACAGGAATGGCCGTTTGGACAGGTCGTAACACGCAAACCGGGCGAACTTCCGTAACGGAAGCTTCTTCTTCTTCTTTGTCTCTTACTCTCACGCGACTGAGGGTAAGGAAGACACAAGGGGTTTGAAAACTTTATCTGCGAGGGGTCTGTTTCAACCGCATAGGGAGGGGAAAAGTGAAACTGCAAGTATATAGAGTGGTGATGCACGATGGTTTTGCAAGGGGTGAAAACGAAATGGAGGGGGAGGGAGAAAAAGGAGATATTTCTTTCAACTCGTTGGTGGACCTTCCCCAGTTGTTGGTATATGGCTATACCGAGACGATGCCACTCACCTAATGGTTCCAAGTTTTGAGCTATGTCCGTCGACGTCGTCGTCGTCGTCGTTGTCGAAACAGACGCCCTACCCATTCGCTTGACGTCCTCTTTCCCATTTCTGTGAATAACAAACTTTTTAAAAAATTGTCTTTGAGAAATATTCTCCTCACAATAATCTCATTTATTTTATTTATTCTCATTTAATAAATACATTTATTTATATTTATCAAAATCCTTCTCTCAGTACACCCATAAATTGTAATTCTGTATGCTCGAACTATCTTCAACATTGAACAATGACTTCAATGCTGTGACACGATCATGAAGTTCTCTTCTTCTTCATAACTTTTGATAACTAGTTTGTCAACATTCAGTTGAATGATCAGATAATTATTCTATTCACCGTAACCCGTCAAACAATTTGAAATAAAAACGAAAAAAAAAAAGGATTTTTCAACATTGTATTATTTTTTGTTTAAAAAATCTTATTGTTTAATTTATTCTCGTAGCTAATTTCTAACTCAAATAAAATTGCAAACAATGATTTCATTGAAGAAAAAAAAAAGCACTATATCAGGCATACATATAAAAATATGTATTCCAAATTCTACAAAGCTAAAATTCTCAATAATTTAATTTTCCAACGAGCATAGTTTATTTATTAATTTTAAAATGAATCCAGACATAAATAATTATTTCTCATCTCATCTATCCATAATAGAACTACATAATAAAACTTAATGAAAAATACTTGAAATATCATCCAGAACAAAACCCAAACCAAGTGCAATATAAAATTAATCAACTCAACTCTTAATATTCTCATAAAAAAAATTATTTCCATTTATCATCCTACAAATTTATTTTACGTACAATATTTCTATGAATTTTAAAACTTCTACGCTACGATTACTAATATATATATATATATATATATATATATAACACAGTGAAGCTCTAGTATCATGTCGTCCACGAAGCCGATTGACTGCACACAAGTCTCCAGAAATGTACGCACCAATGGTTGTCTGCACTGTTGGACGCGCCTAGTGCGCATTGTTGCAAATAGGATTATGGTTACAATTGTGCACGGGTAAATGCACATACACACACACACACATATATATATACAAAGACATCACTATATATCCATAGTGAAGAAAGCCCACCGGATAAAATACATGACGGAAGTTTCTTCTGCTATCCGGTAAAGCAGCTTGTTTCCGTCGTCCCGTATTTATTTTATCTTTCTTTTTTTCTCCACTGTTATCTCCAATTTCATTTCATTCTATTTCATTTTTGTCTCTTATTTTTTTTTTACTTTATATTTTATTGCAAAGACAGAATCAAACAGACGATATATAATATATATATATATATATAGACTTGTGCCACTGACTTCAACAGACATCTCTAATTATCTCCGACATGTAATTATACCTTTATTCAACCAGGAAAAAAAAAAATGAGGAAGAAGAAAAAAAAAATTCATTCCATTGTTTCACCACTCGGTGAAACTGGATTTGTCGGTCACGAGCGTTTTAATAGGAGAAGAAAGAGAAGTAGCAACAAAACGAAAATAATAATGATAGTAATAATTCTACAATTATTCATGACTAATTAAAATTCAAATATGATACATTGAGTTGGAACGTTGAGATGGAATATGGAATATGAAAAAGTACGTTTTTAATTTTGTTTTACGAAAAAAAAAAAATATCATGACTTGAATTTTAAATATGTCGTATATATATATATATATATGAACATGTATGTGTACTCTATGTATATTCCACATATCAAGGTCACGAGGTCGTTTCAAATTCTATTTTTTCTTTTTCCAATGAGACAGTTCATTTGTAAAGAGATGAAGGTGGGATGAATACAATTCCAATTATATTTTGCTCCACATTTTCGCACTCATTAATTCGAATTTTTTAGAATATCGTGTGTATATGTAGACAAATGTAATTCCTATTTTGTTTCTGAATATATTGGTTTGGTTTAAGAGTTTGATAAAATAAATATGAAAAGAAATCGAATGGATTGAAATTGTTTGACTATTCATATATACTCTATTCATTACTTGTTATTTATTCATTTATTATCTAATGGATTATTTGTATTAATATTTATCAATAATGGCAAATGATGACAATGATTGAACAATTGTTCAATTAAAATAATTAATCCAAAATAGAATATTAAAGTTGATGATAATTATAGAGATATAATGATTTTTGAATAGAAAAATTATACTCATTCATTTGGTTGATAATTATTAATTTATTATTTATCATTGGGTACTCTATATGAAAATGTATTCATTCTGACGTAAAATATTGAGAAAACTTTTATCCCTTCTCATATTAATTGTTGTCGTTTAATGATACACATGATCCATCCCAACAAACCTGTAGGAAAAAATTACGTATTAATATCTAGATGATGATTCATTGTCACAAAAAATTACAAATTACAAACACCTCGACTCAATCCACAAAATTATAATATCCATTTGCAATCCTTAAATCAACTATATTAAATTATCTTTTGAATACACGAACGTATATAAAATACATTTTCCTAATCATTCTTTGTTGCAATCGTATTTATCATTACCGCTAATTCAATTGAATTATGTTATTTAGTGTATCGAGTCTGAGTAGTTTGGAAGAATAATGTCATACACGGTAGCATTTTCCACAAGGTGTACCATCAAATGGCGGTAGGATATATTCTACCCGATTTACTCCTTGGCATTGAACAGCTGAATTGCATTCATGTGCTTTAAGATAGTGGTTGCGTCTACCCGAAAGCTATCAATAAAATAAGAAACATCTTCATAATCTAACATTCAATCCTAATTATATAGTAAGTACAAAGGGACAATGTGAATGATTGACATACCTTTGTAAGGAGCATATGTCCGAAACATCGACACTGCATGAACAGCGATACCAATTTACTTGGTCCAGGTGGTCGAAGTGATCGTGGTTGATTCAAAAGGAAACAGCGGTTATGATTTTTACTAAAACGATGCATAGTGAGTTGATAAATATAATTTCAACTTGAAACCTGGTATTCATTATCTGTAATATTAAAAATAATGAAATTTATCTTTTCACTTACGAAAAAAATTGTCCGATATTTGCCTGTTCGACTTCACTCCAACTTAAACAGTCAATGCACATTGTGTTTACATCTTGGATTATACTGCATCGGTGTCTGCTATCATCCATTGACAACGATGTCGTCTTAACATTTAATCTGAGATAGAACAGATTAGGATAAGAAGATTATGATAGATTAATCGAGAATGATGATTGATATTTTTCAGTAATTTTATATAAACAATCAGAAATGTTCTATTTTATTGAAAGACATGGTGATAATATGTCGAAACAGTGAAATGACTTTCCAATCATTTTCATTGGTTTTGAAATAGATAACTTACCGAACAAATCGAATCGCAAAGTAACACTATATTAGAATTTTATCCATCCATTATTTAATTC
Organism: Zele albiditarsus; assembly: GCA_958496275.1. Taxonomy (NCBI): domain Eukaryota; kingdom Metazoa; phylum Arthropoda; class Insecta; order Hymenoptera; family Braconidae; genus Zele; species Zele albiditarsus. The sequence goes on from OY292410.1 coordinate 6,429,049, forward strand.
TTTTTAGTAACAATAAATACTTACGTTGTACTAATCTGACTAACTGCATTCACATAGCTACTCGCAAAATCCGTCACTGTAATTGGAATTGCATTGTAAAATTCACCAGCATCCCTCTTTTCATACAAGTTCTCACTATAATCAGTCATTCCTAAAATTAACAACTCGATTATGTAATTATAACACTCTGCGCATAATATATTCCCAATATTTGTTTTCTGTAATGTTATTGAAAGTTTCATACCTGGTACACGAATAGAATTCTGCATAATTTGGCGACTATAAATAAAAAATTAATATAACAATAGAACTGCGGGAACAAAATTGAAACTATACTTCCAACAGGATTTGACTTCATTTGTGAATCAATTTGGCATTACAAATTCGTCGGATAAAATATTTACTCGCTACCATACAATGTAAATTTCTATAAACAAACACGGTTTGTGACACTCTCTTTAGGATATAGCATCATAATCCATGAAACAATACGAATTATTATTCATTGATTTAAAATAATGCTATTCAGACTATTCGAAAGGATAGTTCGACTATCAGACGATAGCAAATTCTTGAAATATTAATTATGTATATGTCTTTCTCTATCTCCTTCATTTATTCTAATGATTGGTTCAATCAAACTCAATTGAGCAGCAATATTTATTATTCCCTATCATTAATTATATATTGATACAGTGTGTTACCTAGTGATAATGAAAACATGGTCAAATGAATCTGGTGTATAGTCACGTCTATGCTCAGATAAATATTTTCGAAGCTTCAAAACTGTTTCGGTAAATTGGATTTCATTATTGCTTGCAAAATCAGGCAATTCCAAGTCCTAAAGAATTGAAAAAAATGATGAATAAAATAATTGGTAGGGATGAACAATACTGCATGTACTCACATCTAGGATAACAATTTTGGCAATATTGATCACCAGTCGCACATGGTGTATTGGTATTTTTTTAAAAATGGTATCAACAGAATTGAAATACCGAATGCAATATTTTACAATCCATGCAAGATAATTATCCGTGAGTTTGGATATTGCGCTGGAAAAAATGATTCGTTATACATAAATGGAAGGATCCAAAGTATCTTTTACGAAAACGATTTGGATAGACTATAAATTTATAGTTACATCTCAGCAACATCATGAGTTATAAAAACTAGAATTTCCAAATAAAATTGTTTGTGTTGTGGATCCCATCTGCGTTTTCTATTGTTACCGATTGTTGATATGTTTGCATTTGTCATTTCCTCATAAGTTTTATCATCCACTAGGGATAAATTATCAATCAGGCTTTGAAGTACAGTGGGACATACTAGAAACATCTATTTAACTTACAATCTCGCTGTGTCCGTTGGTGTTTGGTACTTGGACCTGCTTCTGTATCAGACGGACGTTTGATGCTCAAAGCATAATTGAATGACTGGACGGAGTCTTGTGTAGGGTTTATTTCGCTTGGCTGAAGTTGAATAAATATATGTTTCGGTATGTATTGCATTTCTATTATTCGAGGATAGTTGCCATCTGCATCGAAGTCAAATGGAACATCCTCAATACCATAATCCATACCAACGTGACCAGTCTGCAATTATAGAAGTGTCTTTCAAAGCGTTATATCTATACGTTACTGAATACTAACAATATTTGATGCATAAACTTACCAATGTGTGCGTTTTGTCAAAATATACAACCGAAGAACACGTTCCGGGATCATGATAAGTTACAAATTCTCCGACATCGTTCATCACCTATTTACGATAATTATTATTATTATGGGTTTTGAATATGGCATAAATTCGCTATCGATTTTGAGGCAACATCAGGAGGGGATTTCAAAACAATTGACTTCATCTTCACTCATTAGCATCTTATCAGAGACAATCAATCTTTCATCGTCCTTGTTTTCTAAACTACGGTTCCAAAAGACTGATATTATCGTTGAACATTACAGTCACACTTTTTGACAATTATGTTCTGCTTGTCCACGTGAGAAGATATTTTCTAGGAAAGCAATTATTCGGTTATAATTATCAGAAAATGAAGGTACTGCATTTACTTGTCTATACTACGTATTACAGAGATGAAAATCATGGAAAAAAGCTGTAATTTTTTATCACTACCACCCGTGTTATGCCTCCCAAATGAAACCTCTTTCGGACTGTCATAAGCAATGTATACAAACTTGTGAATTCAACGAGTGGGAAGTCGTGATGATTGGTAAATGTTCATTAGCTAAATATTGACTCTTCTTGACCAAATTCAAATCGATTTGCTTTCCTGCGTATTTCACTTGTATTCTCAGAAGATATGGCATTTTGTCGTGCAAAGAACGTCTCAATCGGTCTATATGAATAATTTGAACATTGTTACATACCTTTATACACACTAGGTGATTGTCGGAATCCAATTAGCAATTTACAATAAGTAAATCCTATTTATATTGACAAAATATTGAAATAGATTATTTACCTGATCGCCATTTTGATATGTGGTCACTTACATTACGATGGCGAATAACAGATTCGCCTATTGCGTCGTTTATAAAGATGAGATGCACCAATATGAAACATATGGCGTTGAAAATTGTGACATTCGAAGACATTGCGATGATTATTGCATCGAACCACGTCGGCGCGTTTACTTTCGACTGAAAACTCCACGTAACTGTGTCCATATTGCACGAGTTTCTTTATTCACTTACCTTCAGATAAGTCCATCCAATCAGAACTTTGCATGTCTATGATGAATCAGGTTTTACATGAGTGTATGAGCTGATAGTTGGCCAAAGTCGCGATATAATTTTATGCGCTTTGCAACATATTTCTTTTTTATAACTAAATATTGTCGTGCTGTGTCATATCTTGGACTTCGAACACTACAAATATTATTTGATTTGAAGAACAAAGGAAGGAAACCACTGAATTCCCAGTAAACGAATTGATTCTTTGTAAAATCACTCATATCAGCTTGAACAAGATCAAACAAATATAGTTCGATTATTTTAGAAATCTCCCTAACGTCGACTCTTTTCGCTCTTTGTATTTAATCGAAAATGAGATGCAGAGGCCGGGAAAATTACATTTGTTTCTCAAATTATTAAGAATGATTGTACAGATGCTAATCAATTTCAGTAGATATTATATTAGTAAGTATTGTCGTTATAAATTTTCGTACAGAACGAAAAATATCACGTAACTTCCACGAAATAGGAATGTGGGTCTCGCATGTGAATCATATACACAAAAAGTTACATGAATTATCGATGCACGATCTCATACTGAAGAATTCGAAAGTGGAAAAAGCTGACGACAAACTGAAGACAATCGTAATAAACTTGGAATCGTTCAGGGTCGATCAGAATCAGTAGGTGACTCAGTTCACTCGTAACGAAGTGGGTTATAATGCATAAATCTGTGAATATAAATTTCTTCTCTGATACTTTTCTTGTCGTGGGTACCGTCTACATTCATCTCTTATTAATTAATATATGATTACACAGAAATATACGGAACCTGGGAATACTTTTGGGTCATTTCTCATCAGCGCAGGACTTAGACTTGATTTCTATACATTCCCCATTCCAACAAACCTACAGAGAGGAGGAAAAGACACTAGTGAATATTATAATTATAAATTATTTTCATGACTATGACTGAATAACAAAGTTCAGACATAATACACTACAGCATCAATTGCTGTAAATTGTGCTGCTTCAGATAACAAACTGATACAAAACATCTGAATGACTCTATTGGTAACAGTATCCAAACTATTTTAGAAAACAATTTGCGATGAAGGATATGGCAACGTATTTCCAACGTTTAATTTCACCGAATGCAATGAATTTACGCAATTCGCTGCATTAAATCTATGTAGTATATGAATAAAACCATACCTTATGCTCTTTTGTACATTTGGTTCCATCGAATGGCGGTAAAATATATCCTACTCTATCTGCTCCTTGGCATTGTATAGATATGTTACACTCCTCTAAGCCAACGTGAGGTCTGGGTTTGACTCGCAGTTCCTATCGTCAAGTTCAGATATATCAAGAATTTGTTATAGGCAATATAGGGTTGGAAGAAGAAACGTAAATAGTTGACATACCTTGCAATAAGATTCATATCCAAAGCATTGACACTGTGCATGTGGCGATACAAATTTGCTTGGTCCAGGTGGTCGAAGCGATCGAGGTTTATTTAAAAGAAAACAACGGTCGCGGTTTTCCCTAAAACAACATAGAATGAGTTCAGATGAAAATTTCCTACGATTTATGTAATGCTGTTTATGGCTACGGATATTTAGTGGAATTTAACTTCTCTGCAGACCTGAAAAACTTTAAGAATTGTTTCTCATCGCCCACACTCCATATTAAACATCGATATGACTGTACGCTTCCTCCTTGTTCTAGTCTGCAGTGAAATTCAGGTTCCGTTGGTTCAGCCGATGGCCCAGCCCTGATGTTCAATCTGAGGTAAAATAAAACACAATGTAACATGAGTCTTTATTGACATTTTTGTGAAAGGGAATATACATTATCGTAGTGTCATTATAATTAATTATTGCAAAGTTATCAGTTTATGATCAACACTTTTTTATCCATTTCAATGAGTGCACAACATGAATTTTTGGATGTTAGAGGAATATTTTTCACAGTGCAATCATCAATTCTGATCGAGTTACGATGAAACAGCCATACTTGACATGGGTCACTACAGAATCTGTTTTTGCATATTTAATTGATTAAAACATTCACAATCCAGGACAATATCAATTAGCTTTTGAGTCGCTTGTACGCAACACCCAACATACAGTAGAAATCGGTAATTTGTTAATAGATGGGGTCGCCGTCTGACCCGTTTGATACTCGTTAAGAATAGTTTCAAATCTTATGAAGTTTCGTTTCATAATATTTGGTGATAGGAAATACATACGTTCGACTGATCTCATAAGCTCCATTTGCGAAACTGCTTGTAAAATCTACAGCTGTGATTGGAATTGCATCGTAGAACTGTCCCTCATTTCTCTTTTCATACAAGTCCATACTATAATCTGTCATTCCTGTAATTGTCAATTAGATTCCATACTTATAACGTCTTGATATATGAACCATTTCATATCTAATGTCATTCTCACTGATATTTCTTACCGGGTACGCGAACGGCGTCATACATAATTTGATAACTATAAACAAACAATTACAGAGTTTTTTCCAATTCTTCAACTGATTTTGAGCATGAATTTTTTTCTTTTATGAGAACATTTATATATTCATATAGAATTACCTTGTGAACATGAAAACATGATCAAATGAATCAGGAGTGTAGCGTTGCTTATTCTCGAACAAATATTTTCGCAGTTTCGAAACCATTTCTGTGAATTGAATTTCGCCATTTGTAGCCAAATTAGATAGTTCAGGATCCTGGAATACGGAAAAAATTGTTTAATTATGATGAATTTAGTCGAAATACATATGTACTCACATCTATGAAAACAATTTTGGCAATATTAATATGTATCATCAAACTTCTCAGTATATTTCGAAAAACAGTATTGATAGCATTGAAATAATGCAAGCAATGTTTTACTATCCATGCTATATGGCCATTGGCGACAGGAATTTGCTTGCTGAAGAAATAAATACATCATACGTAAAAGTAAGCTACTTCAATTTTCTTCCAGAAAGAATATGGAAAAATGATGAATTTATAGTTACAATATCTCAGTAACTTCGAGCGATATGAAAACCAGAATTTCCAAATACCAAATTTTAGCAACGGACGGATTCCTTCGGCGATGTCTGGTAAGGCTAATTGTCGATACGTTCTTGGCTGCCACATCTTCATTGTTCTCGTTGTCAGCTGTGCGAACACACATGGTTAATCAAGCTTTAGACCGTAGCAGAACATTTTGGAATTATTAAATATGCTTACAATCTCGCTCCGTCCGTTGATGTTTTGTACTTGGACCTGCATCTGCATCAGATGGACGCTTGATAGTGCTACCGAAATTGGTATTATATGAACGAATAAAGTCTTCTTGGATATTCGAGAGGGGAAGTGGGACGCGGAAATTATGAGACTGAACTCGCATTTGTGTATCTTGATTTTCCACTACATGTGGGGCTTCTGCTATGTTCGGATAAATGCGGTCTCCGTTAAAGACAAACGGAAATTCCTCAATAATATACTTTATACCAATGTTACCACTCTGTAATTCAAAATGCATAATACAGATTTTCACTAAATGTAAAAAAATGTGTTGTAGATACTTACTATAGTCTTCGTTTTTTCGTAATACACGACGGAAGAACATTTTTTGACATCCTGATAAGTTACGAAATCGCCTATATCTTCCATCACCTAGCCATTAAAATTATTATTAAATTTTTTGTGCTCTGATAGCAATTCGTATCAAAATGAGGAGAGATTATTTGAATAAAGATTTGAGATAGTTAAGGATTTCCGTATTTTTTGCAATAATCTTCTATATCTGATCATCGTTTCTTTTTTTTTTTTCGCATAAACTTCGTTATATGGGGCAGTCAGAATAGTAAGATCATAGACGATACAATGAGTGTTTGGTTCGACAGAGATGAGCCCAATTCTTTCCTATTAAATTTGACAGAATTTCATGATATAAAATTCTGTCAAAATTCTTCATCAGAAATTTTAAAACATCATTCAATTTTCTGTTTTCTAACCGTTGCCGTGATGAACATTTTTGGTGACAGCGTAGTTTTGCAAGTCACCTTATTGTTTGTCTGAACTCAAACTCCAATTTGACTATCATAGCACAGTAAATTTAGCATGAAGAGTGAAAGGCATTTGAAAGTATGTTGAAATTGATTAGGAAAGTTTATATACGAACATTTGGATTCAAATAATCCGAAGGAGTGATGACAGGCAAATGTTCATTGGCCAAATATTGATTTTCTTTGACCAAATACAGATCGATTCCTTCACCCGTTGCATATTTCACACGTAATATAATCTTATTTGGCATGTTTTCAATTGGAGAACGTTTGTTCCTACCTACTTGGCAAGTATGAATATATTGAGATATCTTTATACACACATGGAATTCAAGTGTTAACCGTTTTATATATGCCAAACGCTATTCGTACTAAACTCAGTATTGAAATAGATAATTTACCTAATTGCCATTTCAATATGTGGTCACTTGCATTACGATGGCGAATAACAGATTCGCTTATTGCGTCGTTTATAAAGATGAGATGCACCAATATGAAACATATGGCGTTGAAAATTGTGACATTCGAAGACATTGCGATGATTATTGCATCGAACCACGTCGGCGCGTTTACTTTCGACTGAAAACTCCACGTAACTGTGTCCATATTGCACGAGTTTCTTTATTCACTTACCTTCAGATAAGTCCATCCAATCAGAAGTTTGCATGTCTATGATGAATCATGTTTTACATGAGTGTATAAGTTGATAGTTTGCGATTTGATTTTATGTATTTTGCACAGGCTTACTCATACTTGTATAACACAATATATTTTCTATAAATAAATATTATCATGTTGCCTTATACCTTGGTTTTTGAACGATACAAATATTATCCGAATTGAAGAATCGCGGAAGGAAATCGCTGAATTCTTAGTAAATGGATCAATTTTAGCTTAAACAAAAATAAAAATCTCTTCGACGACGACCCTTTTTCGTCTCTATAGTATTTAGCGATGAATGTATTGATTTTTGGTTTTTTATGGAAAAATATTGGTATAACAAAGAAACAGTAGCATCAATCTCTTATCAATGTATATATTATTATGTGGAACTTGAAGATGATCCTCATTGTTTACCATTGGCACTGGTCATAGTCTTGATATCTGTACATTCCCCATTCCAACAAACCTGCAGAAAGGAAAGAAACACCAGTGAATATTGAAATAAAAACTATTTTCATGACTATGTATGATTGAACGAGTTCCGACGTAATTTCAAGAGTTCAACAAACTGATATTAGACATCTGAATAACTCTATTAATAACAGGATCCAAACTATTTTACGACGCCTTCTGCATTACAGAATATAACAATGTATTTTCAACGATTATTTCTACTACTTACGCAATGAATTGAGCAATTCGCTGTATTGAATCTAGGTAGTTTAGGAACTATACTATACCTTATAGGAACCTCCACAACTTGTACCGTCAAAGGGTGGTAGAATATATCCTACCCTATCTCTGTCTCGGCATTGTAAAGCTATGTTACACTCCGTTATGCTAACGTAATATTTCATCTTACGTGCGGATTCCTATCGCCAAGTTGAGATAGATAAAGAATTTATTATAGACAATATATGATTGAATAAGGGAAACATAAATAGTCGACATACCTTGACATAAGTTTCATATCCGAAGCATTGACACTGTGTTAATGGCGTTTCAAATCTGCTTGGTCTAGGTGGTCGAAGCGATCGAGGTTTATTAAGAAGAAAACAACGGTCATGATTTTCACTGAAACAACATGGAGCAAGTTCAGATAAACATTTGGCACAACTGACGGCAGGCCATTTATCGTTACGAATATTTAATAGAATTCCACTTCTCTGCATACCTAAAAAACTTTGAGAATTGTTTCTCATCGCCGACACTCCATATCATATATCGATATGACTGTACGCTTCCTCCTTGTTCTAGTCTGCAGTGAAATACAGGTTCTGTTGGTTCAATCGATGGCCCAGCCCTGATGTTCAATCTAGGATAAAATAAAAGATAGCGTAAAATAAGTCTTTATTGAAATTAGCGTGAAAGAGAAAGCACATTATTGTAATGTCATTATCATCAATTATTTCAAAGTTATCAATTCATGATCACAACTTTTTGATGATCAATTCTGACCAAATTACGATGAAATAATCATGCTTGACATCGGTTGATTCCGTGATGGTGAGGAATTTTGTGCAAGATTGTATCATTGATTTTATCTATAGAATTAGAATCGATATCAATAGCAAATTATTTTATCATAATTTCGTAAGTCACGACAATATCAATTAGCATCTGTATCGCTTGTACGTATTACCCAACATACAATCGAAATATGAAATTTGCTGATAGATTTGATCGTTGTCTAACAGGTTTGATAGTTTTAAGTCTTTTAAAGTTTCATTGCATAATATTTGGTACCGGGAAATACATACGTTCGACTGATCTCATAAGCTCCATTTATAAAACTGCTTGTAAAATCAACAGCTGTGATTGGAATTGCATCGTAGAAATGACCCTCATTTCTCTTTTCATACAAGTCCATACTATAATCTGTCATTCCTGTAATTGTCAATTAGATTTCATACTTATAACGTCTTGATATACGAACCATTCCGTATCTAATGTAATTTTCACTGATATTTCTTACCGGGTACGCGAACGGCGTCATACATAATTCGATTACTATAAACAAACAATTACAGAGTTTTTTCCAATTCTTCAACTGATTTTGAGCATGAATTTTTTTCTTTTATGAGAACATTTATATATTCATATAGAATTACCTTGTGAACATGAAAACATGATCAAATGAATCAGGAGTGTAGCGTTGCTTATTCTCGAACAAATATTTTCGCAGTTTCGAAACCATTTCTGTGAATTGAATTTCGCCATTTTTTGCAAAATTCGATAGTTCAGGATCCTGGAATACGGAAAAAATTGTTCAATTATGATGAATTTAGTCGAAATACACATTTACTCACATCTATGAAAACAATTTTGGCAATATTAATATGTATCTTCAAACTTTTCAATATATTCCGAAAAACCGTATTGATAGCATTGAAATAATGCAAGCAATGTTTTACTATCCATGCTATATGCCCATTGGCGACAGGAACTTGCTTGCTGAAGAAATAAATACATTATACGTAAAAGTGAGCTAATTCAATTTCCACCAGAAAGAATATGGAAAAATGATGAATTTATAATTACAATATCTCAGCAATTTCGGGAGATATAAAAACCAGGATTTCCAAATACCAATCTTTACGAACAGACGGATACATTCGGCGATGTCTGGTAAGGCTAATTGTCGATACGTTCTCGGCTGCCACTTCTTCATTGTTCTCGTTGTCAGCTGTGCAAACACACATGGTTAATCAAGCTTTAGACCGTAGCAGGACATTTTGGAATTATTAAATATGCTTACAATCTCGCTCCGTCCGTTGATGTTTTGTACTTGGACCTGCATCTGCATCAGATGGACGCTTCATACTGCTACCGAAATTGGTATTATATGAACGAATAAAGTCTTCTTGTATATTCGAAAGGGGAAAGGGGACGCGGGAATTATGAGATTGAACTCGCATCTGTGTATCTTGATTTTCCACTACATGTGGAGCTTCTGCTGCAATTATGTTCATCGCATCTCCGTCAAATACAAACGGAAGTTCATCGATAATATAATTTATGCCAATGTTACCACTCTGGAATTCAAAATGCATTATTTAGAATATCATTGAATGTCAAAAAATGTGTTGGAGATACTTACCATAGTATTCGTTTTCACGAAATACACAACTGAAGAACATTTTTTGACATCATGATAAATTGCAAAATCACCAATATCTTCCATCACCTAATAATTAAAATGATTATCAATTTTTTTTTTTCGGGAGGATAGATATTCGTATCATATTAAGAAAAGATTATTTGGATGAAGCTTTGAGATAGTCGATGTTTTCCCATTGCATTTTTTAAGTTTGGAACGATATATTCTTTTCCAGACCTTGCTTCTATGTTTTTCATAATATAAAATTCTGGAAAAAGGCGGCTTTTTACATCACCTTGTTGTTTGTCTGAATTCAAACTCAAACTTGACTATCATACCATGATAAATTCAACATGAAAAATGAAACGCTTTTGAAAGTATGTTGGAACTGACTAGAAAAACTTATATACGAACATTTGGATTCAAATAATCCGAAGGAGTGATGACAGGCAAATGTTCATTGGCCAAATATTGATTTTCTTTGACCAAATACAGAACGATTTCTTCACCCGTTGCATATTTCACTCGTAATATAATTTTCCATGGCATTTTTTCGATTGGAGAACGTTTGTTTCTGCCTACTGGGGAAGTACGAAAATATTGAAATATCTTTATACACACATCGAATTCAAGAGTAAACAATTATATATGCCAAATGCTATTTGTATTAAAATCAGTATTGAGACAGATAATTTACTTGATTCCCATTTTGAGATGCTGTCACTTGTATTATGATGTCGAGTAACAGATTCGCCTATTGCCTCGTTTATAAACATGAGTTGCACCAATATGAAACATATGGCGTTGAAAATTGTGACATTTGAAGCCATTACGATGATTATTGTATTGAACGACGTTAGGTCATCTACTTTTTACTGAAAACTCCTCGTAGCTCTACTTATATAACAAAAGTTTGTTTGTTCAATGATATTAAGATAAGTCATTCAAATGAACAGCTCACACGTCCATGGATATTCATGTTCCACTTGACAATGTGTGAAAGCCACGAATATTGAGATAGAATTTTATGGACTAATTTTTTCTGATCCGATAATATAATATATATTGAATTTATTTCAAATTGAATAATACGTTTGGAAAATCTCTGATTTCCAGAGGATTAAGTGATTTGATTGAGAATTATATACTGTCATTTATGAAGATGACTTGATGCAATATGAGAAGTATGGCGTAAACAATTGTAACATCTCAAAATATTCCTACGATATTTGTATTGAACCACGTCGAAAGTTCTGCTATTATTCTGAGAATCTCACTTTACTACGTCTGTATATTAATCAAGTATATTTACTCATTCAATAGCCTTGAAATAAATATATTCAACCAGAAGGTAGCACGCCGATGATAATCGCTGTTCTATCTTACTGTCCAAGCAAATATTTTTCTAATGTGAATGTATTATTTCGTGGACAAAGCCCATATCAATATATTCATATTCGACACCTGTTATTATACATCACTTGCTGAAAACCTACTGTGTGATGTTTGGTTTTCGTCCAATATTGAATACAAATAATATTAGATTGGGAAGTACGGAGAAAAAAATTCAAATACAAAATCAGCGACCTCAAATACCCATACGAAGAAATTGGCCATGGCTTACCTGCCACAGTTTAATTATAATTGCAGTTATTAATAGAAAGAAAGAAAAACATCGTGGGTGGATCTTTTCAGAGTGCATTGATGATATGACAATGCAATATATAAAACCAATTGGGTTAATGACGTTGGGAGTGATTGGAAAAGAAATGAATAACAATTAGAATAACCTTTGAAATTTATAAGTCAATAATTTTAATTCATTCATGTCGAAACAATTTTATTATTCAAGAATAGTTGCATTTGAATCCGATCCCAGGACAATCAAATAGGAATATAGTAAACGTAGATACATCAAGATGTTAGATGAATAATTATATTTGTCAATTCACTGCATTATAATTGTCGAGCACTTTATTTTTATTGATTATTTGATTATTTTACATATAGTTTTACGAAAGCATATGGAACTTGCGAAAAGACACTTGCTGAAGAAATCATCAATTCAACATTAAGAAATTATGTTTCAAACATGCAATGAGACGTTTGTGCGTAATTAAACATAATGTATGTTTTACCGTTGCATATTGTGCGTATTAATTTTATCCTCTACTTCATCAAGCGAGCGCAGGCTTGAGTGCTACACATTGTCTATTCCAACAAACCTGCGAAACAAAAACAACAATGAATAACAAAATAATAATTTAATCTTATAGAAACTTCAAGTTAAAAACTGTCGGACTCTGTACAGCAAACATTTTTATACAACTAGTACTCTGATAGCTGACATTTTTCGGATATATCCCATGATTTATTTTTTACTGTAAAATGAACAGTCGAGATTCTGTATATTTCGTACAGGAGAATAATGTTTTCCAATATGTGATTACCACGCGCAAATGATTTATCGGAAGAGATATTACATTTGTTCAATATTCCCCTTGGAGTTCTCATCGTTTAATACAACTCCAGAATTTTTTCAATTGTCTGTATCAATTGCAATTGGTTATGCAATTTGGCGGATTTAAGTGTTATGAGAATTATATCATACCTTTCTATCGGATCCACATTTTGTGCCATCGAATGGCGGTAGGATGTATCCGATAGACGATTTGTTATCGACTACCTTCATACATTGCAAACTAACGGAACATTCATGCACCTTAACATTTTGACTCATGCGACCACGGTGATCCTATTCATAAAATGAAACATTTCATCAACGTGGTGTTCATATTGAGCATTGAAGAGAACACAAAAACTTCGTAGTTTAGTTGACATACCGGGATGAAAGACTTATATCCGAAGCATTGACACTGTTTACTTGGCGTTAGGAATCTGCTTGGTCCAGGCGGTCGCATTGATCGAGGTTCATTTAGAAGAAAGCAGCGGTTATGATTTTCTCTGGAACAACATAAAGCAAGTTATAATATGAATTATAAGAGACTGGAAGACAATTAGTGATTATCAATTATTTTTCATATTCAATTTTCTTTTCGTTCGCATACCTGAAAAAATCTTTGAATTGTTGCTCACTATCATCACTCCATTTCAAACAATGATAGCACATGGAACTGCCTTCTTGCATTATGTTGTCACACTGCCCTGTACTTTCCATTACGGCGACCGATGGTTCCATGTTCATATTAAGTCTGAAAGGAAAAGAGAAACCAGATTGATTGAGAAATATCCCAAATATTCAATGATCAAGTTCAAAAGCGCACATGAATAGTGTTTAATTGTCTGAGACATATTATCCACAATACAAGACGAATGTGGAATTTGTTAAAACATTGTACAAGAAACCGATGTAGATGGAAGTCTTAGTCCGTATAATTTGGGATCAAAGCCATAATTACGTTCGACTGATCCAATGAACTGCTTGAACATAGCTACTTGTAAAGTCTACCGCTGTTATTGGAACCGCATCGTAGAATAGATCCGCATATCTCTTTTCATACAAATCCGCACTGTAATCTGTTATTCCTGAAAAAAAAAAAACAATTCGATTGTATGATTATGTCCATCTTGCGATCAAAAATTTTATGCATGTGCTCGAATCATCGTCATTGACATTCCTTACCAGGCACGCGAACAGAGTTGTGCATAATCCGGTTACTATAAACAAAACATTGTACATATTATTCCAAATTCATATCGGTATAAATTCGTTAATTGTGATGTTTTAATACACATAGAGAATATTACCTGGTTATCATGACTACATGGTCGAATGAATCTGGCGGATAGCGAGACTGGCGTTCATGTAAATATTTCCGTAGCTTCGCAACAGTTTCGGTGAATCTAATTTCGCCAGTTATTGTAGAATCAAGCAGGTTTGAGTTCTGAGAAATGTCAAAAATCATTGTATAAAAACAATATTATTATGTAACTAATATAGATGTACTTACATCTAGAATTACAATTTTGGCAATATTAATTTTCATTCTCAAATGGCCTGATATTTTATCGAATAAGGTATCAGCCGCATTGAAATAACGGATGCAATATTTGACAATCCATGTCATGTAATCATCTGCTGTATAGAATTCTTTACTGGAAACAAATCATGTTATATATGAGTGAGAGTGTATCTAATTTTTATTGGGAACATTGTAAAGTGACGATAAGTTTGTAGTTACAAGATATCAGCAACGTCAGCAGTTATGGTGACCAGAGTTTCTAGATAATAGACTTGATGTAACGGATTCCAACGACGTTTTCTGATGTTACCGATTTTTGATACATTGGCGTTAATCATGTCCCCATTATTTCCATCTCTCACTATAGAGATAGTGTCAATCAAGCTTCTGAGTATAACAGAATATTTCGGAAATTTCTCGTAAACTTACAGTCGCGTTCCGTCCTTTGATGTTTAGTACTCGGACCTGGATCAGTTTCAGATGGACGCTTATCATACCAATTCGAATGTACATTCAATGAATGGATAAAGTCTACTCGAATGTCCGAAACAGAAAGTGGAGAATGAATCCCAATAGGCTGAACAAGGGGGAGTATTTTCGGCTTTCTCATTACATATGGCGCTCCAACTACACCGGGATAGTTGCCATTTGCGTCAAACTTGAACGGAAGTTCATCAATAATGTAATTCAGACCAAAGTGACCAATCTGAAATCAAACATACGTTGTCTCTACATTGTTATGCTCGTCATTCATCGAATGTATAAAATGTGTTGCAAAATCTTACAAACGTCTGTGTTTCTGCGAAGAATGCTACTGAAGAACATGTTTCCAGATCTTCATATAGTACGAATTCACCGACTTTGTTCATCACCTATAATAGAGAATTATTATAACTTGGTAATGTCATCACACTTCAAAATTAAGGACAAACCACTAGGTGAAGTTTTGTGTTTGTCAACTAATTTTTTCGAGATACACAAAACCTTGATATAAGAATGGATAATTCAATTAGCATATTTCTCGAATGGAATAATTGGCAATTAATATCGCTATGGTTAAGCGTAACATTTTTCTCATATTATGCAAAATTTTGATTGCAAATTTAATTTTGTTATCGGCATTTACAGTTTTTTTAGTAACCCTGAAGTTCAATGGTTTTCCTTCAAAGTGTTACAGAAGGCAACTCAGTCGCATTTTTCTCTAAGAAATAATGAAATATTATCATTTCTCATGTGTCCCAACTATTTCAGAGATAGAAATTTCTGAGAAGCACAAAAATTGTCAACTAATTCACCCTGTTGTTCTTTTTTAGGAAAACCCTACTTTGGCTATCTTCAGTAATATATACAAACATATCGATTGAGATGACCGGAGGATGATCGAACAGGCAAATGTTCATTAGCTAAATAGTTGGGCTTTTTGACCCAATTCAGATCGATTTCATCTCCAGTTTCATATTTCACTCGTATTTTCAATTGTGCTGGCATATTTCCATATAACGAACGTTTTGATCGGCCTGCTTGAACAATAAAAATATGTTTAGACATGTTGAAACAGCCTTGATGATTATTCCAATTCAACTTTCAATTCACATATAATTAACTCTATTTATACTATACACAATATTGAAGCAAATAATTTACCTGTATTCAATTCTGATGTGTAATTTGTTGTGTTATCATAGCGTAGTGAAGATTCATCTATTGCAACATTAATATCTATGATTTGTACCAACATAAAGCATATTGCATGAAAAATTGAAACAGCGGATGCCATGGTGAAAATTAAACTGACAAATCACAGCGGCTCATTTGCTTCTAATAGAAAGTCTGATACAAATTCGTGTCTCTATTAGACAGATCTGATGATTTGTAAAAATTATATATTCTCCAGCTGAATACATCAAATAATAAGATCGTTCGCTGATAACGATTCCTGACGGTGTACACAAATAAATCTTCCACATGAGAATTATCTACCATAAAATAGAGAGTTGAGATTAACAAATTGTTATTCCAAGGTTTCCACTTCTTAGTTGGGACCATTTTTTCAATAATCTGGCAATAACGATCATTAGAGAAACTAATTGTGCTATTTCAAAAGTTCAAACAAAGAAATTTTCCTTTCAAGAACATAAACATTTTTTGCTTCAAAACCTTTTTTCATATCTTCAAATGTTGTGAGATAATTTCCATACAAACAATTCAATTGTGCATGTTAAATCAGACAACTCTTTCATTCTTTTTATCCTTTTCCGACACGTCCAATATGAATACCACCTTTGAATATTCAACGAAAGTGTATGTTTGCTCTATATGTCAAGATATATATCTACAAATAGCTTATCTTGTATTCTAAATTAAATTTTCTTTGCATACCGTCTTTCAGGACAGGTAGAAGTATATTAGATATTTGTACATCATCGCGCTTACTCGATGATGTAATCACTTGAGCTAACAGCTCACAACAAATAGTTCGTATTGGTTTTTCGAAATGAAAAAGACACGTCGACATGTGGGTGGCGCAGCTGGTCATACAATACAAAATAAATAGCAGTTATTATATAATCCAAACTTAGAAGTTGATATAGATTTTATGAAGAACATGTTTAATGTATTCGATATTTCTTTGGTGTTTGTACGTTCCCTCACGTAATAATCGAAAAGTATTTACGAGTTATGAGATATCTATCGATATGAATTACGTCCTGACATGATGGGTTGGAAAGAAGATTATGAAATTTATTATTAATCTGTGATCGTTTAATAATGAAAAACAGAATATAATCACGTTTCTCAACGGTAAATTTTGTGCCTCCTCTGAAAATTACATCCAAGAATTACTTTCCACAGAAATCCTTGCGATTCTCTTACGTGATATTACTTCTCGCTTTGACTACTTGTTCAAATTTCTACGTCAAATTCTGATTTTAACCACACTATCCTGAATTCATAATACTCTGACACATCTGCGGTAAGTCAATGAAGTGTTAGAGTTCATTCTTTATGCGAAGCATTTTTATTCAATAATGTTTACATTCGGATCAAGATCTTATGTAGGAAATTATGTCAAAAATGCAGTGTATTATAATTCTTTGAATATCCATAACGAGAAATTGAACTAATTTTACTTTCTTTCACTTCAAATTATTTGGAGCATTCATACCTTAGTGGGTACTTATATAGTTATACGGAAGCATGTTGAATTTGGAGCAGGGCGGTTCTTGAAAATATTATCAGCCCAATATTAGGAAGTTGCGGTTGAAAAATTGAATCAGTGATTTCCTCATGAGTAACCATGATATTTTATCAATGCTTATTCTTCGTATAACTTTCTTTTTCTCTTATTGATAGGGCTTACGATTGGCAGGAACACATTTACCATTCCAACATACCTACAAAACGAAAAAGGAATGAATATTTAGCACAGATTTTATTCCTATAAAAATGGCGGAGTAGAATATCTCGGGGCCCGATGAGCTAAAAACTTTTTATAGAACATAGTATCCTGTTTTTCGAACTCGAACATATCTCAATCATATCAACCCATATCTAATTTCTCGGTGACGTAACAATTTGCAAGCAAGTTTTTGAGAATTCTTATTACAATTGAATTCTTGGAAGAATTCAGAATATTTTTCAAATATCAACTGAAATTAATAATGCAACTTGATAAATTACACCGGAGTAGTATTTTAATTATATCTTACCTTGTGCACTTTTCCACAACGTGTACCATCAAATGGTGGTAGAATATATCCATAAGATATTTGTCCCTCGTTCTCTTTTCGACAATGTAAAGCCAGCTTACATTCATTTGTTTTGATTAAGTCCTTAGCCTGCTTTCGATGCTATACGTGATACGAGATATTTCGTCAATATATCACATGAGTAGAAAGGAATTAAGAGGACATAGAAAGATTGTGAATAATCGACATACCTCGGCGACAGATTCATATCCGAAACAGTGACATTGTCTATAAGGCGATAGAAATGAGCTTGGCCCAGGAGGTCGCAATGATCGGGGTTGATTCAAAAGAAAGCAGCGATTATGGTTTGTACTGAAACAACGTATAGACAGTAATGATAGGAATTATATGCGTCTAGAAGGCAGCTATCCATCATCAGTTATGTTTAATAGTCGATATTCTTTTTGTTCGCATACCGGAAATAATCTAAGAATTGCTCCACACTTTCCTCACTCCATCTCAAGCAGCGATTGCACATGGAGCTTCCCTCTTGCATTATACTGTAACATCGTCCTATACTTTCCATTATTTGGACTGATGGTTCCGTTCTGATGTTTAATCTAAAAAGACACCAATAACACCATATAACATAAAGTTTCATTGGACATATACTCGCCGAAAATACATTATTATAGTGTGATTATAATTGATCAATGTGACAATCAAAGTTGACGCTTCATTACTTAATTATAATTCAAAACGGTTGAATAAATCTCGGAAAAGTAAAGAGATCTGCAGTGAAGCGTCCTACGATTTTTGAATTCTTTGGGAATATTCAAACAAGTCCCCCCTGACCTAATATTCAATAGATATATATTCGAGAAGGTGAAAGTCTGGTTTTATATGATGCGGATAACAAAATTGTACTTACGTCCGACTGATCTGATGCACTCCATGAACATAATTACTTGAAAACTGTACTATTGTGATTGGAACTGCATCATAGAATAACCCTTCATCTCTCTTTTCATACAAGTTCGCACTATGATCCGACATTCCTGAAATTGGTAATTTGATACTGTACTTATAACGTCATGGGGTATTTTATACATTTGATTGGAACATTGCCATTGATATTCCTTACCGGGTACACGCACGGAGTTATGCATAATTTGGTGACTAGGAACGAAAAATTATGCAAATTATTTTAAAAATCATTGCTGTATACATTTTTCAATTGTGTTGTTTGAATACAAATAGAATTCAATAATAATATGAATATATATTACTTGGTTATCAGGAAAATATGGTCAAATGAATCCGGTGTATAGCGAATCCGATTTTCAGATACATATTTTCGTAGTTTCGCTACTGATTCGGTAAATCGAATCTCATCAATTTTTATGGAGTCAAGTACTTGTGAGTTCTGGAGGATGACATGTATTATATGATGTCGGCATTAATTGTAATATAATATACTTTCACTTACGGGTATAAAAACAATTGCGGCAATATTCATATTCATCCCGAATCGGCTTCGTATTTTTCCGAAGAAAGTATCAACCGCATTGAAATAACGAATGCAATATCTCACAAACCATGGCACGTAAATATTTACTCCATAGTAATTTTCACTAGAAAAAAACCATGTTATATAGAAAAGAGAGTTAAATACACTCTCTTTATCTCTGAAAATATTGTAAAGAAACGACAAATTAGTAGTTACAATAACGCAGCAACGTCGGCAGTTATGAAGACCAGAGTTTCTAAATAAAACTCTTGATGCACCGGATTCCAACGACGTTTCCTGATGTTAACGATTTTCGATATATTTGGGTTTTTCATTTCCTCATAACTTCCATCATTCACTATGAACACATTGTCAATCAAGCTTTTGAATATAACAGAATATTTCAGAAATCTCTCGTAAACTTACAGTCGCGTTCCGTCCTTTGATGTTTAGTACTCGAACCTGGGGCAGGATCAGATGGACGCTTACTACCCCTATCCGAATGGTGGGTGGGATCCAATGAATGTAAAAAATCTTTGTCAATGATTGAAAGAGAAAGTTGACTGCCAGTAGGCTGGTCAGGAATACGTTGCTCAATATTTCTCATTACATATGGCGCCCCAACTACACCAGGATAATTTCCATTGACATCAAAATTGAACGGAAGTTCATCAATTACATAATTCATGCCAATGTGGCCAATCTGAAATCAAAAGTACGTTGTTTCTTACATCGTTATGGTCGTCATTCATCGAATGTATAAAATATATGGCAAAATCTTACAAACGTATGTGTTTTTTGAAAGTATACTACTGAAGAACATGCTTCGAGATCATGATAAAGTACGAATTCACCGACATTTTGCATCACCTATAAAAGAGAATTATCACAACTTGGTAATGTTATTGCACTTCAGACTTGAGGAACAACACCTGGGTGAAGTTTTGTGTTCATCAATTTCTTTTTTGCAAATTCTAGAATTTGGTTGAAATTGTTCCATCAATGTCGTTGAGCGTAACATTTTTGAAAAGTTAAACTGTTTCCTTTAATACCGTTAAAGGGATTAGAAAATATCATTGAATCTTCTATTATCCAATTATTTTACAGATAAAAATTTTTGAAAAAATACAAATTTGTCGGGATACTATCCAGTTATTGTTCCACAATTATACCCCACTTGTGTTTCTCATAAGAATTGTATACAAACAGATAAATCCATAAAGTTCTGAAACCAATAAACGGGCAAATGTTGATTAGCTAAATTGTTGGCTTTTTGGACCCAATTCAAAGTGATTTCGTCGCCCGTTGCATATTTCACACGTATTCTCAGTCGATGTGGCATATTATCATATAACGAACGTTTAGACCGACCAGCTGAAACAATAAAAATATCTTTAGAGACCTTGAAACAATTTTGATCATTATTTCAATTCAGCTTTCCAATTTACATACAATGAATTCTATATCCATACTGAATCAAATATTGAAACAAATAATTCACCTGAGTTCCATTTTGATGCGTAATTAGTTGTATTATCATATTTCAGTGAAGATTCAGCCATTGCCACATTTACATCTATGATTTGTAACAACAGGAAGCATATTGCATGGAAAATTGTTACAACCGGTGCCATGGCGATAATCAAACTGATAAATTACGTCGTCTCATCAACTTATATCGAAAAGTCTCGTGATTAGTAAATATTAGCTTCAATCCAGTTCCTGCAATTATGAGTTCACACGTCGACAATGATTTTCGATAGATTTGAATGTACGTGTCAACCATTTCTACTCATGAAAATTATCTACCATAAAATTACAAAAACGATATAAATAAATATCAGCGGCCGTTTTTTCTTATCTTTATCGCCACAAACATGAGTGTGTTCCCCATCTAAAAAAGCATTGTAGTTACTTCTAACACATTTCTAAATGCGTCATATTTTCTATTTTTGAATCGCAATATACTTGCCAACCAAAGAACAAAAATATTCACATTATTTTCAGATATTCTAAAATGAACCATTGTTTTTGATGTTGAAGAAACAATAGTATTTCGTCGAATCACTTTAGAGAATTGCGATAAATATAATTCGAATTTTTTTTCTTTTTATATATACAATTAACTTTCAAACTTTCAATTTACGCAATGAAATAAAAAATAGAAGGAAAATTTTTCGTGAATTCACCTATTGTGAATCAAAATGTCTTTTATTTCTTGACTTAAGATGTATCATATTAAATTAATGTTTCAAGTGGACAATGTTTTTTATCCAGATTAAATGTTACATAATATAGCATTAGATAATGTGGATTTACAATTTGTACTGGAATATTGTTGTGTAAAAGAATAATATATATGAATTATGTCAGCTAAGTCAATAAAACTCGGAGGAACCTTGTGAAAACAGTATAATTTTTAGTGCTCGATAATATTCGTTCAAAAGATATTAATAGCTCACATATTGTAACAACTCTGTATTCTAAAATTACCACAGTATCTTGAGTCATAGCCTCATACACTTGTATTTCTTCATCAAAAAAAAATTCACAAATAATTCAGGAATGATTATTACTTCACTTGGAAAACGGGAATGAAAGCAACATAAGATAAGAATTATCTCGTATAAAATACGGATGGAAAATAAATTCAATTTCATCCTCTTGTTGAATTTTTTTTCTCCATTCCACGATTAATTAATGAAATATCGACAAACAGTCAACTCAGCATTCAATGTCAATTATTCAACTGAAATATAACGGTCAGTGTAGGTAAATGAGTAACACAGGAAAATGCATGATTAAATTTTCATCAGGATCATATATGCGAATATTCAACATATGGTGGACATGAAATACACTCCAAAACACCCCTTGGTAATGTTAGTAACCAAACTGATTGAGTAAATTTCGTGCGACAATTTTACGTATTATAATAAGCATTTTATTATTTCATAAAGCAAATAAAAATCAAATTTATTCTCTTATATAGTTATACGGAAGCATGTTGAATTTGGAGCAGGGCGGTTCTTGAAAATATTACCAGCCCAATATTAAGAAGTTGCGGTTGAAAAATTGAATCAGTGATTTCCTCATGAGTAACCATGATATTTTATCAATGCTTATTCTTCGTATAACTTTCTTTTTCTCTTATTGACAGGGCTTACGATTGACAGGAACACATTCACCATTCCAACATACCTACAAAACGAAAAAGGAATGAATATTTAGCACAGATTTTATTCCTATAAAAATGGCGGAGTAGAATATCTCGGGGCCCGATGAGCTAAAAACTTTTTATAGAACATAGTATCCTGTTTTTCGAACTCTAATATATCTCAATCATATCAACCCATATCTAATTTCTCGGTGACGTAACAATTTGCAAGCAAGTTTTTGAGAATTCTTATTACAATTGAATTCTTGGAAGAATTCAGAATATTTTTCAAATATCAACTGAAATTAATAATGCAACTTGATAAATTACACCGGAGTAGTATTTTAATTATATCTTACCTTGTGCACTTTTCCACAACGTGTACCATCAAATGGTGGTAGAATATATCCATAAGATATTTGTCCCTCGTTCTCTTTTCGACAATGTAAAGCCAGCTTACATTCATTTGTTTTGATTAAGTCCTTAGCCTGCTTTCGATGCTATACGTGATACGAGATATTTCGTCAATATATCACATGAGTAGAAAGGAATTAAGAGGACATAGAAAGATTGTGAATAATCGACATACCTCGGCGACAGATTCATATCCGAAACAGTGACATTGTCTATAAGGCGATAGAAATGAGCTTGGCCCAGGAGGTCGCAATGATCGGGGTTGATTCAAAAGAAAGCAGCGATTATGGTTTGTACTGAAACAACGTATAGACAGTAATGATAGGAATTATATGCGTCTAGAAGGCAGCTATCCATCATCAGTTATGTTTAATAGTCGATATTCTTTTTGTTCGCATACCGGAAATAATCTAAGAATTGCTCCACACTTTCCTCACTCCATCTCAAGCAGCGATTGCACATGGAGCTTCCCTCTTGCATTATACTGTAACATCGTCCTATACTTTCCATTATTTGGACTGATGGTTCCGTTCTGATGTTTAATCTAAAAAGACACCAATAACACCATATAACATAAAGTTTCATTGGACATATACTCGCCGAAAATACATTATTATAGTGTGATTATAATTGATCAATGTGACAATCAAAGTTGACGCTTCATTACTTAATTATAATTCAAAACGGTTGAATAAATCTCGGAAAAGTAAAGAGATCTGCAGTGAAGCGTCCTACGATTTTTGAATTCTTTGGGAATATTCAAACAAGTCCCCCCTGACCTAATATTCAATAGATATATATTCGAGAAGGTGAAAGTCTGGTTTTATATGATGCGGATAACAAAATTGTACTTACGTCCGACTGATCTGATGCACTCCATGAACATAATTACTTGAAAACTGTACTATTGTGATTGGAACTGCATCATAGAATAACCCTTCATCTCTCTTTTCATACAAGTTCGCACTATGATCCGACATTCCTGAAATTGGTAATTTGATACTGTACTTATAACGTCATGGGGTATTTTATACATTTGATTGGAACATTGCCATTGATATTCCTTACCGGGTACACGCACGGAGTTATGCATAATTTGGTGACTAGGAACGAAAAATTATGCAAATTATTTTAAAAATCATTGCTGTATACATTTTTCAATTGTGTTGTTTGAATACAAATAGAATTCAATAATAATATGAATATATATTACTTGGTTATCAGGAAAATATGGTCAAATGAATCCGGTGTATAGCGAATCCGATTTTCAGATACATATTTTCGTAGTTTCGCTACTGATTCGGTAAATCGAATCTCATCAATTTTTATGGAGTCAAGTACTTGTGAGTTCTGGAGGATGACATGTATTATATGATGTCGGCATT
Organism: Zele albiditarsus; assembly: GCA_958496275.1. Taxonomy (NCBI): domain Eukaryota; kingdom Metazoa; phylum Arthropoda; class Insecta; order Hymenoptera; family Braconidae; genus Zele; species Zele albiditarsus. The sequence continues at coordinate 6,453,717 of OY292410.1, forward strand.
AATTGTAATATAATATACTTTCACTTACGGGTATAAAAACAATTGCGGCAATATTCATATTCATCCCGAATCGGCTTCGTATTTTTCCGAAGAAAGTATCAACCGCATTGAAATAACGAATGCAATATCTCACAAACCATGGCACGTAAATATTTACTCCATAGTAATTTTCACTAGAAAAAAACCATGTTATATAGAAAAGAGAGTTAAATACACTCTCTTTATCTCTGAAAATATTGTAAAGAAACGACAAATTAGTAGTTACAATAACGCAGCAACGTCGGCAGTTATGAAGACCAGAGTTTCTAAATAAAACTCTTGATGCACCGGATTCCAACGACGTTTCCTGATGTTAACGATTTTCGATATATTTGGGTTTTTCATTTCCTCATAACTTCCATCATTCACTATGAACACATTGTCAATCAAGCTTTTGAATATAACAGAATATTTCAGAAATCTCTCGTAAACTTACAGTCGCGTTCCGTCCTTTGATGTTTAGTACTCGAACCTGGGGCAGGATCAGATGGACGCTTACTACCCCTATCCGAATGGTGGGTGGGATCCAATGAATGTAAAAAATCTTTGTCAATGATTGAAAGAGAAAGTTGACTGCCAGTAGGCTGGTCAGGAATACGTTGCTCAATATTTCTCATTACATATGGCGCCCCAACTACACCAGGATAATTTCCATTGACATCAAAATTGAACGGAAGTTCATCAATTACATAATTCATGCCAATGTGGCCAATCTGAAATCAAAAGTACGTTGTTTCTTACATCGTTATGGTCGTCATTCATCGAATGTATAAAATATATGGCAAAATCTTACAAACGTATGTGTTTTTTGAAAGTATACTACTGAAGAACATGCTTCGAGATCATGATAAAGTACGAATTCACCGACATTTTGCATCACCTATAAAAGAGAATTATCACAACTTGGTAATGTTATTGCACTTCAGACTTGAGGAACAACACCTGGGTGAAGTTTTGTGTTCATCAATTTCTTTTTTGCAAATTCTAGAATTTGGTTGAAATTGTTCCATCAATGTCGTTGAGCGTAACATTTTTGAAAAGTTAAACTGTTTCCTTTAATACCGTTAAAGGGATTAGAAAATATCATTGAATCTTCTATTATCCAATTATTTTACAGATAAAAATTTTTGAAAAAATACAAATTTGTCGGGATACTATCCAGTTATTGTTCCACAATTATACCCCACTTGTGTTTCTCATAAGAATTGTATACAAACAGATAAATCCATAAAGTTCTGAAACCAATAAACGGGCAAATGTTGATTAGCTAAATTGTTGGCTTTTTGGACCCAATTCAAAGTGATTTCGTCGCCCGTTGCATATTTCACACGTATTCTCAGTCGATGTGGCATATTATCATATAACGAACGTTTAGACCGACCAGCTGAAACAATAAAAATATCTTTAGAGACCTTGAAACAATTTTGATCATTATTTCAATTCAGCTTTCCAATTTACATACAATGAATTCTATATCCATACTGAATCAAATATTGAAACAAATAATTCACCTGAGTTCCATTTTGATGCGTAATTAGTTGTATTATCATATTTCAGTGAAGATTCAGCCATTGCCACATTTACATCTATGATTTGTAACAACAGGAAGCATATTGCATGGAAAATTGTTACAACCGGTGCCATGGCGATAATCAAACTGATAAATTACGTCGTCTCATCAACTTATATCGAAAAGTCTCGTGATTAGTAAATATTAGCTTCAATCCAGTTCCTGCAATTATGAGTTCACACGTCGACAATGATTTTCGATAGATTTGAATGTACGTGTCAACCATTTCTACTCATGAAAATTATCTACCATAAAATTACAAAAACGATATAAATAAATATCAGCGGCCGTTTTTTCTTATCTTTATCGCCACAAACATGAGTGTGTTCCCCATCTAAAAAAGCATTGTAGTTACTTCTAACACATTTCTAAATGCGTCATATTTTCTATTTTTGAATCGCAATATACTTGCCAACCAAAGAACAAAAATATTCACATTATTTTCAGATATTCTAAAATGAACCATTGTTTTTGATGTTGAAGAAACAATAGTATTTCGTCGAATCACTTTAGAGAATTGCGATAAATATAATTCGAATTTTTTTTCTTTTTATATATACAATTAACTTTCAAACTTTCAATTTACGCAATGAAATAAAAAATAGAAGGAAAATTTTTCGTGAATTCACCTATTGTGAATCAAAATGTCTTTTATTTCTTGACTTAAGATGTATCATATTAAATTAATGTTTCAAGTGGACAATGTTTTTTATCCAGATTAAATGTTACATAATATAGCATTAGATAATGTGGATTTACAATTTGTACTGGAATATTGTTGTGTAAAAGAATAATATATATGAATTATGTCAGCTAAGTCAATAAAACTCGGAGGAACCTTGTGAAAACAGTATAATTTTTAGTGCTCGATAATATTCGTTCAAAAGATATTAATAGCTCACATATTGTAACAACTCTGTATTCTAAAATTACCACAGTATCTTGAGTCATAGCCTCATACACTTGTATTTCTTCATCAAAAAAAAATTCACAAATAATTCAGGAATGATTATTACTTCACTTGGAAAACGGGAATGAAAGCAACATAAGATAAGAATTATCTCGTATAAAATACGGATGGAAAATAAATTCAATTTCATCCTCTTGTTGAATTTTTTTTCTCCATTCCACGATTAATTAATGAAATATCGACAAACAGTCAACTCAGCATTCAATGTCAATTATTCAACTGAAATATAACGGTCAGTGTAGGTAAATGAGTAACACAGGAAAATGCATGATTAAATTTTCATCAGGATCATATATGCGAATATTCAACATATGGTGGACATGAAATACACTCCAAAACACCCCTTGGTAATGTTAGTAACCAAACTGATTGAGTAAATTTCGTGCGACAATTTTACGTATTATAATAAGCATTTTATTATTTCATAAAGCAAATAAAAATCAAATTTATTCTCTTATATAGTTATACGGAAGCATGTTGAATTTGGAGCAGGGCGGTTCTTGAAAATATTACCAGCCCAATATTAAGAAGTTGCGGTTGAAAAATTGAATCAGTGATTTCCTCATGAGTAACCATGATATTTTATCAATGCTTATTCTTCGTATAACTTTCTTTTTCTCTTATTGACAGGGCTTACGATTGACAGGAACACATTCACCATTCCAACATACCTACAAAACGAAAAAGGAATGAATATTTAGCACAGATTTTATTCCTATAAAAATGGCGGAGTAGAATATCTCGGGGCCCGATGAGCTAAAAACTTTTTATAGAACATAGTATCCTGTTTTTCGAACTCTAATATATCTCAATCATATCAACCCATATCTAATTTCTCGGTGACGTAACAATTTGCAAGCAAGTTTTTGAGAATTCTTATTACAATTGAATTCTTGGAAGAATTCAGAATATTTTTCAAATATCAACCGAAATTAATAATGCAACTTGATAAATTACACCGGAGTAGTATTTGAATTATATCTTACCTTGTGCACTCGTCCACAACGTGTACCATCAAATGGTGGTAGAATATATCCATAAGATATTTGTCCCTCGTTCTCTTTTCGACAATGTAAAGCCAGCTTACATTCATTTGCTTTGATTGAGTTCTTAGCCTTCTTTCGATGCTATACGTGATACGAGATATTTCGTCAATATATCACATGAGTAGAAAGGAATTAAGAGGACATAGGAACATTGTGAATAATTGACGTACCTCGGCGACAGATTCATATCCGAAACACTGACATTGTCTAGTTGGCGTTAGAAATGAGCTTGGCCCAGGAGGTCGCAATGATCGGGGTTGATTCGAAAGAAAGCAGCGATTATGGTTTGTACTGAAACAACGTACTGACAGTAATGATAGGAATTATATGCGTCTAGAAGGCAGCTATTCATCATCAGTAATGTTTAATAGTCGATATTCTTTTTGTTCGCATACCGGAAATAATCTAAGAATTGCTCCACACTCTCCTCACTCCATCTCAAGCAGCGATTGCACATAGAGCTTCCCTCTTGCATTATACTGTAACATCGTCCTGTACTTTCCATTATTTGGACCGATGGTCCCGTTCTGATGTTTAATCTGAAAAGACATCAATAACACCATATAACATGAAGTTTCATCGGACATATACTCACCGAAAACACATTATTATAGTGTGATTATAATTGATCAATGTGACAATCAAAGTTGACGTTTCATTACTTGATTATAATTCACAACTGTCGAATAAATCTCGGAAAGAGTGAGGAGATCTGCCGTGAAGCGTTCTACATTTTTTGAATTCTTCAGGAATGGAGGGATGGTTGGGGCTGGATGAGGTGAGGATCTCGATATTCACTCAAGAAATTAAAGAAAAATAATGAACATATTTAAACAAGTCCCCACTGATCTGATATTCAATGGGAATATATTTGAGAAGGTGAAAGTCTGGTTTTATATGATGCGGATAACAAAATTGTACTTACGTCCGACTGATCTGATGCACTCCATGAACATAATTACTTGAAAACTGTACTATTGTGATTGGAACTGCATCATAGAATAACCCTTCATCTCTCTTTTCATACAAGTTCGCACTATGATCCGACATTCCTGAAATTGGTAATTTGATACTGTACTTATAACGTCATGGGGTATTTTATACATTTGATTGGAACATTGCCATTGATATTCCTTACCGGGTACACGCACGGAGTTATGCATAATTTGGTGACTAGGAACGAAAAATTATGCAAATTATTTTAAAAATCATTGCTGTATACATTTTTCAATTGTGTTGTTTGAATACAAATAGAATTCAATAATAATATGAATATATATTACTTGGTTATCAGGAAAATATGGTCAAATGAATCCGGTGTATAGCGAATCCGATTTTCAGATACATATTTTCGTAGTTTCGCTACTGATTCGGTAAATCGAATCTCATCAATTTTTATGGAGTCAAGTACTTGTGAGTTCTGGAGGATGACATGTATTATATGATGTCGGCATTAATTGTAATATAATATACTTTCACTTACGGGTATAAAAACAATTGCGGCAATATTCATATTCATCCCGAATCGGCTTCGTATTTTTCCGAAGAAAGTATCAACCGCATTGAAATAACGAATGCAATATCTCACAAACCATGGCACGTAAATATTTACTCCATAGTAATTTTCACTAGAAAAAAACCATGTTATATAGAAAAGAGAGTGTATTTAATTTTCTCTGAAAATATTGTAAAGAAACGACAAATTAGTAGTTACAATAACGCAGCCACGTCGGCAGTTATGAAGACCAGAGTTTCTAAATAAAACTCTTGATGCACCGGATTCCAACGACGTTTCCTGATGTTAACGATTTTCGATATATTTGGGTTTTTCATTTCCTCATAACTTCCATCATTCACTATGCACACATTGTCAATCAAGCTTTTGAATATAACAGAATATTTCAGAAATCTCTCGTAAACTTACAGTCGCGTTCCGTCCTTTGATGTTTAGTACTCGAACCTGGGGTAGGATCAGATGGACGCTTACTACCCCTATCCGAATGGTGAGTGGGATCCAATGAATGTAAAAAATTTTCGTCAATGATTGAAAGAGAAAGTTGACTGCCAGTAGGCTGGTCAGGAATACGTTGCTCAATATTTCTCATTACATATGGCGCCCCAACTACACCAGGATAATTTCCATTGACATCAAAATTGAACGGAAGTTCATCAATAACGTAATTCATGCCAATGTGGCCAATCTGAAATCAAAAATACGTTATTTCTTATATCGTTCTGGTCGTCATTCATCGAATGTAAAAAATATATGGCAAAATCTTACAAACGTATGTGTTTTTTGAAAGTATACTACTGAAGAACATGCTTCGGGATCATGATAAAGTACGAATTCACCGACATTTTGCATTACCTATAAAAGAGGATTATCACAACTTGATAATGTTATTGCACTTCAGACTTGAGAAACAACACCTGGGCGGAGTTTTGTGTTCATCAATTTCTTTTTTGCAAATTCTAGAATTTTCCTTTAATACCGTTAAAGGGATGAGGAAATATCACTGAATCTCCTATTATCCAATTATTTTACAGATAAAAATTTTTGAAAGACTAGAAATTTGTCGGGACACTATCCAGTTATTGTTCCACAATTATACTCCATTTTCGTTGCTCATAAGAATTGTATACAAACAGATAAATCCACAAAGTTCTGAAACCAATAGACGGGCAAATGTTGATTAGCTAAATTATTGGCTTTTTTGATCCAATTCAAAGTGATTTCCTCGCCCGTTGCATATTTCACACGTATTCTCAGTCGATGTGGCATATTTTCCTGTAACGCGCGTTTCGATCGGCCAGCTGGAACAATAAAAATAACTTTAGATGCCTTGAAACAATTTTGATTATTATTTCAATTCAGCTTTCAAATTTACATATAATGAATTCGATATTCATACTGAACCAAATATTAAAACAAATAATTCACCTGAGTTCCATTTTGATGCGTAATTAGTTGTATTATCATATTTCAGTGAAGATTCATCCATTGCCACATTTACATCTATGATTTGTAACAACAGGAAGCATATTGCATGGAAAATTGTTACAACCGGTGCCATGGCGATAATCAAACTGATAAATTACGTCGTCTCATCAACTTATATCGAAAAGTCTCGTGATTAGTAAATATTAGCTTCAATCCAGTTCCTGCAATTATGAGTTCACACGTCGACAATGATTTTCGATAGATTTGAATGTACGTGTCAACCATTTCTACTCATGAAAATTATCTACCATAAAATTACAAAAACGATATAAATAAATATCAGCGGCCGTTTTTTCTTATCTTTATCGCCACAAACATGAGTGTGTTCCCCATCTAAAAAAGCATTGTAGTTACTTCTAACACATTTCTAAATGCGTCATATTTTCTATTTTTGAAACGCAATATACTTGCCAACCAAAGAACAAAAATATTCACATTATTTTCAGATATTCTAAAATGAACCATTGTTTTTGATGTTGAAGAAACAATAGTATTTCGTCGAATCACTTTAGAGAATTGCGATAAATATAATTCGAATTTTTTTTCTTTTTATATATACAATTAACTTTCAAACTTTCAATTTACGCAATGAAATAAAAAATAGAAGGAAAATTTTTCGTGAATTCACCTATTGTGAATCAAAATGTCTTTTATTTCTTGACTTAAGATGTATCATATTAAATTAATGTTTCAAGTGGACAATGTTTTTTATCCAGATTAAATGTTACATAATATAGCATTAGATAATGTGGATTTACAATTTGTACTGGAATATTGTTGTGTAAAAGAATAATATATATGAATTATGTCAGCTAAGTCAATAAAACTCGGAGGAACCTTGTGAAAACAGTATAATTTTTAGTGCTCGATAATATTCGTTCAAAAGATATTAATAGCTCACATATTGTAACAACTCTGTATTCTAAAATTACCACAGTATCTTGAGTCATAGCCTCATACACTTGTATTTCTTCATCAAAAAAAAATTCACAAATAATTCAGGAATGATTATTACTTCACTTGGAAAACGGGAATGAAAGCAACATAAGATAAGAATTATCTCGTATAAAATACGGATGGAAAATAAATTCAATTTCATCCTCTTGTTGAATTTTTTTTCTCCATTCCACGATTAATTAATGAAATATCGACAAACAGTCAACTCAGCATTCAATGTCAATTATTCAACTGAAATATAACGGTCAGTGTAGGTAAATGAGTAACACAGGAAAATGCATGATTAAATTTTCATCAGGATCATATATGCGAATATTCAACATATGGTGGACATGAAATACACTCCAAAACACCCCTTGGTAATGTTAGTAACCAAACTGATTGAGTAAATTTCGTGCGACAATTTTACGTATTATAATAAGCATTTTATTATTTCATAAAGCAAATAAAAATCAAATTTATTCTCTTATATAGTTATACGGAAGCATGTTGAATTTGGAGCAGGGCGGTTCTTGAAAATATTACCAGCCCAATATTAAGAAGTTGCGGTTGAAAAATTGAATCAGTGATTTCCTCATGAGTAACCATGATATTTTATCAATGCTTATTCTTCGTATAACTTTCTTTTTCTCTTATTGACAGGGCTTACGATTGACAGGAACACATTCACCATTCCAACATACCTACAAAACGAAAAAGGAATGAATATTTAGCACAGATTTTATTCCTATAAAAATGGCGGAGTAGAATATCTCGGGGCCCGATGAGCTAAAAACTTTTTATAGAACATAGTATCCTGTTTTTCGAACTCTAATATATCTCAATCATATCAACCCATATCTAATTTCTCGGTGACGTAACAATTTGCAAGCAAGTTTTTGAGAATTCTTATTACAATTGAATTCTTGGAAGAATTCAGAATATTTTTCAAATATCAACCGAAATTAATAATGCAACTTGATAAATTACACCGGAGTAGTATTTGAATTATATCTTACCTTGTGCACTCGTCCACAACGTGTACCATCAAATGGTGGTAGAATATATCCATAAGATATTTGTCCCTCGTTCTCTTTTCGACAATGTAAAGCCAGCTTACATTCATTTGCTTTGATTGAGTTCTTAGCCTTCTTTCGATGCTATACGTGATACGAGATATTTCGTCAATATATCACATGAGTAGAAAGGAATTAAGAGGACATAGGAACATTGTGAATAATTGACGTACCTCGGCGACAGATTCATATCCGAAACACTGACATTGTCTAGTTGGCGTTAGAAATGAGCTTGGCCCAGGAGGTCGCAATGATCGGGGTTGATTCGAAAGAAAGCAGCGATTATGGTTTGTACTGAAACAACGTACTGACAGTAATGATAGGAATTATATGCGTCTAGAAGGCAGCTATTCATCATCAGTAATGTTTAATAGTCGATATTCTTTTTGTTCGCATACCGGAAATAATCTAAGAATTGCTCCACACTCTCCTCACTCCATCTCAAGCAGCGATTGCACATAGAGCTTCCCTCTTGCATTATACTGTAACATCGTCCTGTACTTTCCATTATTTGGACCGATGGTCCCGTTCTGATGTTTAATCTGAAAAGACATCAATAACACCATATAACATGAAGTTTCATCGGACATATACTCACCGAAAACACATTATTATAGTGTGATTATAATTGATCAATGTGACAATCAAAGTTGACGTTTCATTACTTGATTATAATTCACAACTGTCGAATAAATCTCGGAAAGAGTGAGGAGATCTGCCGTGAAGCGTTCTACATTTTTTGAATTCTTCAGGAATGGAGGGATGGTTGGGGCTGGATGAGGTGAGGATCTCGATATTCACTCAAGAAATTAAAGAAAAATAATGAACATATTTAAACAAGTCCCCACTGATCTGATATTCAATGGGAATATATTTGAGAAGGTGAAAGTCTGGTTTTATATGATGCGGATAACAAAATTGTACTTACGTCCGACTGATCTGATGCACTCCATGAACATAATTACTTGAAAACTGTACTATTGTGATTGGAACTGCATCATAGAATAACCCTTCATCTCTCTTTTCATACAAGTTCGCACTATGATCCGACATTCCTGAAATTGGTAATTTGATACTGTACTTATAACGTCATGGGGTATTTTATACATTTGATTGGAACATTGCCATTGATATTCCTTACCGGGTACACGCACGGAGTTATGCATAATTTGGTGACTAGGAACGAAAAATTATGCAAATTATTTTAAAAATCATTGCTGTATACATTTTTCAATTGTGTTGTTTGAATACAAATAGAATTCAATAATAATATGAATATATATTACTTGGTTATCAGGAAAATATGGTCAAATGAATCCGGTGTATAGCGAATCCGATTTTCAGATACATATTTTCGTAGTTTCGCTACTGATTCGGTAAATCGAATCTCATCAATTTTTATGGAGTCAAGTACTTGTGAGTTCTGGAGGATGACATGTATTATATGATGTCGGCATTAATTGTAATATAATATACTTTCACTTACGGGTATAAAAACAATTGCGGCAATATTCATATTCATCCCGAATCGGCTTCGTATTTTTCCGAAGAAAGTATCAACCGCATTGAAATAACGAATGCAATATCTCACAAACCATGGCACGTAAATATTTACTCCATAGTAATTTTCACTAGAAAAAAACCATGTTATATAGAAAAGAGAGTGTATTTAATTTTCTCTGAAAATATTGTAAAGAAACGACAAATTAGTAGTTACAATAACGCAGCCACGTCGGCAGTTATGAAGACCAGAGTTTCTAAATAAAACTCTTGATGCACCGGATTCCAACGACGTTTCCTGATGTTAACGATTTTCGATATATTTGGGTTTTTCATTTCCTCATAACTTCCATCATTCACTATGCACACATTGTCAATCAAGCTTTTGAATATAACAGAATATTTCAGAAATCTCTCGTAAACTTACAGTCGCGTTCCGTCCTTTGATGTTTAGTACTCGAACCTGGGGTAGGATCAGATGGACGCTTACTACCCCTATCCGAATGGTGAGTGGGATCCAATGAATGTAAAAAATTTTCGTCAATGATTGAAAGAGAAAGTTGACTGCCAGTAGGCTGGTCAGGAATACGTTGCTCAATATTTCTCATTACATATGGCGCCCCAACTACACCAGGATAATTTCCATTGACATCAAAATTGAACGGAAGTTCATCAATAACGTAATTCATGCCAATGTGGCCAATCTGAAATCAAAAATACGTTATTTCTTATATCGTTCTGGTCGTCATTCATCGAATGTAAAAAATATATGGCAAAATCTTACAAACGTATGTGTTTTTTGAAAGTATACTACTGAAGAACATGCTTCGGGATCATGATAAAGTACGAATTCACCGACATTTTGCATTACCTATAAAAGAGGATTATCACAACTTGATAATGTTATTGCACTTCAGACTTGAGAAACAACACCTGGGCGGAGTTTTGTGTTCATCAATTTCTTTTTTGCAAATTCTAGAATTTTCCTTTAATACCGTTAAAGGGATGAGGAAATATCACTGAATCTCCTATTATCCAATTATTTTACAGATAAAAATTTTTGAAAGACTAGAAATTTGTCGGGACACTATCCAGTTATTGTTCCACAATTATACTCCATTTTCGTTGCTCATAAGAATTGTATACAAACAGATAAATCCACAAAGTTCTGAAACCAATAGACGGGCAAATGTTGATTAGCTAAATTATTGGCTTTTTTGATCCAATTCAAAGTGATTTCCTCGCCCGTTGCATATTTCACACGTATTCTCAGTCGATGTGGCATATTTTCCTGTAACGCGCGTTTCGATCGGCCAGCTGGAACAATAAAAATAACTTTAGATGCCTTGAAACAATTTTGATTATTATTTCAATTCAGCTTTCAAATTTACATATAATGAATTCGATATTCATACTGAACCAAATATTAAAACAAATAATTCACCTGAGTTCCATTTTGATGCGTAATTAGTTGTATTATCATATTTCAGTGAAGATTCATCCATTGCCACATTTACATCTATGATTTGTAACAACAGGAAGCATATTGCATGGAAAATTGTTACAACCGGTGCCATGGCGATAATCAAACTGATAAATTACGTCGTCTCATCAACTTATATCGAAAAGTCTCGTGATTAGTAAATATTAGCTTCAATCCAGTTCCTGCAATTATGAGTTCACACGTCGACAATGATTTTCGATAGATTTGAATGTACGTGTCAACCATTTCTACTCATGAAAATTATCTACCATAAAATTACAAAAACGATATAAATAAATATCAGCGGCCGTTTTTTCTTATCTTTATCGCCACAAACATGAGTGTGTTCCCCATCTAAAAAAGCATTGTAGTTACTTCTAACACATTTCTAAATGCGTCATATTTTCTATTTTTGAAACGCAATATACTTGCCAACCAAAGAACAAAAATATTCACATTATTTTCAGATATTCTAAAATGAACCTTGGTTTTTGATGTTGAAGAAACAATAGTATTTCGTCGAATCACTTTAGAAAATTGCGATAAATATAATTCGAATTTTCATTCTTTTTATATATACAATTAACTTTCAAACTTTTAATTTACGCAATGAAATAAAAAATAGAAGGACAATTTTTCGTGAATTCACCTATTGTGAATCAAAATGTCTTTTATTTCTTGACTTAAGATGTATCATATTAAATTAATGTTTCAAGTGGACAATGTTTTTTATCCAGATTAAATATTACATAATATAGCATTAAATAATGTGGATTTACAATTTGTACTGGAATATTGTTGTGTAAAAGAATAATATATATGAATTATGTCAGCTAAGTCAATAAAACTCGGAGGAACCTTGTGAAAACAGTATAATTTTTAGTACTCGATAATATTCGTTCAAAAGATATCGATAGCACACATATTGTAAAAAACTCTGTATTCTAAAATTACCACAGTATAATAAAATTCTTCTATTACTTTTGATAAACCAAAAATTAACAAATAATTCAGGAATAATTATTGTCATTATTTAATCACAAAATTTGATTGTGGATTCTCATTTCACTTGGAAAACAGAAATGAAAGCAACGTAAGATAATTATTTATCCTTTTGTTGAATTTTTTTTTTTTCTCCAGTCCACGATTAATTAATGAAATATCGACAGACAGTCAATTCAGCTAATTGGTATAATATACAATCATCAAAGATATAAACTAACGATTTTACTTTGTATTTAATTTATAATAATCCCAATCTCAAAATGATATAAAATCATAAGATAAAAAACAAAACTAAAACTAAAATAATCAATAGTTATTAAATAATACCCATGTCAAAATTTATTATAGATAATATTTTTCAACGAAACCAAAATAAAAGTGAAATGTAAGAAGAAAAAATGTGGAAGAGAAAAATTCAAGCTTCAATTTCATATAAAAATTAAATAATTGATATAAAAATGTTTATGTGTGAGTTACTGTATACCAAACACGATGGTTGTATCAAGTTGATATACCGTTACATATATCTACCATACTGTGAATAGAGGAAGCCATCAATATTCAGAATTTACATAATATCCACGTGTGCCTAGACAATGTTGGTAGGTATATGTATTGCCAGTTGAGATTGCTACCGGATGCTAATGCCTTTCGACCTCTCTATCTCACTTCATTCCACTTCTCATTTCATTCTGTTTCTCTGTTTAGTCGTTGGAATTTGAAAATCGTCTGGTGAGCATCCTACCGTCAAGTAGACGTGTACAAATGCGAGGGCAAAACTCATTTGTCTCACTTCGTATATATGCACATGTATATGAATAGGAAATGTATATATTTATGAATTGATATTATGCACTGAGAAAATCATGTGTATAGTAATGTTTTATTTAAATATTTACTCAGTTGATGGTTTTGGTGAATTTAAAAAATGTTAATTATCCATTTAATTCGTGGATAAAAAATTGATTACTGATCATCAAGAGTCAAGATATTCTATCAATTTTTTTGTTGAAACAAAAAAATCAAAAAATATGAAAACTAATTTTTTTCCTGTAAATATTTCTAGTTCATACGAAATAGTTGACAATAATTTAACAGAAAATGGATGGAAGAAGTGAATTAATTGAATGGATTTTTTTTTCTCCGTCACGCCAACTCGAAGAAAATGATATCCCAAAAAAATTGCAATTGACACGTCTGATTTTATGAATCACATTCTCTTCCCAAAACTATCAATATCAATTAATTATTTTCACGAAATGAAAACACCTTCACACAATCATTATCACACACATTTGTATCGATAACATTGTTCATTAATATTTTTATTTGAATAAAAATAAAAAGACTTGTATATTTACCTCACTTTTTCAACAAAATAGAATTGGTATTTTTTCTCCTTCGCATATGACTTCTTCTTTGCTTTATGGAAAATTTGAAAGACGAATCAATATCGCAACTTTATATCATCACAAAAAATGTCAAAGGTCTTTCTTGTATCATACATGGACATACATACGTGTCTTACATATTGACTATTGTTCCTTTCAACAATTTTGTATCACATAAATTTTCACTCACAAATTTGCACGTGATATACTCAGGATTTCATCAACCCTTTTGTTGCACTCAACTAAAAGAAAATAAAAAAGAAATCTCATCTATTACATCTCTCAACATCATCAATTCTTTACATTCAATAATTATAAAATAAATATTTAAATAACAGAAACATAAATAAATTTACGTAATAATTCTGTTTTTAAATTTCCAACAAACATTTTACCATTTTATTCCATTCTACCCCCAATTTTTTTTTCTTTTTCTCTTTCAAAATCTTCAAAGAACTTATTAAATTTCAGTTGACTTGTTATGCATGTTATATAAAAAGTGAGATCTATGTATATATAAAAAATAGAGAAATAAAGAAATAAGGGTGAGAATAATTATACGATGTAAAGTTATATCACGTGCGGATTACAAACTCGTCGTTCAAGACGGCAGAAAATTTTGCCCTCGGGGAAAAAATAATATGAACCGTTCTCTTTTACTCATCGCTCCGTTGATTTCACCCTCATCTCATTCTTTATTTATTTTTTATTTTTTCACAACTCCACCCCCATAAACATATATATATATATATATATTAAATATCATTTCATTCTTTTTGATGCATCACGAGTGCACGTCTCGAAGCATTTATCTCAAAATTTGTGTATTTGAAAACCGAAAAAAAAAGGAAAAAAATGCTAGAAAAAAAAATTTTTTCTCCCTTTTTTTCCATATTTCCTTTTTTTCAGGTGCAATTTTTTTATTCTATGTACTAGGATACTACTGTACATGGTTTAAAATAAGAAACAAATAATGTGTAATGTTCACAATATGTGGATTTATATATATACATTTATGGAGAGAATAAGGGTTGAAAAAGGGTCACAAGGGGATGAAATATATGCGGATACATAGCCGTGACTTTACGACCCTTGTCGTCGTATACAACCGCACTCTCGTTGCAACCAGCCTCCCTTTCCTCCCCATTTCAACCCCTATCGTCTTGTTTTGCCTCCTCGCCGCCCTCTCGGGCCAACTCTCTCACTCTCTCGATCATTCTCTAATGTACACTCGAGCGTCACGTGAGCGCAAGTCTCCTTCAATCCTAATGCACCATGTTCTCCTTCAATACTGTTGGCAAAAAAAAAAGAAAAATAAAAAATAGCGAATAAAAACGAAAGAAGAAAAAGATTGCGAAAAAGAAATGAGGGAAAGAAAAAAAATAATGTAAAGTCATTTTTCACACGACCCTCATGCTTTTTGCTGTGATGAGAGTGTAAAAACCTTTTACATTGTCGCGTTATGTTGAGATCAGTGTGTAAATAAATGTAGAAGAAAAAAATGTTTTATTCTTAGTCGAGTGAATGAGAATACAATAATAATAATGATAAGTGTTGAAAGTTTTATTTTCCAGTTTTATTTGTGGTTCATTTATTTTTTGTTCTTTTTTGTTTTGTTGTTTTGTTGTATATGACTTTGATTTGATCATGAAGTATTGTGTGAATTGGAAATATATTGAGATGAATGAAAGGAAATAGAAGAAAATATATTTGCTACGATTTGAATAAGTAAAAAAAAAAATTGTTTGTTCCTATTTCCTTTTTTTTTTTTTTTTCTCCAATTTTATGTATGCATTTATTTCGAATTCTCTTCAATTGTCTCTTATGCATACGGATTGAAATGAATAGTGGAGTGTTCTGTATGCATTGAAAATCTTTCATATCATTGGAATAAGTTAATTTTATTTTGTAAAACGTACAGTTTCCCTGTCATTCACGTTTTATATACTCCACTTTTTCGTTCATGCGAGTATGATGCATTTATTTTCTCCATGAAAAGATTTCTAATTTGTTTTATTGATTTCTAATTTATTGCTTTCATTAATTATTACATGCAATGCTGTAAAACATATCCTGATATTAAATTGATCATTAATATTGTATGATTTGTAAACTTTTTTATTTTATAATTATAAATATAATATTTCAATGTGTGTGTGAATAATTGTGTTCATCATTGATAAGAGTATTGTACATAGCAGCATTTAAATTCGCTTATTCACAACTTTGTTATATGCAAGTGTATTTTATATTTGTTTTATAACAAAACTTTTTTCAAATTATTATATAGATAATTGTTCAACTACACTCAATAATTATTTACTCTTTTAAACAGTATCATCAAAGTTACAAATTCAAAATTATGAATTTATTATGCATGAAATAATTGAGTAGACACTTCTCTATAACAGCAGTAATATTACACTGAAAATAAATACAAACAGTACAAACTGGAACTTCTATAACTCAATAATTATATCAGAGAAACAAAAATAATTCTCTCTTCACCAAGAAAAGAAAAAAAAAATTATTGGAATAGAGTTTCATAATTTATAAAACCAACAATAACCAGTTTGTTTATTTTCCACATTAAATTTCATGAAATTATTCAATGTAACCTATGACAATAATTAAAAATCGAATCATGACAAGAAAAAATGGGAAAATTGTGACAATTTCATCAACATGACATTGGCTTCTTTAATTTAAAAGTGGCAATAGCCATGGAACCTAAGTAACTATTACCTCACTTTTGAAGGGAGGGGAAATAATTTGATATTTAAAATGAGCTAAAAACTAGACATAAAAAAATTAATCATAAATAAATAATAAAAATTCAACTGATCAAAACACCACAGTGACAAAATACCAAACCATTTTGATCCGAATTTTTCTTCTCAACCTCTCGTGTCTATTTTTCTGTGTCATAATTTAATGCACAATAAATATTTATATCCTCAAAAAAAAAAAAAAAATAAATAACCATTTGTTTTTTTATTCATTTATTTTTCATCTTGTTTTTCCCTTTTTTTTTTTTTTTCCATCGCTTTTTTAGAGAGAAAATGCTTCACATAGTGATATAGGAAAATTAGATGGACGTGTTTGTATCGATGAACATACACAGGACGGTGTGTCGATGAGGCATTTGAATTTATATTGCGTGTAACATGGATGTGTGCTACATATAATAGAGTGGGTTGGATCGACGTCGTCACATGGGACACATATAAAGGACCAGGGTGAGAGAGTGAATGGGGTGGAACGACGACGCAATGAATTCGTTTGCAACATAGAGAGAAAGAGAGTATAGATAGATATTGAGTTGGGATGGAAACAGTCGTCGTGATAGTGTTTCACGATGTTTCCGTTGGGATTGTTTCCCAAGCTTTTGAATAAATCGATTCTTCAGTGGTGTCATATGGTAACCACATACATTTATATACTATACACTAGTACATATGTTGATATATCCATGTATGTAAAATGAACATTCGATGCACTGTGCATGTGTATGTGTATTAAAAAATAAATAAATAAATAAATTGGGAAGTATAAATTAAATTGGCTGTCCAAGACTTGCATCAACACCTCTGTCTATTTTCGTATGTTTCAATGAGAATGGTTAGTTTTACAATTCACAATAGTGCAATGTAAAACACAAGTATTTTTACTCTAAGAATCCAAAGTATTACTGAAATAGTTTTCATATAGTTAGAATAAAAGAAATAATAATTAACTTGTTTTATCCAAGTTATTTATTATTCTTTTTTGTTTTTGTTTTGTTTTTTTATTTTTTTTATTTCTATTCAGACAAAAATTTAGGTCGTCATGTATCCTAGTTATGAATACGTCTGTATATATATATGGATATTTACATTGTTATATATCTCCAAATTTATATACATTCACGTTTGTTACAGCGCGAACGACAGGCGTCGTATAACAGCTCTCGCATATTATTGATATGCGTCGTTCATATTTCATAACGCGAGCGTGAATATTCCCGGACGCTTTCTCTTCCTCTTGCATATATATATATATGTATGTAATATATAGTGACATCCGGTTTTATGACAGCAATGTCCTTATGTATGATGTCAGGACATGTGTAAATTTCAGGATTCTCGAATGATGTATATTCACAGTGATATAAATATTTTTTTAAGTCACTATAAATAATTATTAATTTTCAATAAATATAAAATTGTTCTATTTTATTATCAGTGGTTAATTTATTTGTTGAGAGTGTCTTTCAATATTTATTAAATTTGTTTTGTAGAATTATTTAAGAATAATAATATCTCCATTGAAATTTAAATTCCATTTTATTTGTCGTAATTTAAATTATGATTTAAACACAGTGAGAAATAATTTTGTCAATAATTAATTTGATAATGGTTTTTTTTTTTTTATTTTACTTTTATTATTTGTAGTGAAGGAGAGAACACAAATACGATTAGCAGGAAAAAAAATTGATTTTGTTATGATAATATTGTGAAGATCAATAAATTATGAATCAAACAAATTTACTGATTGAGAAAATTAATAAACATGAGATTTATTACGGAATGATTGTTGAAAAGTATTTATAAAAAATTATACCAAAAAACAAAAAGATCTTTCATTCATGAATTTTTTTTAAAATAATATTTATTTCAATCACAAAATTTTTATAAACGTATAAGGGTATTTATATATATATATATATGTGTGTCAATACATGTGGATGAAAATTATTCAATTTTATATTCAAACATCATTTGTCAATGTCAAGTTACAATACATCAATCACTCTATTAAAGATTTAATAAAATGATAACATTCATAAATATATGTGTACTCATGATCGATCAAAGTATTTTTCAATAAAATATTCATGGTTTATTGTTCGACTATTTTATTAACAAAATTTCACACTTGCTTTTTCACACAAAATGGATCATCCATGAAAATTCATCATGTAAAGTCAATATGACAGAATAATAATTGTGTGTAAATGAAAAATAAATGTTTATAATATATCAAACGAAATATTCTCACAAACATTTAATATTAGAATCAAAACTATATTTATTTTTAGAATTGTAACAAGAATATTAATTCGTAATTGAGGAACATGATATTCAAGAATATTAATACACTTGATTCAATAATTATTTATTTAATTATTTATTTTTTTCAATCATGATACATTAAAGTGTCTAACCATGATAGTCATATCTATTAGTGTTTAAATACGACTCTTAATAACACGAAAAAATTTTATACAACGTTTGTAAAGAAAATTCCTTCTGACAATTTGTTTCGTATAACACAGAAATGTTTTGTAAAATGTGAGGTATTTATGTCGCATAAAATGTGACATGGAATTTGAGGTGTTTGCATGAGAATGTTTTACACGATGAGTATAGTTAATATTCATCGATGTTTCACATTTTCCCACACAGTGACAGTAAATTGTTTCGTAAATTTTACTGGTTAATATTATCCAAACTCATTAAATCTGAGAAAACTAATATAGGAAACAAACTATCTCACATTGTTAGAGAAGGTGATACAGTAATACAATAAAAAAACAAAATTAAATATACTGTGTATGAATAATTTCAACAAGTACACATGTTGATTTTAAACTGGTCAATAAAAATTCCACTGGAAAAAATTCACACCATTTTAAAGAGCATTATAAAAATTAGTAAATGAAATCAATAAAATACTGTTTACTTTTTTTCAATTTAACTTTTTTCCAATTAATATTTTCCGAATTATTATTATAATAATAATATTGTATATCTATAATTCAAAGAGTGAATTCAAAGAGTGAATATTCACAAAAATCAATTATTAATAATTAGATTAAAAAGAATGATGATTAAATCAAATGGATTTTTAAAACTTATCTAAAATTTTAAATCAATTAATTGACCGTTGCAAAATTGTGAGTGTGAGTTAACGACAGATTGGAAAATAGCGTAATTGAATTTTCCCAGGATCGTATATGCCAATATTCAACATAGAGAGGAAGAGGGTTTCACTTTAAACAGCCTGAAGGTAATGAAGGTAATGGCGGTCTGCAAATTACATGATGGTGTTGAAACATGTCTGCAGAAGATGAAAAGCTTTAAAGCATACACGTATGAGTATATGTACATGTATGTATGAAGATAGAGTAGAAGAGAGAACGTTTAATCTTCAACGGATTATTTATGTGGGTTTAAACTGTCCAGCCATTTCCTGAAATATGTTTAGCTACATGAGTGAATTTATTTTGAATGATAATAATAACGGTACTGGTAAAATGACGTTGTTTCAGTAGCTGACATAGTAATATTTTTAAGTAATTAATTAGACTTAATCAAATTATTTGTGTAGTTGTATTTTAGCACTGTAAATTATGTGATCTTATATTAAATTATGGATCCCATGAATTCGTAGAATTTTTAAGAAATTAATTTATCATTGTACAAATGTAATTTCGTCAGATATGTATATACAATTTTTTTTTCTTTTTCTCTTTGTTTCCAATTGAGTTCGTTGGAGATATTACATATAAAATAATTTTATTTCTATTTTTCATCTTGATATTAATGATTAATTTAAAAATGTACTGATTAAGGTGCTGATATCGTTGCGTGAAGTTCTTGTCATAAATATGAAATTAATAGTTTATAAAATTAATGTTTCACTGCGTATGTTGGAGAAATTTCCAGATCATGTATCATGTACAATATGTACTAGAGTCCATCTTACAGCATAAACAAAAATGTTCAAGAATAATAAATCTTCTTCGAAATTAAAGATTACATGACCTCTACGTCAATCATACTAAATATTTTGCACTACTCCAACAAGTGTAAACTTAAAATTCAATTTCAAAATCAAATTAACCCAAACAATATTCAAACAAATCCATAAATAAATAAAATACCAATTCCAAAACACACTCTCAACAATTCCCAATTAAATTCCAATAAACACAATCACATCACACAAACATTCTCAACCACAAAAGAATATTTTTCAAACATAATAAAAAAATACCGCACAAACAAACAAACATGATGAATGTGAAATACCACATGGGAATGAACAAAAATTACTTCGATGGGGTCAAACATACAATACCACCTAGCGAGACGGACACAGAATAAGAGAAATAAAATGTGAAATAATAATAAAAAAGAGAAAGAGAGAGAGAAACAAAAAAAAAGAAAAAGAAATGTGACGCGACATCGGAGAGTGGTCTTTCGTGTATATGCACAAGCAAATCCGCAGGTGGAGCAGGGCAAATAAAATCCCAACGATTCGTCTCTTCCTCTTTTCCATGTATGCATACACACACATATATATATATATATATATATATACATTCTCAAATACAAGAATATATATATATATATATATATATATATTATTTGCATACTAAAAATGCTCATACACACATATTGCTACGATTTTTTTGTTCACCATCGCACAACGTCCAGATATTCCCATACCTTTATCACTCCTCATTCCAACCCCCCATTTCTATTAAATCCTTCCATTCCAACCCCCATTACCTCATAGCGACCCACCCACTAACCCTTTCCGGTATTTGGCTCACTCACAAGCGACTCAAAAGCCTTTTTCGTCTCAATATATGTTTGCTTACTGAGTTTTTACCCTTTTATCGTATATATGTGTCTGCTCTGTTTTTACCCCTTCCAATCTTTTTCACCCCCCCCTCGTTCTCTTTCTATATGTTTACATATATATTAGTGTGTGTTTGTGTATGTTGATAGAGAAAGAGGGGGGGTTTCATGTGAACGCCAGAGTGAAAATGAACGCGAAGGATCCACCAATTTCCATCAAGCCTTTGATCCTTTTTTTCATGCTCACGACGCAAGTTTTATTTTTTTTTTTTTTTTCACTTCCAATTTTTCGTCTGTGTTTTCCTTCTTTCTATTTGTTTTTTGTAGTACTCATCACCCGATGTATTGTCTCGATAGAGGAACAGTAGGATGGTGGAAGTGAGAATGAGAAGTGGAAGGGTTTTGGTATAGGTGAGGAGAAATAGTAGAAACCATTATAATAATATATATTATTATTAATAATATTCTACAGCAGCAGTAATATTTATCATATACAATGTAGAACCAAAAATATTTGGGAGAATAGAAATCTGGTTTACTGAACTAGGTGGGTTAATTGGACCACTAGTTTAGTGTTCTTATTATTAGTCTAACTAATTATTAAAGTTCTATTAGATATTATTGTCGAAACACTGTTGAATGTGCTATTCTATAATAATGAAATAAATTAAATAATACTTACTGTTTATTTACAATGATTTCATCAAAGTTCTCGATAAATTATGTTAAAAATGACGAAAAATTTGTTTTTAACATAACTTTGCTAATAATATTCGGATCACTCTCAAATTTTTTTTGTAGACTCATTAGTAAAAGTACTTTGGATGTAACATCAATAACCGAGGAAAATTGTGCTGCAAATATGAGAAATACCAAGTGGTCCAATTTACCGAACGGTCTATATTATCCCATTTTTATCGATGAACATTAAAGAAAAAAATACTGTCTATCAAATCAAACAGTATTCAATTGCAAATGTTGTTCTATTGCTAGATAAAAAATTGAATGAAGATTGACATTTTAATACAATGATTTTCAAGTTGATTTTTTTTCTTTTTTTTTTTTTTGGAAGAGATGGCAAGAAAATGTTCGATGTATCCATGAGGCTGTATACAGCTATGAAAAATCAAATATTGAATTTGTTGAAAGGGGATATGTGGATTGGAATTGAATTTTGGGGAATAATAAATTGTTCACGTATACAAGATCCGAACCCACAACGTCTCGATGTTCGGTAAAGTACTGTATCGATTTAGTTAACGTGTATAGGATACAATCCATGAAGTGAAACTGACTCAAATGCTCTCACCAATTTCCAACTTCACCGTTCATGGTACGGAAATCGAATGAATAAACACTGAGGCAAAGAAAAGTATTCTTGATCAAAATACTCTTTTCATTTTTTATTTAGATATAAATTTTGTTTTCAATTTAAATGCTGACTTCTTGGCATTTTGTTGGACTTTATTTTGGAAATAAAGTGTTGGAATTATTCAGAGATTCTGCAATTTTTGATTTTTTTAATATTCTTTATAAATTATATTCACGTTGGAATAACAGTGAGATATTATTTTTCTTTCATATTTCACGTCATCAACTATTAAAAGTTTGAAGTTTGTTCTGAATATTGTGTAAGTGAACTGGGAAGATTATTTTTTGCGTGCGATTAAACAGTACAAGTCTCACCTTGTGTTAACTGAACTAAATTTCGTAACACATTTCTCAAAACTGTGAAATTATAAAACTTCAAATTCCCATTCCGATGATTTATCTCAATTATTGTATCGACATTGTTGTGTTTTATGATGAAGAAAAATGTAATGTGAAAAGTTAATATGTTCTTTTGATTGATCATGAGTTCAACTAAAATAATGTAAAGTACAGAGTAAATTTATTAGTTATTCGAATTGTTTGATTTGAGGTGAAATATCACAGTGAACTTGGAACGAAAAAATTGTTTCTTCTTTCTCGTATATTCTTGAAGAACATACTGGCAAGAATATAAAGTCACGATTATGTATTGGGATTCCTAGAATTTACAAATATATACTTATTTATTCTGAAGTAAAAATCTACTGCTGTGGACAATAGCCAAACTTTGATGGCATTCTTCGCAAAACTACATTTTTCAGCGTCAATCGTAATTCGAGTAGAAATAATTCAATTTACATTTTTTCTGCATGAATATTTTCGTAATCGCCGTTGCTATAGTAACAACTAGCCATTTTTTACTCACCTGGAATTTCAATTTCTGACAACTATTTCAATAAATACAATTTTTTTTTTTTCATCCCAAACATGCTTGACAAAAATTAAAAACCCCAAATTATGTCACTCATAATGAAGAATAACATTCTTGAAACATTCCCTGTATGAAATAGCAAAACTTTCACATCCTTAATACATACTCAATTTTTAACCTCAGTATAAAAAAATTAATTTCCATTGAACAATCCAATCCTTTGATTCTCCACCTTGAAACAATTCTCTCTTAAATCATTTCATTTCTCCTTTCCATTATAAATATAAATGAGGTAGCAAAAAAAAAAAAGCACAAAAAAATTGCAATTCAATTAGAAAAATGTTAAATTATATTTTCAAACAATAATATATTCATTTTTTATTATTTCTCTTCATTCTTTATGATTAACAACTTTATAATATATCCTTGGGAGTTTGTAAAGTTGGAGACGATGAAAAAAGAAAAGAGAAATTATTTTTTCCTCTTTATATAGTTGGAAAGAAAAATAGAAAATTAAATATTAAAAAGTATGTAAGAGGAAACATGAAGGATTGAAGAAGTATGAGGGAACGAAGAAACAAGGAGTGTAAAAAAAAAAATAAAAAAAAGCTTCACACTACGTTTTTTGAGTGTAGGTAGAAGTTTTAGTAGTAGCAGTAGTCGTAGGTGTACTCAGGAGGCGGTTTTCAAGTTGTTTATCTTACAACTTGTCACCGATGAGTTGAGCTAGTGCCTGGACGTCGACGTCCGCTTAGTTTCTATGTTTGACTATGTATAGTATATAGATATATATATATATATATATATATTATGTATATATTTAGTTTTTGCGACATCGAAGAGATGGCGAATGTTAATAGTTAAAGTCCCCTAGTTTATTCCCTCATTTCTCGACGAGTGAAAAGCGAATGAAAAAAAAAAATATATGTATATATATCGCTTTCTGTATTTTTTATTATTTCCTCTTTGACTGGTAGACATTTATTCATTTACATTTCGTTAGAAAAGTGAAAGAATACATGAATATCTTCAACTGTGTTTCATCGTAAAATTTTTAAACGAAACATTTTGATTGAGAAATTGAAACAAAATTTAATCATCAAAAGTTTACAATTTTCTGTGAAATGTTATTGAGAATATTTAGTGAAAATTGATTTAACATTTTTGTAGATTGTAATTTTGTTGAAAATTGTGGTGAAAAATTGGAAATTTACTTGGTGGAAAAAGAGTTTTAATTAAAGTGAATTTTTATTATTTTATTTCAATGTAAATTTTGAAAATTTTGTGCTTCGAATTTTTTTCTATTTTTCATTATTATTTCGCTTTATAATCGTTGGGGTGTGTAGTTTCCTCAATCGAAAATTAACATAATACAGTCTGCTATATAAAAAACAATAATAAAGTTTCTCAATTGTTCTGTGTTTTATAAAAGAAAATTTTCATTTCCCCAATTTTTATTCATTATAATCACTCCTTGTAAACTGTGAGAAATGTTATTATTTAATGTTAATTATTATTTATTTCATAGAAAATATATTACGTAGAATTTCAACATCACACTTGAAGTGGTATTTGAAATTTTCAAGTGACATTGGACATCGCCACACACACACACAGACACACAATTGTCATGACAAAATCCTCTTCAGACATTTGTCCTCTATTCTGTAACTTTAACCTCAATACTGCATTGTCAAGTTTAACAATCAGTGTGCGGCAAGCAGTAGAGAGAGAGAGAGTGAGAAAGTTTTCATTTGAATTGTGCAGTTTCTGACCATGACTTGGTGTTTTTTTTTTTTGTTTGAGTCTCGTGCACTTGACATTGTTCAAAATAAACTTATAAATTGCAACGTGATAAATTGAATTTCCCTGTTGTGAAATTGGTTCAATTATCTGATGAAACAATTTGTCCAATCTTTTTTTTTTTCTTTTGTTCTTCTTCTTTCACTTTATTTTTCTTCATCAACTAAATGTTGAATTAATTTGTTTTTTTTTTTTTTCATATTGTTACATTATTTTTAAAAATGTTGGGAATGAATATAGAATGACAACAATTGTATAGTAAAGTTTAAAAGTAACTTTAGATCGTTTATGTAATAACTCCGGTGTGTCTCGTTAACTTTAACTTTTAACGTGTATATGTTTATGCATTGGTTATATATTGTGTGTATACATTGTAAAATAACTTTTCCTCATTTTCCAAACGTGTCACGTGACTTCTCTTGGGAGACAGGTTGCATGCGATAAACTCGTTGTTGGGTAAAGTGATACAACGTTGCAATAACTTTTCAAGAATATTAATCATATGACAAAACTCATTATTTCTTATTGTCTTTATTCTTTATTTTTTCATTTCAGTTGATATAAATTTATTGGTTCTTTTTTTTTTAAAGTTAGTCTTAGTTTTTTTTTCTTTTGTTGATTTCCATCATTCAGTAAATTATAATTATTGCATGGAGATAAATTTAGTAAATAAACAAACTGATTAAAAAAGGAACAAAAAATAGATTTTCTTTGCCATTTCATTTAAATATTTCTTTTTCAATTAAAAATTTCATCAATTGAATTGAAACAAAAATAATATACATTTGTATATAATAAATTGTGTGTATTAAATTCAATACCTCTTTTGTCTTTCATGTTGATTTCACTGTTTTCACAATTCCACTATACATTCTCGTTAAAATTTCTAACGATCCTTGTGTGGAAATTTTTATTTTTTTTTTTTCCTTGAGTTTTATTTTACCTTCGAGTATAAACTTAACAAACTTTACCATCAGAGAAATGTAAATCTTTTCTCTCTATCTTACATTCACTCATTCACTATTTCTTTCTTGTAGTCAGTTTTCCCTCTCTTGCAAATACTTCTTGTCGACATTTATTCACAGCTTAAGGGTCTCATCCCACACTCGTCAGTTCGCGGACTCGTGGAAGATTTACTGCACTTACTAACGAGCTGATCCATTCTATTTATATATTTTTATATCTATATCTATATGTATGTATATATATATATATATATATATATATATATATATATATGGATGTAGTATTTCTTTTCATCGTGATATTTCTCTTCCAACTCTTATTCAACTGATACACATACAAGTGATATTTATGAGATGTATACAACTAATAAGGAATGAACAATCATTTTTGATTCGTCTTCCTGTTTGTATTAAACTTTGACTAACGTTGAACAAAAGAGGATGTAGATGTACAGTGTGCAATAAATTATTTGATATACATATTAATATAAATGAAATAAAGGAGATATTTATTGAAAAATTATATTTTAATTTGTTATTTCAGAGTATTTGAATTGAACAAACTGAAAACATAAACTCTCGATTATTAAATATATTTTTCAATCTCTATTTCATTTAATAACTGTTGATATATGAGATACTTTATAATTCACGAAAAAAAACAAAAAAAAGAACCACAGAAATCAAATCAAATTTTATGTTATGAAAAAGTATAAATTTTTTTTCATATTTAAAAACTTCTTTCATATCATCAATTTATCTTCTTCGTTTCATCGTGTTGAAATCCACCAAGATATTCTGTTTCTGCACGTCAAGATGAATGAGAATGATAAAAGTTATCATGAAGATCTTATAGTGTGGACACAGGTTTTAAAAGCACCGTGTGGACTATATTGGAGCAATGCGATAAAAAAATTTGCATTTAACTCTGATCAGTTCGTCCGATTTTTTTTTTTTTTTTTGTTTCTCTTCATTTATCTTATTATATTCTGCATGAAATGAAAATAATAAAAAAAAAAAATGGAGTGTATTTTCTTCCCCGTCCAATAGATCTCAGCGTTTTTTTTTTCCTCCTTGAAATTGAATCTGAATACGTCGAAAAAAATAATAGTCCAAATTAAAAATAATATCAACAATAATAGAACACATTTTATCATAACTTGAATTGAATTTTTGAAACATAATATTTTGTACAATTTTAATTTAATCAATATGTAAATAACATTCTATTTTTCTTTTGTTCTAGCGGGTGCAAATGGCACACGCGTTGAGACGCATTTCATACGCAACTTGTGAGCCACAACACGCGCAATTTAGTTTTCTTGCGCGCGAGCCACGAGCCCATTTTACCATTCAGTATTGTCATTCATTTATAACTGAGTCATCGGAACAGGTGAGTTAAAAATACCCCGGTCATTAAAATATATATATATATTTATCTTTTTATTCTCACACTGTTGCTCTATCTATTGATATCACCAAAGGAGATTTATCATCAAGAATAAATCATAAAGCATGAAGGTTTATCAGTCGATAAAATCGGTGGAGAATTTAAATTACCGATCATTAACAATTCTACTGCATGCCATGAGTATATATATATATAATTTATAATCTCTATCTACACCTTGCGGTAGATTTCATAAGTAAAACCACGGTCTAGATACAAAGCATATAACAAATATCCCAATCGATCAATATAATAACGATCGATAATATTTTTTTTTACGTTCAGATGGTATTTAAGTTATCTGCAGTGCCGATAACTCAATCGATAATTTTTTGCATCGCTTTCGAGTGTATATGATAAATGAAAAGCTACTTAATAGTAAAAATATTGAGAATCGTTTCTCTTACCGGGTTTTTTGTTTTTTTTTTTTTTTGTTTATCAGGAGGGTTCACAAAAATTTATTCGTTAATGGTCAAAACTTCTAATTAAAATGAATTGGATTTTTTGGAACCCTCGAGAAATTTTTTTTTCATAGAATAATATCTAAAATTGACGAGAAAAAAAAAAAAAACGCCAACTTTTTTCTTTTCAATCACATGGAAATATATATTATAAAAAATCGTGAAATAACAACGAGAAAGAATTGTCAACAGCACATATAATTAATTTGACCCTTCAAGAAACTGCATATATATATATATATATATATATAAATATATATATCTATGTATGTATGGTGGTGGCTTCGTGTTCTCGAGCAAGAATTTCCATCCTACAATTTTTAATGAAGTGCATGCCATGTACAAGTGTAATATATATAAATATATATAGGTACACGTATAGCACTCTTGAGGTTTGCCATATTTTAAAGGTAGATAGGGTGAGAGAGCTATAGGAAAGTTAGCGATGACGTTATTGGACCTCGATGAAAATGCTACGTCGTGCGAGAAAATTCAACGACCCTATATTCACGTTCCTCACATATACAGAAGAGAAGTAAAACTAATAAATTATAATACTCATTGCATATTAGAACATTTTAATATAAAAAATTCATTGATGAATTTTCCATGAAAAATATTACATATTAAATATTGAATTGATGACACGTTTATCATGTCAAATAGTATTTTATTAAAGTATGAAAAATTATAAATTTAACAATTTTTTTATTCTTCAATAATATTAAAGCATTTGTTTATCCCTATTTGTTTATTCAAGAATTATTCTGCCAATGTATAACATAAAACATTGTGTCACTGACAAGAATTAACTTAACTATATGATAACTAACTGATAAAAATAATACAATTGTTAATAAAATAACTATTGAACTTTTTTTTTTTTTTGAGAATGTAACAGTCAAAAAAATAATGATTCTTAATTTCAATACTTGATTACATTTTGTCAGTATACATATGTATCATTCTCATATATTATTTATTAAAAAACAAATAAAAGATCATAAAGGAGAGATAATATTTTTCTTTGACTGCAATGTGTACACGAACGAAAACGAGTAAAGTGAAGAATGATAAAAAACCACATGTGTTTATATACGTATAGTGGGAATGCAGGAGACCAGTTGTGTATGATTGGCGCGAGACGAAAGCCGGTCATTGACATCCATAAAATTTCATGCAGTAACAAATTTCAGAATTTATAAATATGCGAAAGAAAAAGAAACAAAAATAAATAAATAAAAAATGAGAAAATGTACCGGTAATTTTTTATCTTATATTTTTTTCTCAAGTTATTATTTTTCTTTTTTGCCTCTTTTTGTCATTATATTTTTATGATATTAATCAAAAATTGATAGTCAAGTATACACGACAATGTTGCCGTATAAATTATTTTGATTTATGTTTTCATGGAGAATGATAAATTACAGATTTATTCGTTGAGTAAATTCGTGGAGTAAAGAATATGGCGGAAAAGGAAGCCGTTTTTCCGCTCGTCTGAATGCATTGTATCTTCCTCGTTGTCGTCGTCGTCGACGTCGTTACATTGACGATATACATATGTACATATATAGATCTGATCGTTCTCAGCGACATTTATTCTCTTTATCTGCTCGTCGTCGTCGTCGTCGTCGTCGTAGTCGTCGTCGTGCAACGAGACGAATTTCCAGACTATGCATGACGATAGAGGCGTACATGACTTGAACTGAAATTGCGCTTATTTCCTCACATCTATATTCTAGAAATAAAAAAAAAAATAAATAAATATCTTATTTTTCACATTTTCTTATGGTGGAGAAATAAAAATTGTAACTATTAACTTTCACATTTTGAGAAGACTGTTACATGATTTATTAAATGGATTGATGTATTTACTGATGAATTTGATAAAATATACAGAAGTGTTTTTTTACCCAAAAAATAATCAACAATTATGTTCAAGTCATGACTGAATTTCGTCCAATTTTCTTTATAATTATTTAATTAATAATTGGTTAGTATCGCTCACAGTTACATATTTTTTTCACTACAGTACTAACTATAATTTCTGAATACTGAATTTATATATTTGAGTTTTTAAATATAGTTTATATATTAATGATGATGAAATATCATGGATTTTTTCAATTTATAAAATGTCATCTACCATATGAACTAAGAAAATTAAAAACAGAACAAAAGAGACTTTGTATTCATATTTTTTTTATTTAACAAGGAAATATTGAAACACTCTGAAGAGCTCATAGAGTCTTGAATTTTTCTATGGCATGGTGAAAAATCCTTGGATTTTAAAACTTCCAAAGAGCAACAATTTTTGATTGCAGAAAAAAAAAATGATTTGCACTGAATTTACATATTGACTACTGCAATTTGATACAACAACTTTTGTTTTCATTTGAATATTGTTAGTCAATAAATATGTGTTTGTATATTCAGTTCAATTAAAAAAATGAAGAAATAGATATTTAAGTAACATTAGTCGTTCCTTGTTATTGAACGATGATATAACGAGTCAAAATTCTTCTCATTCAGGGTGAAATAAAAATAAAAATGGAATAATAAAGAATATAAAAAAAATTATCCTTCTGTTTACCACTGAGAGATGAGGGGACGATACGCTCCAGGCACGGAAATCGTCTGTTCGACCTTTCTGAGTGTGGGACCTTGAAGAAAATATACGTGTGTGCAAAAATCGACAAGGGAGAGCAGACTTTACACTCGGAAGTTCACTGGTCTCTTCTCCTTCTTTTTCCTTCAACTTCTTCTTCTTCTTCTTTATTTTTATCTTTTATTTTTTTTCGGCGTTTCTTTTTGCTTCTTCTCTTACTCTTACCCTCTTTTATTTTTCGTTCTTCTCTTGTTCAAGTGCGGACGTCGAACGCAGTTTGAAACAGAAAGAGAGTGAATTGAGTCAATCTCTCACCAACTTTTCTAGATTAAACTTCCAACTGCTCGCCAGTGAATTGGCCGATTTGCACGATCAACCGCTTGCACACGTTGCCCAGTTCTATATGAGATACTACTTTTCGTTTTTTTTTTTTTTTTTCTTTTCTTCTCAAATGTTTTTACGTCAATGAAGATAAAAATAAATTTAGCAGAAATAAAAATTCACATATACTTTTGTGGTTGTGTATATTTGATTTAAATTGAGGATTTACAAATTTATATTTATATTTTTTATGACTGATTTGGTAATTTTTAAAGAAAACATTATGAATTTATTGTTCAAATGTTTCATTTTTTCTTTATTATCGATTTTGATTCAATATACTGCATAGATTTGATTTTTAATAATGTAAGTTGTAGAAATTGAAATTCTTTTTTGATTAATTCATGAATGCTAATATATAGATTAAAATGTGAAAAAACATATGTTCGAAATGTTTGATAAACAATTATTTTGTCATGTAAATATTGATGAGAATTATTCACTCGTATTATTCAATAATGATTAAATTGAAGGAACACAATTGAAGGAATTAAAAAATATGATAATGATGAATTACAAAAGAATAAAAAATGAATAAAACAAATGTCGATATCTTTGAAAATATGTAGATCCAATCTATGTAATTATATGGATAAAATAATTGTTTCTCACTCACGAAATCATTACAAGTATATTTTTTCCATTACTTCTTACAGTAAACCCAGTTCCTGTTGGATAATAATATTACATAATCGTGCCATTAATCAAATATTTTATAAGTACTTTATAAATACTTTATAAATATCAACATTGAGTCACCGTCCAACACCAACCACTTTATATAATTCTCAAGCATTTAAAGATGAATTTGAATCATTCAAGAATTACTCAATTGCATATGAATTAAAAATTAATCATCAACGAAAAAATGAAAAAACACGAATGAAAATTAAAATTAATTTACCCCAATTTAATAAGCAGTCAAACAATAATGTTCTCCACCATCACAAAGTCAACGATGATCCATAAACAATTGAACACGCCCTAAATGTTGAGCATGAAAGACTTCCTTTCCTTTTTTTTTTTTGTCTTCTCTTCAATAATAAATATAAAAAAGATTCACAAAGAAATATCACGCGTTTATGTATAGAAAATGGTGATACAGATATTGAATTACTAAAGAATGAAGGGAAAAAAATAATAAATGAAAGATTGACATGTCCGGGGCGGGTTTAATTAAGCGCGTCACGGTAATAGAGCGTGTCACGAAATTCCGGTAAAAGCAGACTATACATATGTGTATGTGTATATTTATTGTATAGAATTCAATATATACCGACATAGTCACAACGATGTAGGTTGAAGTGTTGTCAGAAGTCCTCAGACATTTGGTTGCCAGATGACGTTCCTATACTCTTCGGTGTGTATACGTTTATATACACAGATATATATATATATATTATATATACGAACATATACATCACAATATAGAGCATACGCCAGACGCAGATCTCATTATAAGCCTACCTATACACTATGCGATGTGTGTATGAACTGCGAATCATGATTTCCTTTAGACATATTGATTATTACGTCAATATTCCATATTTCCATTCCATCAAAATTTAATATTCAATTAATAATCTGCATATTATTCTCTTATAACAATTTTATTCACTCGCAGTGTCAATAATTATTCGCTAATTAAGATTTCCAATCGGAGAGCAGAAAAAATATGGCGACATTTGAAATCATCACTTCGTAAGTTTGATTGGTGATATTTCAACAAATATGAATTTTAGAGAAGAAATTTATCCCACGAATTCTGTTTATTTAGAGTGAACATGATAAAAAAGCAAATTACTTTATATCTTGTCATTAGTTTAATGTATCACATATGTATGTTTAGTGTTATCTAAATGGACGTTATAAAGTCCCTGAATCTATTGCATTAATTTGGATGTATATCGATGTATATATTTTTGTTGTTCAAGTAATAGTATACCGATATAGTCAGTGGTTGGATATCGGTACGCCACCGTCATCCGTTAGGATCCGGGCATTAACATTCTACGACTCGAGTGCGGCAAACCGTAATCGGCATTCTCTATAAACCTTTCTCTCTTTCGTTCTCTCTCGTTCTTTGCTTCACTACCTCCCGCACCTTCGTTTCCTCTTCACACTAAAACTGGCTCTCTCATAAATTCAATTGTCCTTATTTTACATCTAAATTCAACTCACTTCATTTTTATTATATTACATTTAAATATCCTAGACTGAAAATAAAATTGAATAATTATATCTATTGATCTACGTGAAATAAAAACCATTCACATCTATCTTTGGAGGTCACGTTTCTATTTTTTATCATCTCATATATGTGCCACAAATCAAGTGGAAAGAAAATTGAATTTAATATTAAATGTTCAACATTCAATTGACGGTACTTCGAGATGCAGGTAGAAATATGATGGTAAAAATTAGATATTTCACATGAATCCTTGCAATCTTAGTATGGACTATAGAAATTTTGTATATGAATTAAACGAATCATGTTTGAACACAATCGGTAGATATGTTCCCAAGATATCGTGGACGCCATTTTGATTGGAGTATTATTGTGAAGAATGTGCATTCCAAATTTTCCAACACGACTATCATAATGATAATGATTGAATTTTTAACAACTCCATCGAGTTTATTATTTTTTTTTATTATTTTGGGGAAATATTCCCACGTATACACTGTGCAACAATAATAAATAATTGAAATGTTAAAGCAGAATCTTTTTTTTTCCCCACTCAGTACGTCCAAATACTTCACCAAACAATCATCGCATTCCAGTTGAATAAATTCCAGTAAATGAATTACAAACATTCCGTGCAATTTACACAATTTTAACTCACAATTATTGCCAAAGTTTAAGTGAAAATAAACGAAACATAAATAAAATAAAACGAATAATAAAATTACAAGATATTTTTCGAGCAAGTTTAAATATTCTATTTTCAGTCACAATTAAATTCTCAATCCAATAACAATATATATTCAAAACGAAAAAATTCCATATCATTCTTTTCCCATGTACTATCATCAATTTTAACTTTTCAATTTCTTCTTCACATTCGTTTCGCCTTTCCCTAAAAAAATTAATCTTTTGTTCCTAATATATCCATACTCATTCTAAAAATTTTCCAACAACTAAAATTAACACCTACCTAACCCATTCTCCAAAATAAAGTCTCCAAACTCACTCTGAAACAAAGGTAAAATACCATCGTTATAATTCAATC
Source organism: Zele albiditarsus (assembly GCA_958496275.1). NCBI lineage: Eukaryota > Metazoa > Arthropoda > Insecta > Hymenoptera > Braconidae > Zele > Zele albiditarsus. The sequence continues at coordinate 6,488,508 of OY292410.1, forward strand.
GCAATAATATTTTTTAGATCATGAAAATTTTTATTTTCACTGTACAAAAGAAAAATGAATAAGAATATGTACCATGCCGCATTGCAACACATTCATGCATATATTTATATACATATATTTTCTTTCTTTTTTTTTTTTTTTTTCACAATTTTATTTCAATATATACTGTTTCCCCTTTTCTCAGAGCTGGCTTTATCATTCAACATCTTCGATCGTTATACAAAACGAAAAGAAACCTCACGATGGGAATCTACACTCGTTTCCGCTTACGATCAATACATACGTATATATAATATACATATTCGCATGAATATATATATATATATATATATATATATTTCTATATACATTCGAATAATAATCGTACTATAGATAAGACGACGTGCGCAATGGTGGGTAATGACACGTAGCCGCCGGGCACCGCAACATCTTCCATGATGCTACTCGCACGTTTCGACAGTGAAAATCTTTTCGCATGTCATGTTGCACATATAAAAAAGAAATAAATAAAAGAAAAATAATCAACATATACTCATATATAATACGTATACATATGTATTTTATTATACAGTTTGTATATTGTGGCGCACGTTACCTTATGGTCGTCTCAGAATTTGCCCGCGCGAGGAATGAGGCTGACCTTGGCATTCTCGTACGAATAACAGTGTGTGTGTTTCATCTGAAATGCAAAGACATTGATGTAGAGTTTGTAGTTGTGGAAAATATATATATATATAAAGCATATACACATACTCATATACATTTACAGCATATGGATATTGAAGGAGAATATTAAATTAAAGTCTTGGATAATTAGAGTTTTTCTTTTTATTCTTTCTTGAATGACAATTTTTTTCTGAACTGGTTAATGATCAAAGTGTGATTGAGGATGGATTAGTTTTGTTATTTTGAGGAGGATTTGATAATGAGGGAATTTGTGATATTTATATGTTTTTATTTCTCGTTAAATAGCAGAGTGGATTTTATTATAAATTGAAAAATACATAAATTCTTTTATTCTATGGTTGTGTTTATTTACACTTAGGCAGAGTTATATTTTTTTACATTGAGATATGTTTGAGATGAATGTCAAATCATCAATTCCACTGTTGTAAAAAAAAATCTTCTATTCCTCAACACATAACTAAACTTTTAAATAGTTCATGAATTTCTTCAAACACTATATAATTATATTCATCTAATATATTTTAGAATTAATACACTTTAAGAATAACCAAAAATAAAAACAAACAATAAACTCTATGCAATGATGACAATCACGTTCCCTCTTGAACACACAATCATTATCATATCTCTATTTCTTTAAACATATAAAACCTATTTACTTTAACACGCACACACACACACTGTAAACATCTTATGTGAAAGAATTTCCAACAGCGATGGAAATAATAAAAATATTGTATACATTGAAGAAAGATGGGTACGTTAATATAATGCGAGAAAGGACGCGCGTGTATAGGCGTGTGTGCAACTATGCAAGAAGGCAACGTATACTCTGCAGGCAATTTTTTTTTTCTCTTCTTCCACCGTAGCCTTCTATTAAAGTCTTTTTTTTTTATTTGTCCATAGTACCTTTTCAAATGATGAAACTCCTTCTGTACAATGGAAGGAACTGAAAGGGAGAAATAAAAAATTGGAAATCCCAGAAGATGAAATGAAAGAGAAAAAAAAAAGAAAAAATGACTGAATTAATTAGCGTAATTGAGACGTCCGGGTTAAATAGATTAAATTAAATTTAATTGTAATTAGCTATTCCACTTTTGTGAAAATTACCATTGTGGTGCAATTGTTAGGGGGGTGGTCTTGCGCGCCCACGCTTTCGCCTCATTGAAATTTTAACGTTCCAATCTGCATAACCGATTACTCACAGCATTATCTTTTAATCCCAGTTCGCGACCACGAGGGATTTATTTACGCATTAAGAGTACTCTGTTGCCAAAGTCTCCAACTATTTTAGTATTAGTATTCTCAAGATATAGATTTATGTGTGGATTTACCACTGTCACAGTTGTATAATTGAGGGTAGATTGACAACGAACGTTGAAGATTATAAAGTCTTAAGACTTTCTTGACAATTAAATGTTCCTGACATTATTCACAAACGACTCAAAACTCGTCTGTGACAAGTGCGAATTCAGAAACTTGTTAATTGAATTTTGCACATGGACACAAAGTAATGACGAACACAGCGAGAAATTTGTTCACAGGGAATTGAAAAAGAAATGAATAACTTTCATTAAATTTTAATACTTTTTGTTTTCCACCTGGTTTCATTTTTATTTATCTTTTTAATTATCTTCAATTGCTATTTCACAGAAGTATCAATTGAGTAGCTCAACACTATTCTCATGTTTTTGTATTGAAAAGAGTTTTGTTATTTTTGTTTTTTGTTTTATTGAGTGAAGTTTAAATTTTTATTCCATCTCTCTGGAATGAAAGTGTGTGTAGGAGAATTTTTCTAACGGAGTTGGCAAACATATGGGAGTTATGAAAGTTTGTAGTGAAGTTCGACTGTGCACATTGAAAACTTTGGAGGTTTCTTTATTTTTTTATATCAAAGTATGTTTTTTATTTTTTTTTTCAAATAGTTGACATGTCTTGGAAAGTAATGGATTGATTAAATTGGAATAAATTTTATTCTATTTGTATTTATGTTTGTCACCAATCGTACTACAGGATTTTTAAGGATGAATATAATGTTCATATGTGTATTTTATTTAAATTAATAACTGACAGGTGTTCATTCATTTTTTAACGGATTATAAATTCTGAAATCATAATATAATGAAAACATTATGTAACACCAAACAGAAGGTTCAATGTCTCTTATCGCTCGTATCATTCTTTCATTTATCTTGTATACGTGTATATAATATCATTGAAATTAATCTAACGGGGGGGGGGGGGGGGGGGGGGGGGGGGGGGGTGTCGATGACTGTCGAAAATCTATCTTCATTCGAAAAGACGTTTTGGAATTCGCAATAGGGGGTCGCTCAATGCACGTTCGTTAGCCTCAAGAAATTACTCAACCAACTTAACCTATAACTAATGGACTCGTTCTTTCTCTCTACATCATTCTCGCACTTTGTCCTATACTCTCATCCCTCGCTCGTCTCAAATAACACACTGATGAATATCTACGTTATCTTTCTCATCAGTTACCAATTACAACTCAACCGAAACAATTGACAGGATAAAATTTAACTATTTTGTTAATATTTAAACGTATTCTCTTACATTTTATTCAGAATCTCAATCTTTTATTTACGAGTATTCAACAAAAAATGCGAAAAAGGTTATACTAAATATTGAAAAGGAACAAATGAGACTTGTATTGTAATGGAAAATTTTGAATGGTCAGATTCGATTTAATGTATTTATTATTTTTTCTTTTCTGCATTTTTTATTTGAAATCTTTGTCCACAACGACGATGAGGGCTTTAATTTTTTTTATCTCTATTAAACTTGAGGGTTGATTAATTCCAAATGATTTTCAACCGACTCGAAAAGCGGATGAAAAACCATTTTATTTTCATTACTTTTTTGGTTCTTCCTTTGGATTTTTTGGCTTTGAACTATCATGGTCAAATAATTGTCATAGGGGTTGATATATAGGGGATATTTTTCATCGTAAAACTCACCAGGAATATGTCGATATCTAAACTCAAACTCTGACTAATTTTCATTTTTAATTAAATTATACATTGTGACAAAAAAATTTTCGTCTCATAAAAATCATCTTCATCTGTTACAAAAATATTAATTCATTATCTTATCAATCGACACAGTCGATGAAAAATATTTCATTCAGTTCTAAAATAAATAAATCACAATACAATACCGTGTTAAATATTTCTTCTTTACTTACCAAATTTCCTCACAAAACTCCCTGAAAAAACAAAAAAAAAACAACTATTAAAAATAATTCATACCACCAGTTATCATCCTCATAATTTCATGCCTTCCTCTATTACCCATATCCACCAATTCCATCCCTCCCCTCTACTCTCCACTCTTCTATAATCCCAAAAGAAAACAAAGAACAATGAACCACATAAATATGAAAGGCCGAAAGAAAATTTCTCCAAAACAAATATGTCAATCAAAATTGTCTTCAACAAAACAGGTAAGGTGTCTGAATGGTATTTGCCATCTGTTGCCGCTACGTAGCGCTGCAATTCGCGCGAGTTAAAAAGCAAAATACTGCTGAAGAGAATAAGGTACTCCTACAGTGACGTGTGCAGAACTGAGTGAGGGCACAGTATGTATGCATGTGTATAGATAGAGAGTTTATATATAAAAGCGAAGTAACACAACACGGGCACGTACCACCGTGCTATATATCGGTACCACGAGTTTCTATAGACAGAGTGCGAGTGAGAAAGCGTCTGTATGCGGCAAAAATATTGTACAGCAGATGTAGTAGCAGTGGGGACGAATGAGCCCGTGTGGGCCGTGCGATGGTTTTGCTGCTTGCCCTTCTAGCCCCTAGTCACGGGGTCCTACCTCACTCGCTCACTTGTTCAATCGCTCGTTCGCTCGCTCAATGCTACACGCCACACTTCACTTCAGTCGCTTATTCTCAACCGGCGTGGAATATACATAAGGCACAAGCGCGAGTAAACGTTCACTCCAGCTTATTATTTTTGTTTTTCATCAACACTTTTTCTAATTTGCTACTTCTCATTTATTATTTTACTTCATCATCGCTTCTTTGTCTTTAGAATTTATTTGTCGTCGTGTTCTTTGTTCAATTTTTTTTTCCACGAAGACAATTTCCCAATCACAATGAAGTCACACAAAATTCATCGCAGGATTTACAAATGATACGTGCGCAATTGAGGGGAGAAAAAAGAAACGTTTGAGGACAAAGTTCAATGTGGAATTTTTATTTTTCATTCAAAATTAACCACCAGATGGGTGAAATTAAATTGAGGTTAAGCCAATCGGTTTAGCATAAACGGTGAAGTGAAAGTGTATGAGTGTTTATTTTTGTGTATGTGTATTTGTGCGTCTGCTTGTTAATGTCAGTGTTGTAAGTGTGTCTGCAATCTTTTTCTGTTTTGTGAATGTCCTGTGTGGCATGAGGAGGCTGACACGCAGGCGCAAAAGCCTGACAGCATTCACTGCTATTATGGGACGTCTTGGTAAATCAACGCAAAATGGAATAACACGTCCAATATTTCGTGTACAATATCGTAAACTTGTTGATGATTTTACACAACAGCAACAGGATCAACTTAAATTTATGCCGGCATTACCGGATTACATGTCATACTGCTGCTGCCGTTGTGGTCATACACAGAAGCTTGAAGTAAGCGGCGAAAATTTGCCAACAATATTTATTTCTCTCTTTACATTTCTTTCCATTTCATTTTCTCTTATGAATTTTTATGCCATTCTTTCTCCTTGTATGTATATAAATTCTTTATTTTCATACAACGTTTCCCCATTTCCGCAAATTGTTCAACTATTCGCATTTCCTTTGCACGAGTGAAAAATTCTTCTATTCATAAATATAGAATAATATTTTTCATTCATTTATTACTATCACTATTATTATATTTATTTATTTTTCTTTTTTTTTACTGTTTCCTGCATAAAATGAGAAGATGCGGGAACCGAAGCGGTTTTGCTTGTCGCGCGCCCGCGAACCAGTTTCGAGTGCACACTTTTAACACGAAGCAATTATTGATCTTGCCAAGTGAACGAACACGATCTATCGATATAGAAGTAAAGAAAAAAATTGAATGAAAAAGAAAAAAAAAAAGAAAAGAGGATTAGAGAGATAAATCAACGTGTGTGTGTGTGTGTGTGTGTGTGTGTGTGGATGAGAATAAAAGAGTGAGTAAATGGAAGAAAGAGATGCTGGATGAAAAAGAGAAGAGACTATCGAAGTAAAAGCTACGAAGAAGGTTTCAGTGTCTTTATATTATATATGTGTATGTGAATATATATGTATATATCGACTCCTTGGAGAAGCCGCGCAACGGCCATTGAGTGCAGAGTGAGTGAGAGAGACGAGAGGAGGGAAAAGCCGTGGGATCGGACGAGCGCATTCCTTGGGTCCTTACCGAGCGTTTGCTCGTGGCACACCGGCATGCCTGTAACTTTGCCTCTTTCTGTTTCACGTCTACTCTCCTTTTATTTCAATTTTTATTTTTTTTTATGACTCCATGCACGGCTGCATGGCACAGATACTCTTTACTTTGAGTGCACAGACACAGTCACATGTTTTAGTTGTTTAATGTTGGATTTAGTTGATTAATAAAATTTGTTAGGAATGGACTTTGGAGTTTTTATGGTTCAATTGATAAGTTGGTAGTGAATGGATACTTTTTTTTTATGAGGTGGATGTAGGATTTGTCAATGAAGGAATTGTTGATAGGGGATTTATTAGATGGAGATCAGTCAGGGGAAACAAAATTATAGTTGTTGTTGAAGGGTTTTTATTTGGAATTGGAGAAGATTTTGATGGGGACAAGGGAGAGTTAACTTACAATCATTACTGATCCATGAATTAATTTATAATCAATTTGAGAATGTTATTTTCTCATTTGGAATTGATTAATTGAACGAGTGTTTAGAATGCAACAGTTGAAATATTTGATATTTAAATAATATTGATGGAAGATTATAAATATAGATCTGAATACTGATATGCATGAATTAGTAATTGATATTTGTTACGAAATATAGATATAACAAAAAATAGTTAGTGATATTTCATACAGAGAATTTACAATCGAAAGAAAAATCAATAAATATTTGAGTTATTACATCTTTGATACTGTCACTGGATAAAATACATCTGTCATAATGATTGATGAGATTGAAATCTCTGTGAGTATTTCAAATGTAAAGAAATCGAATTGTCACAATAGTAGAGGTTGTTGCCATAACCAGAAATAGAATTGAGAAAAAAAAAGGTGGAAAAAATTGGCGATTGTACGAAATAAAAATATAAGAATTATTCAACAAATTTCCTAACATCAACCGATTGAAAAAAATTATCAATTTTCGATAGATTCACAAAATCCTTGTTTGCACTGTGACAAATCCACATTCAAAACTAATGAAAATTTCCCGAACTCAATCCAACCATTATTCATCATGATATCATGTCAGCTAGTTCAAACAACACAGTGTTAAATAATAAAACTGAATTTGAAGTTCTCGAAAATCATTCCTCAAGTTTCGGCGTGTTCAACTACTAATCTCTATAACATGTATCCCAATTTCTCAGAAGAATCCCTCACGCTTAAATTAAAAAAAAAAAAAGAAAGACCCCATAACAAAATGAACCATGAAAAAGAACCCATTTTTTTTTTCTTCACACCAAAAAATGTATCAACTGCACATTTCACGCCTCTCATTTCCACATTTATTTTCTCATCACATAATTTAAAGCAAAGAAATTTTTTATCACTACCATCTAACAATAAATAAATACCGGAGAGTGATAAAGTAAAAAAAAAAAAAATATTCAGCTGATCTAGTGGTTCAGTGCCTGAAGCAATGCGGCAAAATTTCGTTTCAAATAATTTTAAATTTGACTGTCGATATTTCTACGGATTTGTTTATTTGCTCCCGGAGGGCATGGAATTTTGTCTAGGAATGCCTGAATCCTTCTTCCACCCTTTTTCACTCCCTCACACACTCATCGCTTCTATTCCACCTTATTCCACATCCTAATGTGTACATGTATATTTATGGATGAGTGTGTGTATATGTGTGAGCCATTTCGAGAATTTCTAAATGTCTCCTCGTAGACGGTGACTCACGGCATTCAACTATGTATACACGTACATATACGGAGTGGCCTCTCACTCGTGCGTTTGTGCATACACTTTGTGTGACAATGTAAACGAGAGCGAGGGAAAATTACATTGGACTCTTGACAGCTCGAGGATCTGTCACTAATTAATTACACATTTCAAAGGATTGTGAATTAAAAATCTCTTTCATTTTCTGTAGATTTTTTTTTTCTTTCGTCCACTCTTTTGTTTGTTTCATCTCAGAGTACTCTTGTCAAAATTAGCTCGAGATTCAATGTTCTTTTTTTTTCTCATATAAAAATATATATTTGCATTATAAATCAACTGTAATTTGCAACAATTTATTTACAATTGTTTGTATTTAATGACCCAATAAAACTCTGATAGCTCTGATACATGGATCTATCTAGTCTTCATAATATCAATTCTCTTCTTGTATTAAATTTATAATTATAAATTGATTATTGTGATTTAGTTTAACATTTATCAACGGTGAATGATTAATTATTGTTTAATGATTCAATTGATTCATCTTAAATTCATTATTGAATTCAAAACACTTCATTTGGGGAATATTAAAATTAACTAACAAATATGCTCATGTCGAATGTACTGTTGCATGTAGCTGTCAATTTATTGAAATAATTGCACTAGTCTAAGCAAATAATTGTTTGAAAAAAAAAAAATTAAATTAAGATGGAAACAAAGTAGAAATTTAATAAAAAATTAATTTATTGCAATTTTATATATATTTTCGTTGAAATTAATTTCAAATTCTTCGAGTTTCCTCATGAGAAAGATTTAATTACAGATAAACAGATAATCAAGACACTTCCGGTTGAGACAGACTTCTATATATATATATATATACACATTAGATAGCGGCAGTGAAAGGAGAGGGTGAAGGGTCGTCGCACAACTTCCCACGGCATCGTGTAAACACGATTTAGATAATGCTCGTGAAACGAGACCAGAGGATTAACTTAAGGGGCGAGAAAACAGGCGTGTTACTCTTGCGAGCCACTTGGGCATTTTAGTGCAAGTTTGTGTCACACTGTCGAGTTTAGACAGAAACAAGAGAGCGGAAACGAAATCTTAACGCAAATTTCAAAAACCTAAATCACTTTATATTTTACTCTCTCGCACTTTAACTTTCTTCGATGGAGTATTTCATTTGCAATTTAATTCATCTCTTTTTTATGGAAAGGAAAAAGATTCGATAGTTTATTGGGTACTTTTTGCTATATACTTTATCCATTGCCCTCTTGAAAAATACGACAATAACGTTCGCAAGTTGAGCTTTTTTTTAATATATATATGTATAGACGTATTTTTTTTTTCCTTCTCCCAGTGGAATATATTAAAATTGAAACAAAAGTCGGCTGTGGAATTAAGGATTAAATGAGGACTAGAGGGGGAATGAGTGAGAGAAGGATGAAGAGGGATCACAAAGTTTTATTGCGATAGATTGAGCGAGCTTATTCGCGTCTGGACGTAAAAAAAAAAAAAAAGCTTTTATTCTCCCAAAGAAAAAAAAACAACAAAAAATAGAAATGTGAGTAAAAAAATTTTTTTTTTTCCACTCGCTATCAATTGTTTTGAATTATCACATTTTGCATTCCATTAATCAAATCCAATCACGGTGATAACTACGTTCTCGAATACACAAAGAAAATAACAATTATTTATAAAATGATACAAACAATTTAGTAAAAAATACGATCTAAATATATAACTTTTTACAATGAAAACTAAAAATATTCCAAGACACAGATTATAAAACTATATTTTCCAAAATGCGTCATTAAAAATGTATAAATTGCTCAAGTATATCATCATCTCCTCTAGTCCTCCCCCTACATATGTGAATATAACATATATGTACTCTATATATATCTCTGTGTTGTTCGCGTCTGCCTCTCCAGCGAACTTGCCGACAATGAAATCGTATCTCTATTGTGTTCCGATGCTCTATTGACATCAAAGGGAATTCTGTGACTACATACAAATATATATTGGAATTTATATATATGTATATATATACACGCATGCATATATGTAGTACATATCTACATATGCATAAGTATATAGTTTTAATCTCACTATTGCCACGAGTATCGCAGTGAAGTATATTAAATTCATTCTCACTCGTTTTGCCATTTTTCTTGTTTAATTCTCCAAAAATTTGAAAATTATAAAATTGAAAGAACAATACAATAGGAAATATAAATAATGAAAGAAATATCAATTCAATTCGAGTTATAACTGGAAAAAAAAATATAATTAACAAAATATGATATTACAGAGAAAATGTGTATCTTGAAAATTGAGTAAACAATAAATTAATATTTAAATAAATAATATCAATTTGAATAGTTGATTGGATCTTTCATTGTTACTATACAAAATTACACAGATCACAATTCTCATTACTGAATTGTTTACATTACCGTCTAAATAATTTTAATATTTATTATCAGTACAAACTCTTCGACAATATAAACATTAACTATCAAAAATAGTCCTCCAAATATGAACAAATCCAAGTGGTCCAATTTAACCAACCCGTCAAATTTAATCTTCTTCACTTTATTCGTGGAACAATCTTTCACAAAATCATCTGAAACTCCGAGAAAGAAAAAGAATTTACCTCAAGCAACTCCATTATAATCCACTCTCTCACCACATATACAATATACATAATGAATTCTTGGTTAAAAAGCATAAGTTACACCTGGTACATATTGAATAATAAATATGCATTTTATCTCTGTACAAGTGCACTAACCAACAATAATAGATCAGCTTTCCATGGCACACACACACATACACATTCATATACATAAAAATATTCTTCCCTCTATTTTGTTCTTTCTTTTCATTTGTCCTTGCTTTTTTTTTTTCTCCTTCAATTCTTCACGACCCATCAACATTACTTCTTGTCGTTTCTTTGAAAGTGTGACGGCATCAGGCGTAGTAGTAAAGAAAAAAAAAAAAAAAAAAGATGAGAGAAATATTGAGAGAGAAAAATCAACAGTGGGGATAGAGACTTGGTCACACGCCACAGCTTTACACTGAATATACACGAGAATATAATTGGCACCACCCGTAGAGGTCCTAAAAGGAAGAGGACAAGAGGTGGATGAATGCGGAATAGAACTCTGTAATGCCTATATGGAGACCCTCATATTTTTTTTCTTTTTTATTTCTCCATCGTCTTCCACATCATCTTCGTTCTTTCATTTTTTTTTTTTTTCTTCCTCCCTTTCCCTCGCACTCACCTCGTTTCCGTTTCTTCTATCCTCCATTGTCAAGGCGAATTCATTTGAAAGCTCATACTCGCCAGACTTTTCCATGTCGCTTCGGTAAATAAAGAATAATGGAGTAAGGTCGAGGACGTGTATTATATGACTCGAAGGATTTTTTTTTTTTCATTCACCCTCTTGCTTTGACTTATATACAAAAATTTATATGTATACATATATATGTAAGGGTGGTATATAATCCTTGGATTTCTTTCTTCTTATTTATTTTTGGAATGTATCTATCCCCTTTAAATTTTTAGTTTATTTTATTCTTTTTTTTTTTCTTTTTTTTTTATTGTACTTTCACCCCAGTGACAATCTCGGGGGATTGTGTGTGAATCTGTATTCCCACTCAATCGTCATTCACGCATGGCTTTGTGTATAATCGATATGTATATGTATTTAGGTTTTATATATATATGTGTGTATATGTATATGGATTATATCCGTGCATTCGAGCTTTTCACTTGAGTGACTTTTATATAGGCACATACTCGAGAGCATTTTAAATGTCATTATGTGTGACGCTTGAAGTCATTTGAAAGATCATTGATCATTGCGAATATATTTCTTTTTTTATTTACTTCATTGGATTTTTATTTTTTCTTCATTTCTTTTGTCACTTCCTATGTTGGTTGAGAATTTTTGTTTCTTCATTTCTTCTATTGTTTTCTTGTAATATGATTTAATAAATATATTGTTATTATTAAGTTGTGTTGTCATGGTTGATTGATTGATTAATTTTTCATCAAATAATAAATTTTCAATTCATTCACTAATTGAATAATGAGACTCGTGTAATCATTGTTATTATAATTTTGTTTTGGTTTTTTATTATTATATCCCACGTCAATTTTTCTCATCTACCGACTCAATTATGTGTCTCATATATTACATGTATTGAAGCCCCTATGAATATATATTTATATATATATGTATATATATATTTTAAATTATTCATGAATGAGACAATGTGATCATGAAAAGGGGAATAAATGAAGGAGAAAAGATATATATATATATATATATATTCATATGCATATATATTATTCAAAATACTCTCGTGAATCTACCAGATTTATTTCTCTCATTTCCTTCGCTTCCACGCCGCAATTCTCGTGAATATGTAATCACCCTTCTCTACGTCCTTTTAATAGAAATTTTTGGTCGTATATATACCCATGTATATATAGATATATATATATATATTTATGTATAGCACTATTTTCGGTATTAATTTCAAGTCGTTCCTGGCAATATTATGCAATCAACTATATCAAGTACCAAAAATTCTCATCGTTCGTTTTGAAATATGTATATTTGTATGTATGAAATAACATAAATAATATTAATGAAAAATTCTTTTCACTTGACGGAATTTGGGATAATTGTTATGAGGTGGGCGGAATAGTTTATGGGTAAATTAACATTGGGAAATAAGGGATGATTTGAATCAAGATAAAAAGATTTGTAAGTTTAAGTTCAGACGAGTATTTTTTTTGTTTGTTTGTACTGTTCTAGTCTTTTCGTTTACGTAATGGAAAGATGGAAAGTATTTTTACATTTTTTTATACGCTTTGTGAATTTGATTAGTAATTGTTCTATTTATTTTTTTATTCTTATCTTTATGTAAATTCAAGTAAGTTGTTTCCTTCAAGTTGTATACGCGGGAATTAAAATGAATTGTAAATTGTTTCCCAAACACATTAAAATTTAGCAGAAGTATCATAACATTTATTCTACTGAAACACAAATATTGGAATGATGTTGTAAATAAAAATAGTTGTGGATAATCAATAATTGTTATAAAATTGCTTATTAAATTTTTCATATTCAAGTTTTCTTTTTGTTTCTTCTAATTTACAACTCTATCAGCTAAAATTTTCCACTCCACATAAATAAATATAATTGTTTGACAATTAGTCCCGTGATGGAAGTTATCATATAGATATTAAGTTTTATATTTAAATAAAGATGGTCACCATTTTGAAAAATTGTTATTCAAATGTCAATTAAGTCAAATGAATAATCTTAAAATCACTCGACCACTTTAAATTTTCATAAGTATATAGCTCTCAGTATATTCATATATTTATAGAGAGGAAGTGGAGGAGACAAGAGTGTTTTAAGAGGAGGAAGTATCGGAAGTGGAGATGAAGGAGGAATATCTTGAGAAGTATCACCTCCATTAGTGGAGTGTCATCGATAAATCGATATAGATATAGCCATTAACTGAGTCTAAGAATATATATATATATATATAACCTTTTATGCTATAGCTATTTAGTCTACTCGAAGCGACTAATGGAGAGAAGATTGTTGTGATGGTGTCTCGGAAGCATAGGCCATCTGGTCTATACTTTAATTGATAAAAAAAAAAAAAGAAGAGAAGGAGGAATAATGATTTTTTTTATCCATTTGAAGGGGAACATTTTTGTTTTTTTTTTTGGTTAGTATTTTGTTAGAATTAAATTTTCGCTCATATGCGTCGAATATGTACTTAGAATGATATATGATCGCAATATTATATCAGAATTTAAAAAATTGATGAATTTAAGTTGGGGAAAATTAATTTTGAAGTTGGTGTGGCGAGTTCTTGATAATAGTCTGACTTTCAATATGTTTTTCCAAAGTTGCGACACTCGTGAATGGAGAATGAATAATTCGATTAACGGAGTTCTTACATGAAAATTCTCATAATCGCAGTAACTATGGTTGTAACTAGCCAACTATTTGTTCTTCGAAAAAATAATTTTTCGCAGCTATTTTAGTGATAAACTGGTTGTGACCATTTTAAAGAAATTTTTGGAGGAGAAAATAATTTTCAAGGTCTGTGTAGTAGTTCCTCTTTAAAATAGGAAATACACAAAAAAAGGTCTCCCTTTCATTTTCTTCATTTAACCATCCATATGATCGCATATCTTGGACACAGAGAGATCGACAGACCCTTAATATGCGATTTTACAAGTCTTCATCCCTTAACCCTTTGTTACAAAATTTGACAAACATTACCAACACTTATTTTCCCGATGATGACTATTATTATTCTCTCCTGATCACATTTGAAGCTGTTCAGCACTTTATTCCCATTTATTCAAATTATGATATCATTAATGAACATATATGAATAAAGTGTTGAAAATGGTTTCTCATTTAAAATGAAAAGTCTTGAAAAAATAATAAAATGCTCCCATAAATAAAAAACAATGAACTTCACCTCTTCAATTTATCTATTCATCATGCCAAGGTTAATAGTTCATAAAATGGCAGAAAAAAAATTGGAAAAAACTCGAAACTTCACTGTAACTACTATTAAAAAATCCTCCATAAATAATAACAATACTTTTTCCATCATAACATGTATAAAAGAGAAAAAAAAAAAAGATACAAGAGTGAATGTATCATTTTTTTCTCTCTATTCTGTTTATAAAAATAAAACTTTGGTAATTTTCTAGTTGTACAACACGGGCTCTAGTTGGAAAACAATTTTGGTATTGAAGTTTAATATAGAGTATCGGTAACGAGAAAGCGTTGATGAAATTGTGTATAGTTTGTCTCCAGCGTTCATGCGCCACCCTTCTCAACGTTTACCATCATCGTATCCGCCCTTCGTGTTACGTCAGTGTAACCACACTTGCATTGTTTCGTACTTGGTGAAGCTATAACCGCACGAGAAGCCAATGTATATAGAGAGGAAGCGAATGAATGAGATAGGAGATAAAGAATAGGGTGAGAAAGGGAGATAAAGAGAGAGAGAGAGAGAGTGAAAGGCCTAAGCTCATTGTCTCGCGTGGTTATATGTGCTATACCACAAGAATTTTTAACCGACACACAAATATACACACATTCATATATATACATATAATTCTATACCTTGTTTGTAGTCTGACATCATTGAAGCCTACACCATATTTCGCTTGGGCGCGCGCAATAAAATTATCATAAATATTATTCACTGAGTTATAAAGGCTAAGGTTATGCGGCCAGGCACGTGAGTCTTCAAATCTTTTAAATTCCCACAATTGTTTTGAATTAAATAAAAATATACACTTATCACTTAATTATGTTGCATTAATTTGAATGGATATTTTTAATTCCATCAATAAATAATTTCTGTCAATTTATCATGCGCAAAAAAAACATTCAGCTTGTGATAAAATATTGATAGAAACCAACCACGTTCTCTGTTAAAATTTTAATCAAACAACAGTATAATTATTCTACAAATAAGTACCCAATTATTTATAAACAGAAATTCATGTAGAACAATTATGTCAAGGCAACTCAATTAAACCAAATGTATATAATAAAACTAATTAATAATCTGAATAAAAATATTGACGTGAACAAAAAGCACGATAAAAGAAAACAATGATGCTTCTATTCATTATGAAATAAAAAATGAAGTAATATAAAAAAAATAATTATAAAGTTTCCAAGGTCATATAAGTGGTTATAAATCGTCCAAGTTCCCGGACACAATTTTTTTCTTTCATGCAATTAGTATCAAATGCAACAGGATTATATATTTGCTGTCTATATGTGTATGTACATCTTTATAAAGTTTGTTCTTAAGCATACACTTATATGTACGTATGAACTATGTATATCTACATGTTTATATTTATGAGAATGAGGAAGTCTTTCCTACCATGGATTATTAACGCATCCGTAAATCATCTTTTTTTATAATAGAGAGAATGAAAGAGCATGTTGGAGAGAAAGGTATAGAGACGGAGATCCTGAGGCTCTTGCTTGATACAAAGCCATAACAACATCAATGCCATAAATATTTGTCTGCTATTTATTCTCTGATTTCGTTTTTTTTTTTTTTTCTTCTTGCCAGTTTATTATTTATTATTATTTTTATTTTTTTCTTTCCTTCATTCTTTCTTTGTTGCCGACACTAATTCAAGTAGATATCAATGATTTTACTTATGATGTTACAAGTATGAGAATAGTACATGTTAGATTTAGATTTGTATTAATGTTTGGTCGATTAAAATATCCAGTGAATTTTTGGTACAATAACTTCTCATTGCGGGTGATTGTAAGTGTTCAACAGCATAAATTAGTTCATTGAAACTTTCTCAATATCATTAAAAAATCCAAACAACAATGCTATCCAAAAATTTGTGGTGATAAAAAAATACTTATTGTAGTTTTACATCGAGAACTCGTATTTTTCTATCAATTTCTTCAGGACTGAACTCAATGAACAATTTCTCCACACACACACACACACACACGCTTTGTTATTATTCATCGTAAATCAAACAAAAAATCATAAACTACATTGCATAAATTATTTTATCATCATCATCCACACGTATAAATTTATTGTTTTCAATTTTTCTAAGAGGCAGACTACTCAAAAAAGAACTTTTTCTCCATTCCTATTAATAATATTCCACTGGCAGTGAATTAAAGAAATAAATATTTGCGTTTCTTTGTTTTCACTATTAACAAATAAAAATGATTCACCAATTCAAAAAATAATCACCAACTAATTAATCTTTCATCTAAACAAACGAAATTCAATCCTCATAAACATACACTTATTGAAAAATATAATTCACAAATTTGTGAAATAAATTTTTCTCCACAATTTAAAATTACACATCACTTCATTCTCCATATAAACTCTCTCTTTCAAAGTACTAATTGCTGATCAAAGACCTCAATTGCTTCGCTTTAACCTGCTTCAAACCCTATATATTTCAATCTCGCCCTTTATTTTACACACATATATATTTAAATATATATATATATCTTCTGCTAATCTCATATTCATTACAGTATCCTTTAACACATACACACCACTTCATTCTCAACGATGAAAATCTACCATGTCTCTGTAGTGGATGAAAACTCTTGGGCATTCAGTTTCCATTACGTCAAGCAAAAGCTGCACTTTCTCTTCTTCTTCTCTTTAGTCGTTCCAGTCAAACAATCTTCCACCTTTACACGCTCTAGCTGATCGCGTACACTTGAACCCACAGCATGACTCGATGAA
This sequence comes from Zele albiditarsus, assembly GCA_958496275.1. NCBI lineage: Eukaryota > Metazoa > Arthropoda > Insecta > Hymenoptera > Braconidae > Zele > Zele albiditarsus. The sequence continues at coordinate 6,505,631 of OY292410.1, forward strand.
CAACTCATTGAAAGAGTAAAAGAAAAATTTGAAAAAGAGAATAAAAAAATAAATAAGTAGTAAAATAAAATTGTTCAATAATATAAATTATTGTGGATGGCAAAAAGAAACTATTAAATAAATAAAAATATAAATTCCATATATGTAATGTTAATAATAATGATGATGATGATGGCGATAAATTATCTGCGAATGTGCAAGCTGTTGATGGCAATAATGATGTGACAGTTTTCTATATGTAGACAACATCTGTTGTGTCTGATGCCAATTTATCGCAACACCAATCACAACACAAGGTTGATCTAAAAAAAAAAAAAAAAACATGACAACTGTTATTACATGACAGTATGAAGTGTTCATAATTGAAACCGTAGAAATAAATTTTTTGCAATGTTATTTCCTGCATTTTATCATTGATTATAATTTCGCAGAGTTTATTACATTAATTTGTGATGGTAGAAATATTTTTAGTTTCTTTTTTTTCCTTCTATTTATTTGTTGATTTGTGTAAGCTGAAATGATGATGGTGATTGAACACGTACATTATTACAGATCGTTGGATAAATTATTTTTTTCCATCTTTTTTGTGGAAATGTTGATAATAATTATTAAGAATTATTATGTATACATACATATATGATTTAATTGAATTATTTCATGTTTATTTATCTTATACATTATTTTTCATTTGAATTATTTACTTGTGATTTAGATTAAGACAGATATTCTATTAAAAAATCTGTAATAAATTAATTAAAATCACGATATAGTTTGGATTTCATCAGATTTTCATTATAAATATTTAAAAAATACTTGGAGAGTATCGCTGACAAATATAAAACTATCATATATTAAATTTCAATTCCAATAATATTTTTTCGATTAATGTACTATTAGAAAGGAAAAAAATTGAATTATATAAACATCTACAAATGCTGACCAAAATGAATTTTTTATATATATATATATTTATTCCACTTTTTCTACCTCATTCCTCTATATACCTTTCATTCTCTCTCTTACTCCACAGTAAATTCGCGCGACTATTGAACGTGACGTTGTCACTTTCGTTGGAGTCAGGACAATGCTTTGTCCCTTGGGTATTTCGCGATACATCAGATTGAAAAAAGGGTTGGAAAGATTGTAGGAACTCACACAAGTGCACACAAAAACAAATATTGACATTGAACTATTGGACATTTTCAGATAATTGATGAAAAACCATAAAGTAAAAAGACATAAAATAATAAATAAATAAATAAATAAATAAATGCATGAATAAATAAATGAAAATAAATTTTTGTTTGAAACCAGAACATGGACAGTGAGTCATGCAGAAATAGCCAGACTTGAAACGATTGCAAAGATCAGATAAAAACAAAATAATATATATGTGTGTATGTGGCAATATAAAAGTAAAGGTGAGAGAGATAGTGATGAGGTGGGGTGGATGATAGAGAGTGGGAGAGGAAGAGAACGCGATTCAGCTTCCTCTTTCAGGAATGAAAGATATGGCCGTGACCGCTTGGTATGTCTATGGAATGTGGCCCGTCATGGCAAAGCGCGAAGAGCTTCGTATAGGCTGTGAAGCAACTGGCATATCCTTTCGATATATATACACACATACATACATGTCTGCATATATATATAGTGTACAAACAATTCTCGCCTTCGTATGCGATGAATTCAAAGTACAAGTGGTCTGTAAAAATTCTTCAATTTAAAAACGAATTCTTCTTTAAGATGATGAATAATATATTTCTTATTTTTGTTGTGACACTATATTTAATTGGGTAAATTAGTTATGGATGGATATTTTATTTTGATGGTGTTTCTGATTCTGTTATGGTGGATATTTATTGGAAGGGTATTTAATTTTGAAAAAGAAAAAATTGTATAGTGGAAATAATGAGAACAAATTAAAGTTGATGGAGAATTATGGTGATAGTGTTTTGATTGTGATAAATAATATTCTTTTTATTTTCGTTTCTTATATATTTGTGGGGATTTGTAATAGGAATTTATTATGGGGGGGTAATATTTTGGAGGATATATTAATGGGGAAAATAATAATGGAATCGTGGATGTTGTTGAAGTGAAAAAAATTTGAAAGTGAGTAGAATTGGTTTTTAAGGTGTTTTAAGTGTTTACGATTGAGTTGATGATAATATTAGTATTTTGAATCAAATAAAAAAGATGAGGTGAATGGTTTATGGCTTTTTGTATACGATTAATTTAAGTACGTGTAGCCTGTAAAAAATTCTTTTGCCACATTCTTCGGTTCTTAAAACATCCACACCATTGAAAATCGATTGACAATAAGATAATTCAATTACTCAGATTGAGAATGTTATAAACAATTGAATTTCGCGAAAATAATGTACTGCCTGTAGAATTAATGTTGCTATATCCTCACATGTATTTTTAATTCTATATTTCAAATACAATTATTTTTTTGAGAGTAATATTTGCATTCATTTTTGTTGAATGAACTTATCTATACGTTGAATTTTACAGAAGAAACTAAACTCTATATATAATCACCAATTTAACAATACAAATTTACCATACTCCCTAAAACAATTCCAAAACAAACGAGAAGAAAAATTAATTTAAAATAAACAAAAGAAAAATTAAACAAAAATGATTAGGCAGATGCTAAGTTCTTCTATTCCATTGCACCTGTCCTCTCGGATGGATGTTAACATCCAGCTTCAGGGGATGCACATATTATATATATATATATATATATATATATATATATATATATATACATAAATGAATTCATAAAACAATTTTTTTTCCATTTTTCTCTTTTTTTTTTCATCGATATGAAGTGGAAAGGAGTGTCGAAGAGAGATGAAGAGCAGCTGGATGAAAATCACTGGGATTGAAGAGCTTGGCTGATCTCTTTTTTTTCTATTCTTTTTTTTTTTTTTTTTTTTGAATGGGTAATCGATCTCTCAGGATCCAGCTGCTGCCACCTGCGGATTCGAGTGGGGGGGGGGGGGGGGGGGGGGGGGGGGGGGGGGGGCAGTAAGGCAACCAACAAAATGTATATACAGCAAGCTGGAACATTTGCACATTGCAACGCCCAGTATTTTATAGATGAGAAATTCATGCTCACTCATTGTACCCCATATGAAATGTTCAGGCAAATAAGCTAGGAAATTTATTTATCCTTTTCTCTCCTTTCTATTCAACTGACCACCCTAATATTCAATGATGATATATACATACACTTGAGAATCCATTATTACTATTTATAACACAATGATAAAATTTAGAAAATGGTTTTTTTAGTAGAAAATTAATTTTTAATAATTTTGTGATTGGGATGTTATTTTTATTGAGGAAATAATTGATATTTTGTTGTTTATCGTGAAATGGGGTGGTGAGAAAGAATTAAACTTTTGTTTAATGTGCAAGATGGAAAATGCCAAATACATTAAACACACACACACACATATATATATATTCACTTAGATTTCAAATCTGCGAGATAAATACTTTTACTACATCCCCAAATTGCTACAGCTGGATATTTAATGATGTTTGTTATAGGGAGACTGTTAGGGGAAGGTGCTCACTTAATTTTCATTCTTAAAATATTTAAAGGGTCGTAGGAAGAAGAAAATAAATTCAAGACGAATTAAAAATAATTGTTCACCTGCGTCCAATGACAATTTAATCGTTGCATCGTTTTATAAAATAATTATAGAAACTTTTCGAGACCCTTCTTATTTATTTTTCGTTTTTTTTTCGACAACTTATTTACTATTAATGTTGCAATAATTTCACCGTAAACAAACACATATATATATATATATATACATACCTATTTTTTATTTAAAATTTCATTAAATATCATCTCGTTTAAATATCTCAACACAACCGAGAGCTAAAGCAAAAGACGAAAAAAAATCACGATGAAAAAACAAAAATGTTATTTTATTATATTCTAACTGCGTCCATTTACTATTACTTATATTCTCTATTTTTTTTTTTTTTTACACTTACCTTTCTAAACACATACATTCCACGAACGTTTCACCTGCTGCTCTACCTGTTCGAACACATAAACATAAATAGGGATAAAAAATGAGAAGAAATATTTCACAAATGAAACGTTACATTATTACCTAGAAAAAAAAAAAAGAAAAAAATAAAGAAATATTATGAATGGCTAGAAAAAAGGTTTGAGAGGTTTACGTTGAGAAACAGAATTAGGAAGAGAAGGTTAAAGGGGGAAAAAACATATATATATATTTTTTTTTTTTATTCGTCTACGTTTTCTTTTTTGAGATGTTATTAAATCATTGAGTTTATGTAGCACCTGCTGGAGGAGTCCACGGTACTGATGGTGCAATTGAACCGCCTCTAGCCAAGAATTTTATCTGAAACTGGGCCATATAATATTATTATACATATATACATATACAAGTCTCTAGAGATGAGGAAAAAAAAAGATATTCACATAGAAGAGTGCACCGCCCACTGCAATGATAAATGACATCGTTGACATCACACGAGAACTTCTGTGGGGACTTCTTTCTTCATTTTTATTTTTTCTACTTTTATTTGGGGTTTTTTTTTTTTTTTCCTTACCGACAATGGTTAAGCAGTAGAAAATCCAATGACAAGTGCAACGATACCCTCGAGGGAATATAAGATAAATAGAGCAAAGGATGTGGAGAGATAGGATAAATAAAAATAAGAAATTGGGTGAGTTATTTTTGTTTGTTTCTGTTTGTTTGTTTTTTTTCCTTGATGTTTTATGTTTTGTAGGGAGTATTTAAATGTGATGGAAAATTCAATGACAAGTGTAATGATATCCTCGAGGAGATTGAAAAGGAATAGGTGGAAAAATGGGGAAAAAAAAAAGAATTGAAATTAAAAACTTGTACAAGATATGATTTTTCTTCTTCTTCTTCAATAATTCATAACAATAAAAATTATCTACACGAAATAGTATATTTATTTTTTTTTTACTTTTACTTCAAAAATTGTGCTTTAACATTATTTCAAGAATTAACAATGTCATTTATATTTTATCCAAGTACATAGATGCACAAATGCATACTCACGTGCATACACGTGACTCTTTTATCAGTTCAGAGAATGATTCGATAGCAGATGCTAAGACAGATATCATCGTGAGTTAAACTCGAATATTGCGATAACCAGACGAGAGAGCAGTGTCGCAATGTAGTCTTAC